>KK119063.1:138876-157919 GCA_000611955.2 Stegodyphus mimosarum | reverse complement strand
ATATATTGTGGAAGAATGTAAGAATATTTGCTTACATAAGCGACTTCCACAAGCCATAGTTATACGTTTGGAGTTCTATCGGCCCTCTTCCCATATAGTGAATACTAGTAAAGCAGATGTGATGAAATTTAACCTACTAATTTTTGTACAAAAGCTGAAACCAGTCATTTTTGCTGGTTTGTAAATTTAGCGTTGATTACATAAATTGATAATATTTATAAATATTTGCAGGTTTTGTCTGGAGCAGCAAGTTTGCTCGAGCACCTTGACAAGCAAATCCTGGTCTGGTTGAGAGATGGTCGAATGTTTTTGGGATACTTGCGTAGCGTTGATCAGTTTGCGAACTTAGTTATGCACAATGCTATTGAAAGGATCCATGTAGGTGCAGATTATGGTGATATACCTCAAGGCGTTCTTATGGTAAGAGGTGAAAATGTTGTTCTGCTTGGTGAAATAGGAGATTGCGATAGCAGTGAAAATCGACTACCAGCAGAAAATATACTAGTGGTTCAAGCAGCTCATAACAAAACGAAAAAAACTACCGAGAAACTGAAGATGCTAGCTTATTGGAGACGCGGTCTTGTGTATTCTTGTGAAGATACTTTCTGAATGTATGAGAATGGAATAAAATATTCTAAGGTATAAAATCAATCCACTATTTAAAACAGATATCTTAGCTTGATTAAAATCAGATCGAATGTAAATTTATATAAAAGTTTTGGTATTTGTGTAGGTATAAAACTTCAAGAAAACTCACTGAAACTACATGGAAACATTCTACAGTCATCCTCTCAGATCATCTGACCTTAAAAATATGAGTTTTGGGACAGCATTAATCGTAAACATTCAAAAATTTCATTTTAAGCATAACACAGCAGTTTCTCATTTATTGTTAGAATGCTAGTCAAGGTGTAAATAAATTCGGGTACAAAAACATAATAAACAGTTACAATAGGAAGTGAAATTTGTGTTCTGAATGTTTTCTAATACCGCATGAATAATTATATTAGACCTGTTTAACTATTAAAAATTGCAAACTCTTACTCTTCTAGAAAGTTTTTCGTTGTGATGAATATTACTTGCTGCTAATACATGTTTTCCTAAAAATATTATGAATTTTTTTCTAGCAGAAAAATAATTTTATGAAAGTGATTATTTATCGTATCAGTAGCCACAATTTTCAAATTGGTTCGTTATAAATATGGTGTTAAGTGCTCCTAACTGTAAATCAGAATATGTTCTAAGAGAGCCGGCTTGATTCTTCGACTTACTGCAGAGGTTACCCAACCAGGATAATGGTTAGCGAAGCTGAATGCCTCACCGAATAGCCCGGATTCGAATCCCGGAGAAGACATGGATCTTCGTAAATGTATAGTGACTATGCGGCATAGGGCCACCTTAAATATGCGGCGAGCCGAAAATCCTCTCGTGAGGTTGATGGAAGGGGAAAAGGGGCGGGAGATCCTCGTAATCGTCCCGCCCGGGGAGCTCTTCGTCAAAATTAGAGGTGGGACTGAGCAAAGTCGTACTGTCACCTGTATGGTGTTCAAGGCTTTTGCCAACGACAGGCACAGTCTTGCACTCCCTGCCACGATGATTTCCGTGGGCTGATGTCAGACACGTGAGAAGTCACAACAACTTACTGCAGAGAGAGGTGACTACATTTTACTGTTACAGAGTGGAGCAAGGCTGGCATTTGTGCATCCAAATAGGCATATTAGGTATCGCCGGGGCCTTACTAACTGCTAAGATTCTGTTCCGGGTGGAATTCCGACGGAGAACATTCAGAAGGGTGGCGGTTCGAGAGTCTTCCATCCCTCTTCCCCTACCACAAACCTCTCAAGAGGATTTCGGCTCGCCGTGTATTTTGAGTGCCCCCGTGCCGCACAGGCACCACATGTCCATGCCTTTTCCGGTATTCTAACCAGTACGGCAGTCAGCGTCACTACTATTATTCCGTCTGGAGCGTGAATCACAACTACACATGTTCATATTCTCTTAAATTTTGAGGTACATTATGAATTCAGCGTGTTGCCAGTGTACAGTGTATTCATCATTTCTGCTGCTTCGATAGCCATTACACGTTTCAAGGGTAACATCAACATGGTAATAATATATAAAGAATTATTTGATCTTTCTTTTTACTTTTCATACATTAGCAATTGCGGCATAGTTTGTTATTATTAGAAGCACAATATAGATTTAAAAATTAAATCACCAATTATTAAAAAAATATGTAACTCAATTTCTGTTTCAAACGACAATTACGTTTCAAAAGTAAAATTGCTCCGTTACAATGTGAACTAAATATGACTTCCAAGCCTCAGTTTCGCCATGCTTGGTTTGCACGTTAGGCATATAGCAAAAAATATTAGTTCCTAAGAAACGCCGCCCAAACGGTATAGTGGTTAGAGGAGCTGACTGCGCTATCAAAGAGCCTAGGTTCGAATTCCGGAGAAGGCATGCATGTAAATTGTCTGTCCCGTCATAGGAGGTAACGGTTGTCATCTATTAGGTGACTCCACAATAAAATGACCGCCACTTGTGGCCTTAGTATTAGCGAAAGCCTAAAAAAATATCCGAAGAAACAGAATATTCTTCTCATTCACTGCAGCTCTTAATCTATTATAAAAAAGTATCCTGAAAATTATTAAGATTTTTGAAATTTTCAAGTCTTATATTTAAGAGCAACACTCTTTTTAACTTTTATAAAATATGAAAATTACTATTTCAGCCACATATCTTACTGGAGTACCAAGCATTCAATTCTGAGATACATACATTTCTGTCAATAAAAAGAAACTCATTGCTCTTTCATCAGCAGCTAACAACAAATTTTATTTTACATTTCAAAAGTGTACTCAAATGCATCTGTTCTGCTTCACCACTTAGCAATATTTTACTGAACTGTGTGACATGGGCTGTGGGACTTTGCATTCACATCATTTTTGATTTTCTTCTTTTTTTGTGATACGGCACTTTATCTACGTATGTGTGTAGTCTCCTTATGTTATTTAGTATTTTATGTTTATCTCCATCTTTAAAACATATTCAACTGACACTCACTATACAGATTACATATACTTTATGAAAATAAATAGCATTACAAAATAATGTTAAAACAATTTAATGAACATTATATAAGTATTAGATTTGAGAACCAATCTCTAATGGCTTATCATATATTTCATTTTTAAATAGATAACAGAAGCATATTTACATTGTAGTTTTAAGAGAATTTTAACCTGAAACAATATTTTCACTTACATACACATAATGTTTCATATGTACATATTTTCACAGAGGAAAACGTTGTAAAATGGTAAACGTCCAGAAGTATGTGTCAAGAGTAGCTTGTTATTTAAGACATCCTAGATATAATGTATTCACAATCATATCATAAATATAATGTAATTGATCATAAATATAATGGTATTCACAATCCTTTGAGGGGGTGAAAATATGAATGCGATTGATCAATACATATACGAAATCTGATTCAAAGGAACTGTCCTATGTGTTTGTCATAAATGCACATTATTTGACTTTTAATAGTAATTTAACTAGGTAACAGAGCCAGATTAGCAGTAAGTTATCAAACAGAAACTCCTTTAAATCCTTTTTCGTATATATTTTCTACTTTTCCCTAGCTGCTATTCATTACATAGTATCTTCTTGCTTTGGCACAATCAAATGCAGCTTACAGCGTCGACATCAAGGCTGTTCTCTAAATATTATACCTTTCTCTGACAGCATAATTTGGTTAAAAAGCCCTTCCTTTGAAAGAAAAGGGAATCGAGCAAATTCTTTGTCACAGTCTGGACTTGACAGCTGGACTTGGAGCTTGTCAGTCTGGACTTGGCAGCCCAGACTCATTCATGATTTTCAAAGTATACAAAATTAAAGCACTTTATAATCAAAACAACGTAGTTAAAAGGATGATAACAAACCTATGTTTAGGTTTTAAGTTATATACTGATTATCCATTGAAAAGAAGGCTTTCAATTACGGTTTGTATCGATTTCTAAGTTCTGTAGAGAATAGAGATTGATTTAAACACGAAGTGTCTACGCGTCCGACGTCGGATAGTTAGCTGTTACTTAGCAGAGATATGTTTCCGAAATCTGCGCTTTAATACACTTTCAGTGCTTGGCATTTAACGCTATTTTCTTTTCGAACGTAGTCAGATTGGCGATTATAATGACCAATAGATGGTGTTTCAAATTCGTCTTCAAAGTCGAATAGACCTGAGCTCTGAATTGTTTATGCTAAATTAGCTGTTGTTGAAAGGGCAGTATCAAAATGGATAAAAGACTGCAGATTTCAACAATTTTGGAAGTTTCTCGCTCGCTCGGATTCTTGCGCATAGTTTGTTTAGTGAAGTTCGATTCTTGCTCGAGATTCCTATGCATAATTCGACGTTGTGGGTGATACAAGACCACCGAACTTAAGTTACTGCATTCTCTCGTGCTTTTGCGAGATGTGGATTTCTTGTTATGGATATTCACGGAATTGGAAAATAGCTTTTGTGAAACAAAAATTTTCGGATTATGTTGAACTAAGAACTTGTGAGGCAAACAATACTCTGAAAGAAGAGGATCAACACATATATCGTCTCGTTCGGAAAGTTTTGCTCCTGATAGTGGACGAGATGCCTATTTACAACGACCGATTCCCGGAGTTATTTCCACTTCTCCAGGCTGATCTTCTTCAGTTATCAAAGTCACTGAACCCATGAACCTTAATGAAACAACTTTCGGAAATCCAGAATGCGGCAATGGACTACGAGTTAACTCGAAATAAACGCAGAATGATCCCCAACTTACCAGCTCTACCTAATGGAAGCAGATTCGCCAACCTCCCAGATGAAGGTGATTAAATTACCATTAATAGTGATGAGGCTCATACTCAGAGCCAAAATCCGGCAAAGAAAAAGTTCGCCACAAGATCGAAAGAGTAACAGAAACTGACTTCTGTCCCTAAGGAACTATTTGCAGCAAAGAGTATTCAGGACAGCCCTCTGCTTGCTGCACCAGGCCATTAGGCCGGTTTCGACAACGCCATGCTTCCAGCTGATTCGCCGGTCAATCAAGAAGATTCAAGCGACTCATGTGATGGAGAATTCACCTGTCTGAATAAGAGTGAAAAACTCTTCCAATAGTTATCGACGACTCACAATATTCATGAAGGACCTCGAGGAAATACTGGAAAAATTTAAGATAAAATACTTTAAGGCTTGACTGAAAGAAAGGAATGAGTTCCAGTTGAACGTTTTTACATAGAAGCCTAACGTAAAGTAACCGATTTGCTAGACAGAAAACAACCAGCTCGCATCAAATAAAAACGTTAAAATAGTCATCGGAGATCTCTCTGTCGACACTAGTGTCGAACGATGTCAGAATAAACTTGATTGCAGAGGGCTTTCAAGTAAACAAATACGTGCAGATGACTCGCCGCAAAGGAGCGGATATTGTCAAGATGTTATTATTTCTGGTTATTCTTTCCAAGACTGAAAGGTCTAGGAAATACACAGCTTAAACTATCCCATAAGACTCCGAATTAAAGTTGAAGGCTACAAGAAGAGGCGCGGAATCACGCAGTTTTTCCACTACCAATCATTTTTCCACGCCCAGCACCAATGCCGACATACACCTCGCTGCGTGAAATGTCGTGCGGACTATAAATGTAAAGATTGAAAAAAACGTAACAGGAGAGTCCACGCTGCTGCGATTTTTGTCTGGAACATACTGCAAGTTTCAGAGGGTGTGCCCATTATCTTAAACCAAGGTCATCGCTCGTGCGGAAGGGAATACCCTATGCTGAACGTGTGAATTGCTATTATTATAGTAGAATTCAACCTACAGCTATTACCCTCCCACAGCTTGCTGAGCTAAAATCCAAGCTCGATGAAGCTAATACTAACGTATTGGGCATTCCTCGTTCCGCCTCAAAGTAGGCCACTACAAGTCCGCATCCACCCCCGTCGTACCAGCCCCAGGAGTTCAGCTCTTCTGCTCGAATCTTGGAGCGATTGCCACCACAGCTCATAGGACAACACAGGCCCTAGGGACTGCGCATGTCGCTACGTCTATGGCATCGTGTTGGATGAGCTCCTAAGATTTGAAATCTTCTGTGGTTAATAATGTTTGTGAAGGCAAGAAAGTGTTTAATTTGTGTTCCCTCATCCTTCCGGTATGTATTTCAGTGATTCGTGTGACTTTTTATTGTGTATTTAGGGATTTGTGTTCAAATAAACTTCAAGCTTACCAAGCCTAACGTAGAGATAATTTGTTTACATCTGAAAAACGGAGAGTGCTTTTGATTTGAGTAATATCTACTAAAAATAAATGAAAATTAGTTTTATTGACTTATTTTACGTTCCGGTATGGAAGTTTTACATTTTATGTTGTTGTTGCTTATGCTCACTTGTCTGACATAGTCAGCCCAAGCCCACGAAATTCCTCGTGGCAAGAAGCGCGAGCTTACGCCTGCCGTTGGCAACAGCCTTGAGCACCTAGCAGGTGACAGTGCGATTTGGCTCCGTTCCGCCCCCAATTTTGATAGAGAGCACCCCTGCAAGGGGACGGGTCCGAGGGGCTCCCACCCTTCTCCCCTTCCACCAAACTCCACACGAGGACTTTCGGCTCGCTGCATATTTAAAGTACCGCCATACTGCACCGACACTATACATTTACAAACATCCATGCCTTCTCCGGGATTTGAACTCTGACCCTTCGGCACGGCAGTTAACGACGCTATACCATTTGGGCGGCATTACATTTTATTGAATTTGCATGGTGTAGTTTTTTAACTGGCAGCTCCTAAGCTTGCCAGGTGAGCTGGGCCTGGCAGGACGGATATTTGATTAGCGTTTTCGATAGAAGATCATTTAATTTGTGTTATCTTGGTGGGTGTGCCGCCCAGACGGTATAGTGGTTAGAGGAGCCGACTGCGATACCAGAGGGCTCGGGTTCGAATCCCGGAAGAAGGCATGGTTGTAAGTGCTCGTCCCTTCATAGGAGGCAATCGTGGCTTACCTATTAGGTGCCTCCATAATAATTGACCACCATGTCTGGCCTTAGTAGTGGCCAAGCTGAAATCGGCTGAAGACCCGCCATTGGCAAAAAAAAATTTTGGTGCGTGTTTGAAAAATTTCAAGTGTTTATTTTGATATATACTGAATTTTGCGATTTTGTTTGTTGTTTTATATTATGTATAAATTAATTTATATTTATGGCCTTGCCGCGATTGGAAAAATGAAAACTTTATGTTGATGCTGCATTGTTTTTGAAGAAATATTGAGAATTTTATTGAAGTAACTATAGCTATGAGTAATACGTGTCTTAAATTTGAAGAAAGTAAAAGGGTAAATAAGAAAAAAATGGTAATAAAAATTTGATGGGTAACGATACGGAAAATGTGATTGATGTAAATGATTCAAGTGAAGTTTTGTTAGCAATTAAAACCCTTTATCCGAATTGTAGAAAAATTAAAGGTGAAAAGGATTCCACGGATATTGTCGATGATTTAACGAAAGGTATTGATAGAATTGTTGACTTATTGATGGCCAGAAATATCAAAAGTATGGAAGCTGATCATTTTACATTCACATGTCTATGACAAATTAAAAGTGGTTTTGATGCAATAAAGGATTTGTTGGTGGACAACCAAGGTCGTGGAGAAGTTAGGGGGAAAAGTGGAAATCGTGAAGACTGCCGTTGGAGAGACAATGAATTGATTGTGAAACCAACATCACCTGGAACTAATGTATATGATGAATTTATTACAAACGTTGAATTATATGAGGCAGATGTACGAGTTATGAGCTCTTACCAACGCCAGAATGGCGAAATGGTGTTTAGATTAAAAGAGAAAGAAGACGTTAACAAATTACAAGATTTGATAAAATCCAAAAAAAAAAACTTTAAAAATAAATTTTTTGTGAGGAAAAAAAGAGATTTAATCAACCTAATTTTTAATTTGGTTGAAGATGAGATGCTTATAAATAAAATGAGAGAATAACTGTGTATGCTAAGGTGAATGTGTTCGTACATTATTTCGCATTAATGTTAAGGATTAAGAAAATATAAGTCAAGAGTTTTTCAGATTTGGTCTTCTTGTCAATCGAATGTGCAATAAAACAATACAGTACGTGTATATTGGAAGGCGTACACGGCAAAATTATTTATTCAACCTAAAAGATGTTTTAGTGTCTTAGATACGGTCATTTTGTAAAAATGAAATTACATGTACCAATTGTTCCCAATTATATGAAAGAAATCTTCGCAAAAGTAAAAAAGTAAAATGTATAAATTGCTTAATTTCAAATGAGAAATTTAATTCCTATTTTGATCTAAATCACAGTCCACATTCCAAAAATTTTGATTGTTATAAGAAAGAGGCCAAATATGTATTAAGATCATTTGGATATAGAGAATTAATTTGGTTTTAGAATTTAATTTATTGAGGCTGGGCTATGAGTTTTATTGTGTATATTGAATTTATTCTCTACACTTGAAATTAGAGGTTCAGGACTGAGAATCGAATTTTTAATATATATTGTCTGGTGTCTCTTGTGAAATACATATTTTGTATATACATTTTAATATACTTGTTTGCTTTGATTTTATTTGTAAATATTGATTTTATGATATATACTTGTATTTTAAATCTTTGGATTTTATTTTTGTATATAAAGATTTTAAATATTAATCTTAACCATTGTGCTGCAGCAGCATACGAGCTCTCTGCTATTAATTATATTAAACAGGGTATTGATATAATTATGGTCGCAGGAGCCCTATTATAACCAAGAAAATACAGTGTATGTGGACAACAGTTGGAGGACTGTAAATGATAAATTAGGAAGAACAGCAATTTATGTTATCAAAGAATAAATAGATTTTATCGTGGATTTTGTTTCTGATATTATTGTTGCAATTAAAATTGAAATCTGTGATAAGTAATATGGTACTGTTTCAGTCTACTTCTTACTGGCTGAAGATATGAACGAATATTTAGCGAGATTAGAGGATGTTTTAAAAGACTTTTGAGAGTTTCTTATTTTTGGTGATTTTAATTCCAAACATTTTAACTGGGCAGCGTATAATAATGTTGCAAAAGGATTTTTAACGTTTGATTTTATCATACCAGATACTCAGATTTTAATTAATAAAAAAGACTCTCCTCCTACATTTTCTTCACTGGTGGGAGTGGGCTCGACTGATCTTTTTCTGGCCTCTCCCGAACTGGATATAAGTAAAATAATAATGGAAATTCTAGGGGAAGAAACTAAGAGGGATCATAGATGTATTTATTTAGAAACAGATAATTTTGATTGCACTAAAAAGGAAAAGGTTTATACACTCATTGCCATAAAAATCTACCCACCAAGAAATAATTGTGGGGTCGTAACGAAACTTGCCATGAAGGTGCATGTTGGGTAGATATGCAAATGATTAGAAATAGAGCGTGATTGCACACTGCGTAATGCCACTAGAGGGCGCTGAACTTCGTTCTTCTTGGAGTACAAAACAGGTAAGCAGAGCTTGTTTGAGTGTACTTAATCTTTTGCTAAGGAAACGTAGACATGTCGTTACGCCGCCATCGAAGCCAATATCAGCAGCTGTCAGAGTTAGAGACGGGAAGAATCATCGGGATGATGGAAGCTGAGTAGTCAGCTGGGCGAGTAGCTCGTGAGGTAGGCCGTTCTGATTTTACTGTGAGGAGGTGTTAGAACCAGTGGACAGAAGAGACGTCATTTACACGGCGACCAAGCTCAGGACACCCTCGACAGACTAATCGTCGAGAAGACCGTCACATCATACGACACGCACGCGTAGAGCCGACTGCCTCATCGGCGGCTATCCAGACCCCGGCAGCAACTTCATTACGGGCCCCTGTGTCTTCCCGAACTATCGCAAGGCGCCTGGTTGAAGGACATCTGGTATCGTGGCGTCCATTATGTGTGCTGCCAATGACACCCACCCACCGACGCCTCCGTTTGGAGTGGTGTCGCGCACGACAGGATTAGACTTTAACGAAGTGGAACCATATTGTCTTCAGCGACGAATCTAGATTCAATTTGACCAGTGATGACAATCGTGTTTCTATCTGGAGGTCCCGTGGTGAAAGCCTCATCCTGCCTTCGCTTTACAGCGACACACCGTTCCTACAGTTTGTGTGATGGTATGGGATGCTATTGCTTATGATAAACGGTCACGCCTAATATTGATCCATGGCACAATGACAGGCGAGCGGTATGTCCATGACATCCTTCAGCCACATGTGCTGCCATTCATTGCAGGGCTCCCAGGAGTCTGTTTTCAACAAGACAATGCTCGGCCACACACAGCACGGATCTCCCAAGACTGCCTTCGCCATGACATTAATTATCGAATAGCATCAGGTAAGAAACGGAAAAATATGATTTTATGTAAAAAATTTGTAAAATTTATAAAAATAAAAGATTTTGATCAATGAAATTTTGGGAGATGATGATGAGACCGATCCACGAATTATCTTGGAAGGAAATGATAATGCAAACGATTTTAAAATTCAAGAAATTTTTATGGTTTTTCAGGGATTGAGAAATCAGTGTCCCTGGATTGGATGGGATCGGGGTCCCTATTGTTAAAGAGATGTTTCATATCTACTCTTCTTTTTTTTGTTATACGTTATAATAAATATTTGAATTTGAGAATTTTTCCAAGAAATTCGAAAATAACAAAATTGATCTTAATTCCCAAAGAAAGTGGTGCATTTAGACCTATAAGTTTACTGAAGGTGTTTGGTAAAATACTGGATAAATTGTTAACAAATAGAGTGAACTATTGTATGTATACAACTAATAATATATCTGAATTTCAATACAGATTCTTGAAGGGTAGATCAGCGGAACTTTATTTCATTTGATAAATAAAATTAGACAGAGGAAGAAGGAATTTCACTTGGCCCTGGTCTCATTCGATAGCCTGGGGGGGAAGGGGGACATTTCACTCTGTTCGTTGGCCTTCAAATATTGAAGAATTAGAGAAACTTGAAGATACTGGTGGAATGCTAAAGATAATTAAGAACTATTTTAGTCAAAGAAAAATTATCCTCTTTGATAATCAGAATGAAATGATTTTTCCACAGGGCTCGTGCAGTTCTCCCCTGTTTTGCAGCCTCATTGCCAACAAACTTAATAGAAATAGATATGGATAATGTGGATATAATATGTTATGCAGAAGATATTTTATTCTTTATTTATGATGTTTCGTTAGAAAAAATTGAAAAGAAATTTATGGAAGTGGGGTGAAAATTGATGGATTGGAGTAATGAAGAATACATTGGATGTAATATTGAAAAAACATATGGCCATTTTCTCCCGGGCTGGGAAATGTGTTAAACCCCCTAGAATAAACTTTAATGAAAAAATAATTAAGTTTTTGAACTCAATATTTAGGGGTCATTATTCATTGTAAATTGAACTCTATAGAACATTTTAAAAGTATTCAAAGAAGTACTGACGGTATGTTAAAGTATTATAAAAAAAAAGATTTTCAGGTGATGTTATTGCTCAAAAGAGTACCACCCTGGGTTTTTTATTTAGAATAGTCATTACTCCTATAATTATGTATGATGTTGGTGCATGGGGTGTCCGAGTGGGGAAGCTAATAAACCTGAGACAAAAATTGCACATTGTGCAAAGAAGCTGGATGCTAGAAGTCACTAGATTATTTAGAACAGTTTCAACAGCGGTGGCATCTGTTCTTGCCTGTGTGCCCCATCTCTCAGTGCAAATACATGTATTTTTGAATTATAAATTAAAGAGGTGATTATAAGGAAGGAATGTTTTCATAAATATTGTAGTATGGATACCCCTCCGGCCGAAAAGACTGTAATTATATTTGGTAACAACATTTTGGATGTAGGCCAGATTCATATTTATACAGATGGATAGCAAATGGAGAATGGCGTTGGCTGTTCATTTGTGATTTATTTATACGGAACAGCGATCAAGTACCAAAAATATACATTAAATCCATTATATTCAGTTTTTCAAGCTGAGATTAGAGCAATTTTTTACTGATTAAAATGCATTACAAGAAAAGTTGACTTACAGACATAAAATAGATATTTATTCCCATGCTTTGTCTGCTTTATATGCAATTTCTAATATACACACTGATAATTTATTAATAAACCAAATTAAAAAGTGATTTCAAACTTCTGGCTGAAATACATAATAAAAATTTACACTGGATTAAGGTCCATGTTAGATAAATCGGTAATGAGAAAGCGGACACGTTGGCAAAGGAAGCCGCTGGAGGCCTAGGAAAAAAAGATATTAAAGTGTTGTATTCGAAAAGCGAGTTGTTAAATATTATGAAAAACGAGATATTTGTGTAATGGAAAGAAAATTGGGATCATCTGGAAAAAATAATGGTTATCTCAGATTTTTGAAAAGTGATAAAAGAAAAAGATATTTAATTATATAGATATGAACCAAATACTGATACTGGTCACTGACGATTCCCAGCATATTTTAAGAGATTTGGTCTTCAAGAGAATGAAAACTGTAAATTTTGTAAAATGAAAGATAATAATTGCCACTTCCTTGAATTTTGTAGTTTTCCTAGAGACATAGTTCAAAGACACAGTTTGATATAAAGGAGGATTTTGAAAATTATATGATATTTAAACAAGTAATTGAAGAAACTGTGATGGGAATTAATCAGAAAGGAGAAGAGACAGGGATTTTGATCTGATTGACATGATTATTTGATGGAACATGGCTGGCTGTTCTCCATTATTGTTTAATGGGTTGGCCCCTGTTATGGCCTGATGGCTGAAGTTGTTTCGGCCTGGTGGGCAGGGTGTTTCACCCCTTGCAACAACAACAGGCCCTAGGGTGACATTGGTCGTCTATTTGCTACGTATCAGTCACACGGGCTGCCTGTCATTCAAGGACATTACCCAGAAAACCCAGGGCGCCAGCCCCAGACCAAACCCGGGGCATCACCCCGGGCTACTACAGCCTTGAGTTCTAGGACTTGTTAGACCCACGGGCGGACCAATGCGTGATCTTTCCGGGGCCTTTAGAACTCCTACGCTAATAATTTGTATACATACCTCCGTGGCTGAGACTGTCTTCAGATCCTAGCCAGTAGTTTCGCAGAGTTCTTTACGTCGACCCCCCGGGGGGGAGCGAAGCTAATACTATTGTTCCGTGTGTACGGTTCGTAATTGATTGAACGCATAAGTCGTTTAAAAGTTAATAAAATTTATTCTTTTAACAAAAAATAAAACGCTGAATTATTTCCACAGAGATATTCGTACAGTATCACAATATCTCAAACGCTAAACAGAATTCAATTCAAAAGAGAGAAAGTTAATCCAATCTCACAGCGAATTCGCTACAGTCAATAACAGCATTAAGCAAACAACAGCTCGCTTAAAACAGCTACAACTGAGCTGAGGGGTTTTAATTCCGCTTTTATAAGCTTTTTAATTATTCACTAGTAAAACCTATTTTCTCAGTTTTTGTGGATGGCAACAGCAATTACGAGATATTTATTTATTAAATATTAAATGCACACGCTCTTTTATTTTTACTTTTCCGATGTAGTTTTCTCTTCGAAAATCGTCTGGGTTGCACGAGAAAATAAAACAATTTTAATTAAATCCGTAGCACTGCCCCGTTCCCAAGGACTGTACGTCCCGGGCAGTAAAATCCCTAGACAGGAAGCCAAACTTACAATTAAGGTATCAGTGCAATAATAAACATTACATTACAATAGCAAAATAAAGAATAATTGCAATAAGTAAATTTCAGCAAATTAAATACTATCAAATACTAAATACAAATCAAATACTATCAAATGCTAAATACAAATACATTCTATCAAATGCTAAATACGAAACGGACCACGGTCTTGTTCTATTTACAATTATATGCACTACGTACTATGGCCACAGTAAGGAGCTAACCTGTCGTGATGAATGACTTTAGGTTTAGAGTTCGATGACTTACGGATCCGAACCACAACGTCGTTCAGCGTGTTTAGAACTGTGTCTGACCATCCCAAGATGACTAGTTTCGGACAGAGTCCTTAGCGTTGAGTCGGATTCCACAACCACACCTTGTCTCCTTCGTTGAAACTATGTCCAGTAGTTCTGGTGTCGTATCGGATCTTCAATTTCTCCGTCGCCAAGTTGACTCTCTCTCGTGAAAAGTTGTGCATCACTTCAAAGCGGGCCTGGAGATCTTGAATGTATTCCTCAGGCGATGAAAGCGCATCCGAAGGGCGACCAAACGAAAGATCACAAGGCAGACGAAGGTCACGAGCGAAAAGCATCTGAGGTGGGGAATAGCCGGTAGTCTCGTGGACAGCACTGCGGTAAGCCAGTAGGAACAATGGTAACTTCTCGTCCCAGTCCTGTTGGGCTCTGGAAACCACTAATGAGAGGTTATTGAGGATGGTTCGATTAAACCTCTCTACCATTCCGTCCGACTGGGGATGTAAAGGCGTCGTTTGGGTTTTGTCAATGCCGAGTAGCTTGAGGAGTTCTTTCATTACAGCCGAGTAAAATTTCTTCCCTGATCGAATGTAGCTGAAGAGGCACTCCGAACCTGGAAATTCAGTGCTGTATCATCATCTTTGCTACTGTGACAGCTTCTTGATCAGGAATAGGATATACTTCAGGCCACTTAATGAAGCAATCAATGACAACGAGGATGTATTTGTTAGTAGCAGTTCGTAGCAGAGGTCCAAGATGTCAGAGGTGATACGCTGAAAAGGTGCTCCTACATTGTAACTTTGCAGCTTCCCTCGGCTGCGTTTCTTCGGCCCTTTCCGACCTGCACAGGCATCGAAAGATCGGCACCACTTTTGCACGTAATCCTTTGCATTATTCCAGTAGAAGCGCTCCCGAACTCTCTGCAAGGTCTTCATTATCCCGAAGTGACATCCTGTAGCATTGATATGCAGTTCTTTAAGGACATCCGGAATTCAGGATCTTGGAAGTACCAGCTGCCATCGGAAAGCCTTCACATCATCCTACTCAAATTTCCGGTGCAAGACTCCGTTTCGAATATGGACTGACTCCCAGAGTGCCCAATATTGTTTTATTACAGGACTATAGATCGAAATGCTTTGCCAGGTAGGTTTTCTGTTTGAAGACCTCCATGAAATTAATTATGGGTTTAATGTCACAGTCGTGCAGCTCGTCTTTTATGACTTCTTTGTCACTCCATGGGTCTTGATCAGCCGTTGTTGATGTTATTTGCCGTGTGACTGGATTAAGCAGCTGGTATTTTGCTTCGACCCTGGAATAATATCGGCAGTTTTCTGGCCAAGGTCTTCCAGACAACGCATCAGTGTTTCCGTGCGATGATCCCTTCCGATGACGGATAGTGATGCATATTCCTGGAGTCTCTGTATCCACCTGGCAATTCGCCCTCAGGATTCTTTAAATTTAAAAGTCAGGCCAATGATGCATGATCTGTGCGGAGTAGGAATTTCTGCGTATAGATAATGATGGAAATGTTCTACGGCTTTGACTATGGCGAGCAACTCTTTCATGATGACACAGTAATTCCTCTCAGGTTTAGACAGGCACTTGCTCCAGTAAACCACTGCAAGTTCTTAGCCTTCTATTTCTTGGGAGAAAACAGCGCTGACAATTTCATTACTCGCGTCCGTGTCGAGAATAAATGGTCTGTCGAACTGAGGATACATCAGGATTGAAGTAGATGTTAAAGCTTCCTTCAGGTTCTTAAACGCAGCCTCACATTCTTTAGTCCACGGGAACTTTTGTTTGCTTTCTGCCAGCTTGTGAAGGGGTCTTGCGATGGAAGAAAAATCCTTCACGAATCTCCTATAGCAGGTGCAAAGCTCTAGGAAGCTTCTCAGCTGATGGACGTTTTCGGGACGTTTCCAGTCTTTAATGGCTGACACTTTTTCAGGATCCGCGCGCACACCTTCAGCAGAGATGAGATGTCCGAGGTAAGTCACTTCCAGTCTCAATAATTTCCATTTAGTTGGACTCAACTTTAGATTGGCTTCTTTCAGTTCCTGAAGCACCTTTCAAATATTTTTTAGATATTCTTCGAAACTCTTCCTGACGATGATGATGTCATCCAGCTATATCAGACAGGCTTCATAGGAAAAACCTTTCAAAACAGTCTCCATTAGGCGTTCGAATGTAGCTGGCGCATTACATAGTCCAAGCGGCATCACCTGGAACTGCCCAAAGTCCTTGTCCAGTAGTAAATGCCATCTTTTCGCGGTCATCAGGATGTATTGAACCTGCCAATACCCACTCTTTAAATCAAGTGTCGAGAACCACTCGCTTCCAGAAAGAGTATCCAGAATGTCGTCAGTTCTACGAAGAGGGTAACTGTCTTTCATCGTAACCTTCTTCATCCGGCGATAGTCAACGCAAAATCTTGTTGAACTTTCTTTCTTCCCGACGAGGAAGATGGGAGATGCCCAGGGACTTGCTGAAGGCTCTATGATACTGCTTTCTTGCATGTCCTTTAAAAGTGTTCATACTGTTGCGTTATACGGGTTCGTGGATTTGAGAGTATCCGATGAAAGCACGATGCAGAACAATAAAAAGCACAATTTATTTACAAGAATCACTATTTACAGCACAGTTCCAAAATTACCTTTAAAAGCGTCGGAAATCTGCAATAAATACGCTGAAACAATCAGCAACACAGCTTCAGGCTGTAACTGTAAAGGTAGCTTCACGGCAACACTAAACTTATAATAAACACCGTGGAACAATCACCAATACACTCTCAAGCTATACTGTAATGGTAACTTCACGGCAAAGCGCTATCTGGATCGCTTTCTGTTCGCAAAACTCTCGCGTAGCTTAGCACTCACAGTAAGCAGCGATTCTCACAATGCTGGCTCTCAGAAACGCGGGGGTTTATATAGCTTTTCCTTAGGTTCCACACGTTTCGAGAAATATCTCGACAGGAAGTTATTCTAGAAGCTTCCCGATTGGACCATGGGATATCACCGATTTGGTCGCCAAATGGGCGATAAAGTCGCCAATGTGGCAACCCTACCATACACTATTTTATGGCAACCCTAGTGCTATGCCGGAAAGCTTACATACAGGTGCAGCCGCCGAATTTTTCGCAACAATACCTCTTCCTGTTAAGCAATCGGCAGACGTCTTGGATGTTGCGTGATTGGTGGATGATCACCGGTATCGATTCTATGTTGCGTCAAACTGGTTCGACCCACGTTAGAAGACGAGCAGGAGAAAACTTCTTGAAGATCTTCAATGACACGTTCGGCAGCATTTCTTTCTTCACCGTTTAATTGCATATTCTGCAATAACTCCGATGTAATGCGATGAAGACACGGATTCCGGGATGTTACTGTTTCTTTCATCGTTGGTTAAGGGAATACATGCTGTAACCACTGCACCTTTCTTAATAACTCTCGCCTTGTCAATTACATTAGCAACTCTCACCGGAATAACGGTCCTCGACAGATCCACGATTGCTGAGGTTATTAGAACTCCTTTCGGGCTATTACAGTTCTTGAGCTATTCCATGACGCCGTAGCGGAAATTGCTATTTTCGGCTATGGATCGAGGAAGTAAAATTTCTATTATTGCCGGTATTGTGATATCGTCTTGTTCTATGATTTTGTGGATAGATTTAACTCCTTCATCATTAGTCCCGAATAAGGCTATGTCCTCAGAGGCAGAATGCATTTCGTTATTTTTAAAGTCCAAGGAAAAATTGTATTTTCTTAGAAAGTCCAATTCGAGTATGAAAGGTCTGTAATCTATGCTGCATATGCCGTGTGATGGTAAGCGGCACTTCCAAATGTAATGTTAAAGTTTAATTTTCCTTCGATTTCGATCTTCTCGCCTCACACAGTCTGAAGGGTAACGCAGGGCGGCGTCCAGGTAAGTTTGCTTTTCAATTGTTCAGCCACTGTCTTTTCGAATGATAATAACACTGGCTCCTGAATCGATGGTTATATTACAAGGAACTCCATTGATGTGTCCTATGGTGAAAGTCCGTTACTGCCGCCACTCACTGCAGAAATCTGAAGCGCTTTAAACTGGGGCTTTTCATTATCTGGCAACCTCTCCCCCCGCGAGATGGCCACAAATTAGTTTCCCTCCTTCTTGATAGGCACGGTTTTAACATCCGTGCCCTGGGGTGTTTTGAAGTTTCTTCGTGTGTGCCCTTCAGCACCACATTTCCAGCACTTTACAGTCGGTTTCTTGTCACCAATATTCCGTTGCAAGGCATTCAGTTATCTTGTTAAATCATCTACGCGAGCAGCCATTTTATCCGCTGGCTCTTCGACTTGCGCAGCTCTGATTGGGTGTCGGTCTCTGCGAGTTGCTTGCTGTGCTGCCTCGAAATTCATGGTGTACACCAGAGCACTTTTTAAGTCCTTCACATCAGTCATTCGGTTCGCAGTGCTTTCTGTATTTCAGGATCCCGGATGCCGTTGATAAAGTACTGCAGGGACAGGATTTCCCTTGTTTCTCTCGGGCACACCGTAAAGGCGAGATGGGACAGCCTTTCAACATCTGTGGCGAGCTCTTGGAGTGTTTCGGTGGGCTTCTATTGACAGGATTTTAACTGAAGTCTACTGCAATCTTTCAAACATTTCTCCACGAAGCGCAGCTCCAATGCGCCGGATAGAGCTTCGAAGTCTAGTCTCTGGTTTTCGGGAAGGTCTGTAGGATATCCTCTGCGTCCCCTGTCAGCGAAGCGGTGAGATGATAGGCCTTAGCTTGGGAATCCCATCCGTTGGCATCCGCAACTATTGAAAATTGTGTCTTATAAACTTGCCAAGAGGTGTTCCCATCATACATAGATAGCTTCAGTGAGGGACAAGCAGGCATTGGTAAGAATTTAAAACCATCAGTATTACTCCCTGCCGTCGCTACGAATTTCTTCAAGATTTCAACTTCTTTAGCGACCGCAGAATCCCTGCCATCAATTTGCTGTTCCACTGCAGAAACGCTCTGTTCTATTTGTTCTTTAACAGATGACACTCTTTTTT
>KK119063.1:79435-138841 GCA_000611955.2 Stegodyphus mimosarum | reverse complement strand
GATTCTCTTTCTTCAGTGCGTCCAACTTTATTATCAGGAGCGTCAGTTCTGCCTCCCATAGCTTCGAATTTGTTTTCTATTACGTAGGTAATTTCTTTTTCCATTTCCTCTTGATGAACAGCCTTCATTTCATCTTTAAGAGATGCTTGACCAGCTTCCATCCTTTCTTGACCTGCTTTCATCTCCTCTTTAACGGAATCTTGTCCAGCTCTCATCTCTTCTTTTACCGAGTTGAGAACCCCTTCCATCTTTTCTTGGAATGCAGCAAAGGAAGACACAAGCTGTCTCAATTGTTCTTCCGTTGCTCTAGTGAATGGCATTCAAATCCCACTTCTGACACCAAAAATTGTTGCGTGCGTACGGGTTAGTAATGGTTTGAACGCACAAGTCGTTTAAAAGTTAATAAAATTCATTCTTTCACAGGAAATAAAACAAAATACTGAAATATTTTCACACAGATATTCGCACAATACCACAATATCTCAAACGCTAAACAGAACTCAATTCAAAACATAGAAAGTTAATCTAATTTCATAGAGAATATGCTACAATCAATAACAGCATTAGGTAAACAACATTTCGCTTAAAACAGCTGCTACTGAGCTCAGGTGTTTTAATTCGGCTTTTGCAAGCTTTTTAATTATTCACTAGAACATTCTAGTAAAACCTATTTTCTCGATTTTTTTGAATGGCAACAGCAATTACGAGATATTTATTTATTAAAAAATAAATGCACGCGCTTTTTTATTTTTATTTTTCCGACGTATCATTCTATTCAAAAATCGTCTGCGTTGCACCGGAAAATAAAACAGTTTTAATTACAATTCTAAATAAATACGAAATTCGTAACACTATCATCGAAAAACTTACTGCCGCCCTGGCTATGTTTTCGGATACTGCCAAGATCATGCCTTCTGCCCTTGCCGCAGAAATCCCAGCAACAAATTCCAATATGCAACATGGATAATAACACCAATTTGCAATGCACTTCCATAAAAATTCTATTGTGGAATGAACAGAGTGTTACAAACAACGTCCCTGAATTCCAACAGTTTATCGTGCAACATGATGTAGACATTTGCCTTGTGTCATAAACTCACGCTACTCCTAAACATCGCATTAAGCTTGCCAAGTACTCCCTCTATTGCTGCGACAGGCAGGCTTATCACCACGGTGGTGGAGCACTAATTTATGTAAAAAGAACTTCTGACTCTTGTTTTAAGAGCTCCAACAATTCTTATGGATATAAGACCATTAAAATGGTAGTTAAACTACCTAAACTTGTCCCAGTCACGTCCTGCGCCGTTTGCAGCAAAACTGAGAACCGATTAACTGCCAGTTACCGGGAAGATTTGCTTAATAAGGATTTTCCCACTGTATTAGGAGGCGACCTTAACGCAAAGCACTGCGATTGGGGTTGCAATAGAACTAACCTCAACGGTCGGGTTGTGCACGACTTTATAATTAATCATCTAGCCCTTTCCGGACGAGCGCCACGTACGCGTGTTCAGCTGAAATTTACCGCAAAGGACGGCGAACGCGTGTACGTGGCGATAGTCAATTTTCTGCAGAAGACGGCTGCCACGTATCCGTGTTTTTAAATGGAACGTTTTGTATTTTGAATAAAAGATGGCGCTACTTTCCAATAACGGTCTTTAACGGTTTTTCCAAGCACTGACCTTCAGAAATACTTCTTTTTTTTGTTTTGGTTTGGGGAGAAGGGTGAACAAGTGTTTTTCGGTAATGTAAACAAATGCACGTGCAGTGGATTGCTGTCGCGTTAGACTCCCACTCTCTTTTGTAATCGGCGGCTTGTGTTTTTACTTTTTATTTATTTTTCAGAGGGATGGGGGAATATTTGTTCTATAATAGTATTTTCATGGGTTTGGTGTTAGAAAGTTAGAGTTAAGCGAGGGGAAAGGATGGCTAAAAGAAAAAGAGCTTTAACACAGGAGGAAATTTTGGCTCTATTGGAGCAATCAGATAGTGATGAAAGTGCAGTAGATAGTTTAGATTCTTGGACTTCATGTGTATCTCATTCATCTGGAGATGAATCGAATGAGGATGATGATAATCGTACGGTTAACCAAAGTGCATCCGTACTTCAATCACCAGTTTCGAAGGAGTGGTCGTATAATGTGAAGGATATTTCTCCGCATCCTTTCGTTGGCACTCCGGGGCTAAATGTGACATCGCTTCATTGTAATGAGATGGATTTTTTTAATATATTTTTCAGTGATGATTTAATTGAGCTTATTGTAAAAGCTACAAACAGCTTCGCAGAGAAAGAGGAAGAAAGGAAGCTTCATGCAGCATCCACATCACAGGCTTCTCCGTCATTTGCGCATTTTACACCTGTTACTGCAGATGAATTTCGAGTTTTTTTGGCTTTGATTATAACATCTAGCATCGTGAAAAAGCCTGATATAAAAATGTATTTTTCGACGAACCAAATTATCGCAACACCGTTTTTCAACTCAACGATGAGTAGAGACCGGTTTTTAAGTATCTTGCGATATATGCACTTCACAGAAGATGGTAATGCAAAAAAGCTGGATAAGATAAAACCTGTTTTAGATATACTTCTGGAAAAATTTAAAAATGTCTATACTCCCGAGGAAAACATATGCATCGACGAATCTCTATTCTCTTGGAAAGGGAGATTAGGATTTCGTCAGTACATACCTTCAAAGAGATCTAGGTATGGAATCAAAATTTATAAACTATCAGAATCGAAATCTGGATATGTGTGGAACTTCCTAATTTACACAGGAAAAGACACGTTGTTATGCGAAGATGGGGGAAATTACGGAGAACGCGTTGTGAGAACTCTGTTTAGTAACTTGACTGGAAAAGGATATAATTTATATTTGGACAGGCTTTTTACTTCCCCGTCATTGGCAGATTACTTGTCTTCTGTAAATACAAATATGTGTGGAACTGTCCAGAAAAACAGAAGAGGTATGCCGAAAAATTTTCCTCCCCTTTCATTTGAGAAAGAAATTGCTGCAGTACAAAAAGGCAATACTAATATAATTGCTTTCAAGGATAAAAAGAAAGTGGTTCTGATGTTAACCTCCATGCATAATACTGGAGTGGAACCATCAGGGCGTACAGATAGAAAAACAGGGGCAAATATAATGAAGCCAACATGCATATTAGACTACAATAAAAATATGGGCGGAGTGGACATGGGCGATGCGTCTTTGACGCATTATCCAGCCTACAGAAAAACGGTAAAATGGTACCGAAAATTATTTTTCGGATTTCTGGACATCACCTTACTAAATGCTAATGCAATATATAATCATCACACCCAGAAAAAGTGCCCTGCCCTACAATTTCGGCTGAACCTTGTAGAGCAAATATTGGGAAAATATTTCGTACCTCAAGAGCGCCCCTCTCGCCCTTTGGATAAATTATCTGCATTCCGCTTATCTGGGAGGCATTTTCCTAAATTATGTTCTAAAACTGGGAAAAAAGACAAACGAAGGAGGTGCGTTGTTTGTTCTCAAACAACGAAAGAGAAAAGGAAACGTGTGGAGAGTTATTATGAATGTAGAGAATGCGATGTTGGATTATGCATTGATCCTTGCTTTGAAGTATATCACACACAAAAATGCTTTTAAAATAATATGTAAATATCCCATTTTTTAATTGTATATATGTCTTTCTGAATTTTATTTTGAAATTATTAGTTTTTATTACGTTTTAAAAATAAAAGTTCAATTAAATTTCTACAGTAATTGTCGAAAGGTATAATTTTTTTTTCAAGGTAAGTGCTAATTTTTATTCATTATCTTTCAATTTTAATGTTAAAATTACCTATAGTTATCAGCAAAATATATATGCAATGCTTTTGAAAGTTCCTGATCATGCAGAAGTAAAATTAGTGTGGAGCGAAATGCGATTCTAAGTCTTTCATATAGATTAGGCTTAGCGTCAAAAATCTCCCGTCCTCCAGGGTCATTCGCGCAGGGTTGCTTTTCGTCCCCAGTGTAACTTCCGCGAAACTCGACGGTCGTCCGCAAAGGGCTAGTATAGCTTCAAATTTCATACAAACCCACATATCGACCTAATATGAAAAGAGGAGGCAGGATATCATGGACTTCTTTATCTATTATCAGTGAGTCAATGGCATTATCAGTAATAAATGATTTGTCCTCCGATCATGTGCCGGTATTAGCCTGTCTTGGGGAGCGTGCAAGCCCCAGTGCAGGTTACAGACTGGGACCTTTACCACAATCTGCTAATGATTTCCACACTCAAGCTTGGAACTCTGAAAACAAACACGAATAATATAGACTGCGCTATCTAGAAGTTTCCCGACTCTCTCAAAAATGTCAAAACAAAAGTTTCCAGAAATATGGACAACAACCGGTTCGAGCATCATCTCCCCCTTAACATCGGAGAAATCATCCCCTCCAGAAATCGGCTGCGGAAGGTTTTCAATAATACATGGGATTCTTAATCAATAAATTTAATCGACGTATTAAGCATTTAATTCAGTCGCACAGGACTAGTCCCTGGAATGATAATATGGAGAAAATTAACCTTGACGGTGGTTCCATCTAGACGTATTTTAAGTCGCTGAAACGCACCAGTTCTCATAAAAGGTGCTAATGGCTTCCTATATTTGGACGAAAAAAAGTCTGAAACTTTTGTTGAACACCTTTCTCATCAGTTGAGCCCAAATACCTTCCCAGCAGATAGCAGTACGGACCAAGCGGTCAAGGAATCTATTTGAAAATTGGCTTAATTCACCCAGTGTGATGACATTCCAAACTTCGCTTCCCCGCAGAGAGTGAATAACATTATTAGGTCTCTCAAATCCAGGAAAGCCCCTGGGTGTAATGAAATTAATAACCTTACTTTGAAAAATGTGCCGTTCAAGATGATCGCTCAGTTAACGAGTACGCTCAACTTGTGCTTACACAATCATTATTTTCCTCACGCCTGGGAAGCATGCGAAATTTTTTTTTATTCCCAATCCCGGGAAATCACATGACAACCCTACAAATTAGATGCCCATTAGCCTTTTATCTTCTCTCAGCAAGATTTTGGACGGATTCATTTCTGTGAGCTCTCAGCTTGTTCGTCTCACCGATTTCATCGGCTGTGCTATGCATAATAAAATGAGTGTCATTATCCTGATGATAGATGTGGCGAAGGTTTTTGACCGCGTCTGGCGTCCATATCTTCTCTACAAGCTAATCAAATTGAACTTACCTACACATATGATATTGATGATCAAATCATTTTTGGGTAACCGTACCTTTACGGTTAGATATGGGAAAGCACTTTCCATTGTGAAAAATATCCTAGGAGGAATACCCCAAGGATCAATCTTGGGTGCAATATTTTATATCCTCTATGTGAATGATATCCCTAATTCTAATGATGATATTAACCGCCTGTTACGCTGATGATATCACAATAATTTCTAATTCCAGGAATCCAAGTCACTAGTCAAGATTCAGGAAAAAATCCCTATCGTCGAACGCTGGTGCAGCAAGTCGAAAAATAGCATTTAACCTGAGAACTCAAAAATTCCCCTAATCAGAAAATTCCGCAAAAGGGACGCTATTAAAAAGAACTGAAGCTCTTCGAAACCCAGGTTCCTAGAGTCATTAACTGCCAATTATTTGGAGGTTACCCTAGATAAGAACTTAACCTGGTCCAACCTCATGACTAACGTATGCGGAAGGTCTTGTAGCATGATCATTAGGCTGCTCGGAAATGATAGAATCAGATTAAATCTGAAGATGAGACTCCACCTCTCCCTCATAAGGCCTGTTGTTACGTATTATTTTCCCGAGTGGGCAAACGCCACCGAAAAGAACATTAAAAAATCTTCAGGTCCTCCCAAACAAGACTCTAAGGATCATTACAATCGCTCCCTATTTCATTCGAAATTAGAAGCCTGCATTCAGATCTGAAGATGGAATCCATTAAAGAATTCATCATCAGGATAAATTAAAATTTCTTCAACAGATCTAGAAGCAATAGCTCCACAAATTTCACTGACATACTGGCCTATGAGATTCTGGAGAAGGATCTGCTTATTAGACCTTATGCTGCTCACTTGCTTCACTCAAACCCCTGTGACCACGATAACCAGTGAAAACACAATACTTCTGGGCATCTATGCATTACTAATTTTCTGTTGAAAATTGTTTCTTCAAAATTACGACTCTCGTCTCTATCATATAGAACTTAATTTTTGAGCATTTTGAGTTGTCGTTCTATATAGTTTCCAAATAATCCCAAAATCTCAGGATTCGTCGAAGAAATCCACCTGACTAGCTCCTAAGCCTCCGGTCTGTTTTCAAGAGGCAATGTGCTTCAAACTTCTTGACCGACAAATTCACCTTATCTAGAGGATATATTTGATTGCGGATTTCACAAAGGTCAGGCTCTAAACGGGAATCTTTAAGGTAATGATAAGAGTAGGAATAAAGTGACAGTATTAATATGTTTTAATGTTAAAACAGCTAAACATTAAACAAATGACAAGTGCAAAATTAGCTCAGTTAACTCACATGTAAAATATGAATTAAAGCTATTATAATTACAACTTTATTATATATGTTTGATCTTGTAAGATTACAAAAAGTAATAATTCATAGTTTTAAGAATATGGCATGCATACATGCACACCTTTTGATTTCCTCATAACGAGTTTGTTTTCTTACAGCCCTTTCTCGTTTTCACGAGTTTTCAACTGTTTAAGTTGATAAAACTGGCAAAAAGAGACTTGATGCTGCTGATGATTTCATTCGGGGTCTTTGTGATATATTAGCTGGAAGAAAAACGTATATCATGTTTCAAATTTAAGTTTGTATTACAAACTGAGAAAATACTCTAAAATATCATATCACTGTACTTTTATACTTTTCAAATATTGATTTTTCAACAAAGATTTTGTATATAATATTTCAGACAATAAATCAACATTTGGTATTCTTTAAAATCTCAATCCTACGTTTTAATGATGCAGATTATATGGCTGTATATTGTTTTAATTTGGAATGTGACTGCAGTTCTGTCAGCCTCACAAAATTTTCTGATTACGTTTATCAACAGAATGCCTACGACACGTTCTTTCATATATCTTTATGAAACTCGAATAAATTTATTAAGATGGATTTATAATACAATATGATCCATAACACTGACATTAATATCTCACATACTTTTCCTGGACGGAATTTATAACCTTCCGAATGAAAAAATTTATAAACTCCTAAATCACAAATTAGGATATTAAAGTAATAAACTTATAAGGTATTTCTCCCGCCTTCTTCGCATGCCTTCGTGGTGTAGTGGTCAGCCCGCTGGGCGCGTATTCTAGAGGTCCGTGGTTCAAGTCCCGGTGAAGGTGCTGCTCATTTCTCATCCCTCTTTCTTTCAAAAAACCTAATGACTGTACAAGTGGCGCCCGAACTAAAAGATGGTGGATGATGACTCTCCCCCCATCACGATTTAGCGATTAGGGCCCCTAATCCCCAGTCGCCCTTTAAAAGGGGGAGTACATAAGGTATTTCTCCCGCCTTCGCATGCCTTCGTGGTGTAGTGGTTACCACGCTCGACGCGTAACCGAGAGGTCCGTGGTTCGATTCCCGGCGAAGGCGTTGTTCATTTTTCATCGCTCCTGCTTCCAAAAAAAAATCCTTATGACTCTACAAACTGAAAATATGAAATATACTTCTGTAACAAATTATAAACACTAGAATTGAAGTGCTTGGAATACACACGCGTTCGTGATGAAAACGATTTGCCAATACGTAACTCTTATCCCTTCCTCTCTTCGGCTAACAAGAGCGTTAGATCCAAAGGTAGATTTTGTTAGCCTACTCTTTCTATTCAGAAATTTATTTTAAACTTCATTCTGGGTTTTGGGAAACTTTTGAAGAACACTGAGGTACACAACAGTTTGTATTATCTTTTTTATTAGTATACGCCATTTCTATAAAATTTCGTGAGAACAGTTTCATCAACTGACCGTTTTCAGCAATAGCTATTCTTGCGTCGGCGAATTCGCTACTAGATGGTGAATATATAGCCACAATCGTGAATGCCATTATGGTGAGTATTAGTGTGGTGTTTGTCGTAGTAGTTAAGTTGTCATACATTGATATTAAATTTCTAATCATTTCTATTGCGGAACTACTACTGTATGGAATTTGCGATTCGACTTTTGTCAGTTAAAGCTTGTTTTTTACAAAAATTAAATTGATCTTGGTCAGAATGCTTGCCAAAATCATTAATATTCCACAAAATTTTGAAAACATCATGATGAGAGAATAACAGCTCAAATCCTTCATTTACAAATCAGGGAATGATGTCTAGCATTCCAAAAAAATGGCTTTGAATTTAGATTTTTAGTTTTCCATTGGCTGATCTTTACTTTCGTAAAAAATTTTTTTATTTTATTTTTCGTGGCCTGAAAATTTCTGAATATTTGAATTTCGTATCTACTTCCAAGCAAGATACTAATTCTTTGGCGTTTACGAGCGTGTCGCTGAAGCCTTTATCTGATCGCTATGCCTTTAAAAAGGTATTCAGGTTGTTCAAACCTTTGCAAGCCTGTGAAAGATTGAATGTGTTTGTTTTCAGAAAATTGGTAATATCATCAACTTTACTTAGTATTATGTACCACAATATTAACATATGTTCAAAGTCATAATTTTAAATTTCTTTAACTAGGTCTTTAACTAGTAGCCAGATGTTTTGTATTGTTATCAAAATTATTTCCAGACAAAATTTTACAAAAAGCATAGTAAATTTCTCCTAACTGTAATCTTAGAGGCGTTCTTGCATCAATTCTGCTAGACCATCTGGTATCTGACAAAGGTTTTGATGTTAAATTTCAAATGTTACTTTTCAAAACAGGAACCGAATGGTTGAGGGAGAAAAAAAATTATATAATTCATGAAGAACTGAGAAAACGGTTATACTATATAAAAGTTCGTTTATAACATTCAAACTGCGGTTACAGCAAAGTACAAATATTGCTTGTGAATTAATGTCTAAAATTATTTTTTTACATCTTGATGTTCACCTTTCATATTCGAACCATTTTCGTAACCTTGTCTGCGCATATTATATATATCTAAACAATAATTTTCTAAAGTTTTCAGTAAAATGTTGATTAAACCTTCACCTGTTGTATTACTTACAGGACAGAATGTTAACAAACGTTCTTCCATACGAAATTCATTGTTTTTTAAATTAACGTATCTTGCGCAAGCAGAAATTAGCTCCTGGTGGCTCACATCGAGAGTGCAACAAGTAATATAGAAAATACTTTGCTTTTTTAACTTCGTTTAGAACATTATTTCTCATGTTATTACTTAGTAATTTAATTGTAGCATTTTGAAGTTTATCTCTTAAACTAAGGTGTCACATTTTTTAGATCTAATAATTTGTACTGACAGGAGTACTTTTTCAAAATGTATAGAAATGAAAGCTGATTTGAACTATTTATGTAGATAGTCTGTGAAACGAAAAGTTTCAAAAATATCATAAATCTACACAATCATGTTTGAAGAGTTGGGTTTTCCAAAAGTATCATAAATATACACAAACACACAGAAATACTAAAACATAAATTCTTGATATCCAAAAAAATTAATCTTATTCGCTCCAAGTTCCAAAAGAAACATAAAAGCTATATCTATCCATGTTAAAAAGAATTCTAAAAATTATCTTACCTGCTATGAAGAAATCGAGAATGTTGCATCTTCAAGAGCATGCGCTGATCTGAAAAGAAACGTCAACTGTTTATGTACATAGGCAATTCCTTTCGAAAGTGAAAATGGTAAACTGAAACCGACTGGAAAAATTTTTATGAGAAAGATCTGAAAACATATATTTAAAAAAAAACTTTTTGTTAATTTTTATAATGTCTTTAGACATTATAAAATTAACTGAATGACCTTAAACATGTTCAAGGTTGTTTCCAAACATGTTCAAGATTGTTTACAAACATGTTAGAACATGTTCAAGGTCATACCCTTGTTTACAAACATGTTTACAAGCTTGTTCCATAGGTTAACATTGAAAAACAATTAATTTTATAATGTCTAAAGACATTATAAAATTTAACAAAAAGTTTTTTTTAAAATATGTGTTTCAGATTTTTCTCTGACAAAATTTTTCCAGTCGGTTTCAGTTTACCATTTTCACTTTCGAAAGGAATTCCTTATCTATATAAACAGTTGGCGTTTCCGTTCAGATCAACGTGCGCTCTTGAAGATGCAACATCTCCTTCACCTGAATATAATGGATGGTCTCTTGGAAACAATGATCTTACATATATTTTGGATCTTAAAAAATATTTTGTATCGTAACGGCTCTTGGAAACAATGCTGCTGATCTTAAAAATATTTTGGATCTTAAAAAATAGTTTGTATAGTAACAGATTCAAATATGGACCATTCCTTGTCGAACCAACCTGTTCTTGTCAAACCCAAAAAAATGGATCTGAATTTTTCTGAATGGGCTTCCGGTGTGTAAATAAACTTTTGGGACCGACTGTACATCTCATCATAAGTTTTCTTAGCAAATAAATCCTTTAGAAGTAAATCCTTATCTGCAGGAGTCATATCATAATCATTGTTCATCGGACAATGATTATGGTATGACTTCTGCGGATCATTGGGCTCGCAGTCCGAAGTTTCTGCACAGTCGTTATCATCCATAGTGGAAACGAGAGCACAGACACTTACATACACTAAGCACACTAAAACACAAGCGCAATGTTGCTTAAATCCAAGTAGCACGAAGCACCACAGTTACCGTAGCTAAGCCTACTACGAAACAAGTGTCACGGCAAAGGAAAAGAAACACATTCTTGCTCGAACAATGTGAATCGGATGCATATAGGCATCCTGTACCGCGCCATGCGCATAGGGAGAAATCCGTACTTGTGATTGGACATACTTTCCGAAGACATCATTTTCTCTTGGCGTAATGACATTTAGGGGGGATTCTTATGGTTTGCTTTCGTAGAAGGACGCGAATGAGTGTCACGGAAGAGTGAAAATTATTGTTTGTTTTCTTTGACACGAAAAAATTTAGCTGCAGCGTTCTGCAGATGGCTTCCCGTTTCAAGACATAATAAAATTATGAAATCTTTCAAAGATGCTTTTAACATCAAAAGCAATCTTAGAAGAAGCGTTTAGATTATATAAATAACCGAATTCATGAATTTAGTGCAAAAACCAAAACACAACGATCTCGATCCAACTGTAAAGGCATTCTGTGCTAGTAAGTACATTATCATTATCGCAATTTTGTTCTTTTCACATTGCAGAAAATTTGTGCCTTGCAAATGTTATGTTATTCCCATGTTAATGTTCCTGTCATTTGTAATATTAAACGAGAATACCTTAAATGAAAGAAAAAAGTACATTTAATACTGTCGTTGAATTTAATATACGTGTAAAAGAAAAGAAACTTCCTGACAAATAACATTTTTATGCAAAGGTACAAAAGATGTCACACATTAAAAAATGGGCGTTATTCATAAAGTAATATTATTCAATTTAAAATATATATCACTGTTTCTCTTTTCCAAATCTATATTAGTCTATAGTTACACGTGTTCGGCTCAACTGGAAAATAGCAGAATTTCTCTAAGTTAGACGTAATTAACATTATTTGGGCATATCACCTCACTTGCTAAAATATCCATTATTCGAGAAAAAATAAAATGTTACTGAATGGTCCTTACACAAAATAACTTCTCAAAGAAACCTAGCACATAACAAAATTCACACTTTATTCTGTAATGACAGCACATGGTTAACAGTATCAGTCAGGTTACAGTTAGTATCCTCACAAATCAGTTAAATAATATACTCGTATATATGAACAGAAATTAAGAAAAAGTAAATAGTTCAAAGCATAACATCGCACATCTGTTTTCTGAAATATTGTTTACAATAAATATAGGAACTGCACATATTTTAATAAATTTTTAGTTACATAAAATTATTTCAATATTACCATGCTATTTTAAAGCCATTGGATTCCGATTGACTCATGCTGCCATCTACTGGCAAAGAGCTATGGCACTTCTCCTAACAAGTCTAACTTCAAGAATAAATTTCACATTTTCAGAATGATTATAAATATTGAGAATTGACTGTGTACTATGTTAGCTTCCAACATCATTTTTGCTATTTCCGAAAACTGACTTGTCGCATGCTTTCAGAGAATGCATCTGCAGAGAATGGATGTATAGTGAACATAAAATAATGAATTAATATTCACAACACCTTTAATATGGAGGGCTCTAAATTAAGATTATATTTATTAAAAATCTCCGCACTTAATGCACATTTACGGAGTTAGCAAATGAAGAAATAATACTTTTTCTCTCCAGAGAAAAAAATCTTTACATTCTTTATATTAAATTCACGACACTACAATATTGTAAGAAGTGTAATCTCATAGCAACAAAAATACAACGCACGTAATAATATTTTAGGCATTGCTATCAACATGTAATCAAACGGTTTGGAGGTGTACTCTCGAAAGCCCAAGCAAATCCAAAGTTGTTCCTAAGCGTAAAGAACATGATGTCATTGGAACCCATATTCAATCACAAGGATCCAGAATCAAGGAAGTTTAGTTTACGGAGTACACTAGGGCAAGCCTTTAACTCCACATCATCAGTTATAAATTAAATCATCAAATACGGGTAACAATTTTGAAAGCCAAAAAATAAAAGCTAAAGATGATGTCTTTTGCATGAGGCAAAAAAATCTAAAAACTCAAAGAAGGTCTTTAAATTAAATTTTTGCTTCGAAAAAGGGCCAGAATCTAATTTGAAAGGGTCAATTACTGCATCAAAAATTTTGAATAGCTGAATAATAAAGCGGCATGAGATTTCCTTGATTCTTGTTCATAAAATAAAATAAAAATCCTGAGTTACAAGCAACGCGATAAATGGAGCTCTCGCGAGGCCAATGACACTCGTTCCCACTCGGAGTCTAGGAGAAATGGAGGGGGTGAAGACCCGTTAAGCAGATCGTAAAAGTTTTGACTGGAAAATTTTGACGTGTTTACGGTTAGTCAGAGCAGCAGAGCCCCAGATGGGACTTGCGTAAGTGAGAATTGGCCTGATCATTGACTTATAGAGTAAGATCTTGTTACTAAGTGACAGGTCGCTATTTCTAGCGAAAAAGGGGCGCAAGTTGCTTTTGGCAGCCTTCGCATTCGCAATAATTATATTAATAGTATTACTCCTAGATATTTATACGTGGTAGCCCAGGGAATAGGTTCACCGAAGAATGTAAGATTATTTAAATGGGGGATGTTTCTTCGGATGAACAAAGTGGCAGCACATTTAGCGACATTAATTTTGATTTTATACAGTCCGAGATAGAGTTCTCAGGCTGAAAGCTAACTCTGTAGATTAGAGATTACCGTGGTGATGTTGAGATGTTGAGTTAGGATGGCTTTATCGTCCGCATATAAAGCTATATGCCTTAGGCACGTCATTAATATACAGGTTGAAGAGTAGAGGTGAGACAAGACTACCCTGGGGAGCGCCGGCTAAGATCGGGCGGGGAGAGGAGAGTTCGTGGTTAACTCGCACGCGGAAACTTCTTCCAGTTGAGTACGAGTTAATAATATTAATGATATGGGCCGAAAAACCAAGTCGCATGAGCTTGTATATAAGTCCGTCATGCCAAACCCTGTCAAAGGCTTTGGCTATGTCAAGATAGACAATTCCAGTTTTCTCTCAGTTACGAAAGCCTTCATGAATGAATTCCACTACACGGAGTAACTGGTGTACTGTGGAGTGTTTAGGTCGGAAGCCGAATTGTTCCGGGATGATCAAATTTTGATCTCGACAGAATTCATTCAGGCGATTAAGTAAGACAAATTCATATACTTTTGTGAGTGAAGATAGTTGACTAATTGGTCTATAATTGACGGGTAAATTTAAATTTTGCCCCGGTTTTGCAATGGGTACGACTGCTGCAATTTTCCAACAGTCGGGGAAATAGCCTCTCCTAAGCATAAAATTAATAAGGACCGTAATCCAAACAATAGACATCACGGGGAAACTTTTAATCATGCGATTCGAAATAGAATCTAAGCCGGGAGCCTTATTTGGCTTTAATCTTTCAATATATGTCATCACCTCTGAAGGATCAGTGGGCCTGAGTTCAGGCGTGTATGGTTGTGAAAAAAATTCTTCAACCCGTGCATGGATGCGCCCCTGTGTAACCGGGCGGTTACAGTAGGCGTCGTTATTGGGTGTGAATTGAGTAGCAAGGCTGTCAGCTAAGATTTCAGCCTTTTCAGTGTCTGTGTAAGCCATCTGTGCGTCATCGACCTTTTGAAGGGGCGGAATGTGTCTAGATTGTTTGCGTAATCGGGCGGCTGCGCGCCAAACCGATCCGTCTTCAGTCGTTAGGGACTCAATGTAATGTTTCCACTCCGTCTGTTTAATTAGAGGGGTTTCAGTCCTTATGTAGCTCTGTATTTTGCGAAATTTGGTCCAAATACTGGGATAACGCGACCTTTGCCAAAGTTTTCGCAAAAAGTTCCGCTGCTTAATTTTGGATTTAGTCTCGGGCGGGAGTCGAACACCCGGATACTGAATTCGTTTCGAAGCCACAGCTCACGCTTCTTTTAGTGTGGACTCCAAATTTTGCAAACACCTGTCAAAGCCCGCATTGCTGGAAATTTTGATAGAGGGGCAGCAGTACGTTCCAAAATAAATCTGAAATCGTCCCAATTTGTAGAGACTTGTGCCTGTAAATTGGAGTAACAATTTTGAACATTTAAGGTAATCAAAACAGGAACGTGATCAGAGGCTAGGCCTTGAATCAGTTTAATTTCATGTCTAAAATTGATGCTATAAAAGGCAGCCAGGTCAAGAAGTGCAGGGGACTCTCTAACAGGTTAGTAAGTCGGGAGGGTAGGAGCTATGATCTGTACATGGTTACTTAGGCACCATGAATTTAGACTAAGGCGATACCTATTCGTATAAGGGCAAAACCATGCGCTATGACGTAAATTTAGATACCCAGCAATGATAAGGTGATTTGAAATTGATAATAATTTATCAAAGTCACTGAAAGGAAAAGTACTTCTTCCACGAGCAGCTGAAAGTGGAGGTAAGTACGCCGAAATGACTGTTAGTGGGGGAGAATTTTGGAGGAAAATTTTGATAATTGTCGCATCCAAAACATTTAAATCAGGGGTAGGTATCAAGTGATGTTTAATCAAACGTTTCACACAGACACAAGTGCCACCACTTGCATTTCTTGCAAATGACACCCTGTCAGTCGAGTAAATGTCATAATTCCCAATTTCGGGAGATCTCCCTGGGGTTAAGTTAGTCTCTTGGACTAAAAGCACGTCAAGATCGTACTCTGTAATAAAGTCTTTTGCCTCATCGATTTTATTGATGAGGCCATTTGCATTCCATGTGCAAATGGAAAGTTCTCTGTTGGTAATAGAACTTTGTCGTGAACTATTGAAGTTTAGGCAGTAAAATAATTATCAGCTCTGAAAAACCTAAGACACGGGTCTAAAATAGCCGAATGGTCCTAGTTTGAAAGCAATCATAGCTTTCATACAGGAGAAATGCTCTTGTAAGAGCGTCTGCCTGCCTAAGCTTAGGCAGAGCCCTTTTAAAGGCTTGCAGTAAAATGTGTCGATCTACCGCTGAGTCGCGGGAGATGTCGATGAGACACTTTAAAGTGAATGAGAAAACATCATCAGAATCTCCACTTTCTGCAGAAGTAACCGGGGAAGTTACGAAAAGCCCATTCGCAGTAACTGCCGGATTTGGACCCTATGTAGTGGGTCTAGTCTCCTTCCCTAGGGTCGCTGCATAAGACAGCGAGCTTATACTAGGTGGATCAGTCGCAGGGCTTGCTGATTCGGCATTCGCCGGGGGTTTCTATGCGCTCTTACAGGGAGCTGCAGCTGCAGCTGCCCTAGGAGCAGATTTATTCGTTTTTGATTTGCTAGACCGGCTACCTGGGTAACGAGGTCATGATTTAAAGCATGCTGGATGTTCCCCTCCACAGTTGCAACAGTAAGCAGGAAGATCGTCACTTTAAGTGCAATCTTTTGCCCAGTGAGGGCCAGCGCATCTCACACAACAAAGATTTCAGGTGTAAGTTTCAGTGGAATGAAAAAAATCCTTGGCACCGAAAGTATTGAGTAGGGCCTTTGTGACCTCTATAAGCCTCATTATTGACCGTTGCGCCCCACATGTCAGTCATAGCGTACAACTGGTCTAAGAAGGGATGAGGTCGTACTTGTATGAGTACAAAGATCTGTGGTTTTCCGTTAAATTATAAAATTTTTCAAAGTCCAAAAAATGCGAAATCGGCAATAGTAATAACAGAGACAGGACTTTCAGTCCTAGAGATAACCACGACCACAGAAGTGGTTGCGGTCCAAATTGACGGGGAAAACACCCTCCTCTTATTTTCGGTTTACTGCCCCCCCACAATGACTTAGAAGAAATTTTAACCTTCTTAGAGGGACTAATTCTTCAAAATCCGGATATCCCCATAATAATATGCAGAGACTTTAATGCTAAAAGCACAATCTGGGGACCAGGTCCCACAGACCCAAGAGGGGTAAAAACAGCGGAATTTATAGCAGCCGTAAACGCAACCGTGATAAATAACTCAGATAGCCTCCCAACCTTTGTGGGCGCTAGGGGCAACTCATGGATCGACTTAACGATCACAAGGAATACAAGAGACATTACCATCAGCCAATGGGAAGTAGATGAAAGAGAAACACTCAGCGACCACATGGCAATAAACTTCGAGCTAAATCTCAAAATAGAAAGGCCTCCCAAGGCCCTACGCATGAAAATTGCAAATACGGACTGGTTGGAGTTCAAATCAAAAGTCAATAAAATTTTTAAAGGACATTATGATATACTTCAGAATGAAGACATAGACAAAAATATAAAAGAAATCTCAGGTCAAATTAAAGAAGCTTATTTAAAGCAACTAAAACCCTCCCTAAAAAGAACACAGGGTCAGGGTAATAACAATAGAAGGGCAAATGTAAGTAAAACATGGTGGACGCAAGCTCTAACGGAGCACAGAAGAAAAGTAAGAAAATTAAGAAAGGAATTTCAAAATGCTAAAAGAGACAATAGGGCAATTAAAAAGAAAGACTTCAATAAAGAAGCCGCGTTGTATAGGCGGCACATATTCAGAGCTAAACTCAAGTCATGGAAAGAATTCTGGGAAAGCTTAAAAATAAGGTCCCCATTTGGAACATTTTATGATATAGTAAAAGGCAAAGCTTACACACCCCTTAAAATAAGCAGAGTCGAGAGAGGACCAGGGGTTTGGACGCAGAGCCTAGAAGAGACAATAAAAGTAATATTAGAATATCACTTCCCACAGGATAACGAGGAAGATGAAAATGAATCTTATAAAGTAATAAGATCAAAAGCAGACAACCCCCCCACAACGGAAGGGGACCCAGAATTCACGACGGAAGAGATTAGAAACATAATTAAAAGTTCAAACAATGGCAAAGCCCCAGGGAAGGACGAACTCTCATTAGAAGTAGTAGAGGAACAATTCATAACTAATGAAGACTTCTTCACAAAACTCTTAAATGAGTGTCTCAAAAGAGGGTATTTCCCCAAACAATGGAAAGAGGCTATTTTAGTCCTCTTTCATAAAGAGGGGAAAGCAAGAACAACACCAGGGGCCTACAGGCTGATCTGCCTCCTTTCAGCTTGGGGCAAAATATTAGACAAATTAATTTCAAAAAGACTCACGTACTTTCTAATTAAAAATAAAATTCTAAGCGACCATCAATATGGTTTCACCCCAGATAGAAGCACGATGGATGCTTCAAAGAACTTAGTGGATAAAATAGAAAATAATAAGAGGAATAATCTGCACACATGTGTGATTTCTCTCGACGTGGCCTCCGCATTTAACAATTTGTGGTGGCCAGGTATCCTAGCAAGACTCTTAGAGATCAAATGTCCCGCAAATATATTCGGACTAATTAAAAGCTATCTACAAGATAGAACAATCACATATAATAGAGACGGGGTGTTTGTGACACATAAATATCAAAAAGGGGCCCCCAGGGATCGAATCTGGGACCCATTTTATGGAACTTAATAGCTGACACGGCACTAAACTTAGACTTCGAAGACCAGGTAGATATACAAGCCTATGCGGACGATTTCATAATAATAGTAGCCGGAGGCAATAGACTCATAATCGAAAGAAAGGCCCACGGGGCACTAGAAATAATAAATGAATGGAGCATCAAATACAAGCTAAAATTTAGCATAGAAAAGACAAAGTTAATACTTTTTCCAAAGAGTAGCAAATTACAAAGATCCCCCCCCAAGAATAAAATGGGATGGGATACCAATTCCAAGATGCGAACACCTAAAATATCTAGGATTCGTCTTAGATCAAAAGCTCACATGGGTTCCGCACCTAACAGAAATAAAGGAACGTACCCTAAAATTAATCAACAATCTAAATAGAATGGTTTCCCACCGGTGGAATCTCAAAGGCAAATTACTTAAATCGCTTTACATCAGAGCGATAGAAAGAATGATTCTCTACGGGTGCCCAATTTGGTATACGGGCACAGAAAGAGTTAAATTAAAATTAAATCAAATTCAAAGAATAGCACTACTCTGCATAACAAAGGCGTACACAACAGCGCCCACAGCAGGGCTTCAGATAAATAGCGGGCACAATTCCATTAGACATCAAAGCGGACTTAGAATCGCAATTCTATAGGGCGGTTCACTATAAAAGAAATATCAGCATGGGAGACACCACCATATGGGTACGAGACATAGAGGATCGGTTACCCACAGTACAAAGGCACCCAGCGGAGTTCACTAAAATAAAATGGGGTAAAGATCCCCCCACAAATACAGGAATAGAGGTTTTCACAGATGGGTCCAAAATGGACAATAAAGTTGGTGCCGCCTTTGTAGTAATAAAAGACAACAAAGAGACATACCATGAAAGGATTCGATTAAACAACGAAGCGACGGTGTTCCAAGCGGAAGTCCTAGCACTTATGTCTTGTGACTTAGTCTTGCACTTATGTCTAGCTTTCATTCTGTCCGATCCAATACTATGGATCGGACAGAATGAAAGTTCTACCTCCACAGTAAGGATCTTTACGGATAGCCAAAGCTCATTACAAAGTCTTAATAGTATCAAAAATACAAAGAGAAGCATATACAGTCCCAAGGAGATATACAATACCCTAACTGAGACACATAATGTCTTAATTAACTGGGTCAAAGCCCATCAGGGCACAAAAGGCAACGAAAGAGCGGACGAGGAAGCCAAAAAGGCAACAGAAAAAGACAACTCAGACATCGAGGTTCCCCTCTCGGAGGAAGCAGTTAAAACGTTACTTCAAAGAGAAGCAATTAGGATTTGGCAAACAAGGTGGGACCAGGGCACAACAGGGCGTCTTACGTACAGGATATTTCCGAAAGTCTCAACAAAGAGACTAAAGAGTGATCATTATGTAAATCAAGCCCTAACTAATCACGGGAATTTTCCTTCCTATTTAGTTAGGTTCCACAATCAGAAGGTTAGATGCGCATGCGGCACAAGTGGGAACCTGGCGGACGCAGGACACTACATAAAGAACTGCCCACTTCTGACACAGGAAAGGTCCAAGTTTTTCCCGACCTCCCTCTCCTCGCTGGAGATTGAGCACGTCATCAAATATCCAATAGGGATCCAGGGATTGAAAGACATCATACGACAAGTTACGGACAGGACGTCACACTCAAGACACATAGAGTTATTCCAGCTTACGTTCGACTCATGTATAGGATTCACTCTATGTTCAGCGGCAACAGGACATAGACTATTGTTATATTGTCAAAAGTTCTTCGACTCATGTACATAGTGTAAATAATTTTTGTAGCATTAATATTCTTTTGTATTCATTTTAATATAAATAAAGTTAAATTTAAAATTAAGAGGATCTCTAATTAAGAGGATCTAGATTGCGATCCCAAAATAAAGCGATTGGTTGGCGAGTATCATAACTCCCCAGCAAATCTTCCAGTCTTTGAGATCGCAGGGTGGTTATAACGGTTCGGAAACTTAGCCGCAAAGGCTCTCCGTCCGATCAATAACCTAGCCATTTGGCATAAATACTTACATCATCCAGTACCGGAATAAGTCATATGGTATCATATCCTCTGGAGTGGAGGATAGGTCCATAAATGGTATCATATCCTCTGGAGTGGAGGATAGATCCAAAAAGTGATAGTGTCCCGTGGATTCAAACCCACTTACAAGTTCAAACGATTCAGTCCTTTCAACCTGCTCCTCCTGGACTGGGAGTGAGTCATAGGTTTCCCACAGTTGCATAATTGATTGCAGGAGTGGTGAGTAAAATTGATTGATTGTATGAGTACAAGTGGCATAGGGTTAGACGCGGTTTTGTCAACCTAGCGCACCTATACACTTTAAAGCCCCAGGATTCCACTTCATTTGAAATGTCCTCAAGCTCAGTTTCTTTAGGGAGACCTCTAATGACAATTTTGACAGGCCTGCCCTGCTTGAAATTGAAAGTCTTAAACTTAATGCCGGTCTGACGCCTCCAACGCGTGGTCTCCCTAAACTCAAGTTCAGTATGAACTTGTAATTTTAGGAAAGGTCGGGTGAGATTGCATTGAATATTCGTAGCAATTTCTCTCAGGAAGTTCATCTGTGTTTTCCACTGCTTACTACTTTTAACGTGGATAGCCGGAATAGAGCGCTGAGACTGTTCCCAACTTGTTTCTCCTCCTTGTTGACCTCCGTTGCTAGGGAAGGCTGTGGTTGCTATGCCCTCGGCGGGACTGCGGCCGCTGTCCAAGAGGGATTCTTTGATCTTTTCATATTTATTTGACGCATTAATTGCTTTGCTCTGTAGATTTTTACTAGATCTTGAAGTATTAGAAATATTGTTACAATCATGTATAGTAATAATTTCAGGCTATTTGCCTTGCTTGCGTGAAGCGGAGGTAATAAAGCCCTTCGGATCAACGCTTGCAGTCTTTCGTTTTCTACTAGAGGCAGCCATTGCTACTTGATCTGAAGTAGAAACAGGTTTTGCAGCCTGTTTCTTCACACTATGCGTGCGAAAAACAGGTTTAAATTTCTCTTTGCGGAAAAATTGCTTCTCGGCAGCCATTTTGACTAATTCCTCGTTTTCTGTCATAATTTTGAACTCGTCTAGCATGGCAGGTAGTTGGAAGAGCACGTCTAGCTTATTAGCAATACCCGCATTATCCAGTTGCTGGTATCCGGTCGTATCCAATGCTGCGCCGGTGCGTTTTAGAAACATCTTCTGAGTTTGAATAGCTTCAAACTGTTGTTTGAGACCGTAAAAACCGATTAGCCATTTCAGGCAGTCGTCATGGGTATTATCATCAGTAGAAATTTCTTTCTCAGACGTACTCAAAGGCACAGGTGAAGTATCCATTGGTTTTTGCATGTTTTTTCGCGAAATTACGCAAGAATCTCCTTGATTTGGCTGAAAGCGAGCTCCCGTCCTCGTTGGCATCCATCTTCGGAATCCAGAATCACAAGGAGGGATTTTTCCCTATGTGCGTGGCGCGGTACAGAATGCTTATATGCGAACTGGATCTCGCAGCGACAGAAAAATACGCCCTACTCTTGGAGGTCAAAATTCACAAAAAGAAAAGAAAAAAAACTCGGATAATTTGAACCGAATCTCGCAGCGCTAGAAAAAGACACCCTACTCTCTTGGAGGTGAGAATTCACACACACACAAAAAAAGTAGGGGGAGATGGACCTATGGTTATTTAGGTGACGTAAGCCACACGAATGTTCAGTACTACTATTTAGCCTTTTCGGATTGGCAACGATTTTTATAATTCTTCTGGGGTGCCGTTTGTGAAATCGAAACTGAGGTAACAGTAGGTTTTTTTTTTTTTTTCCCTGTTAATGCAATTTTTCTGTCTACTGTAAGATGTAATAGAGTAACTTATTGGCATTTTGTCTTATTCAACACTCGCTGTGGATATTGGCTGGCGTCTTAATGATGAACTCAAAAATGTAGGCACAACTTGATGTCATCGCGGTTTATGCTATCATTCCGATGATGATTCCAAATTGCTGAATCCTACCGATTAGTATGCGTAAACATTGAAAATACGTCGCCTATTGTGATCAACAATTCGGTTAATGTTATCAAAACGTTATAGAAGGAATTTTTCGGCTCTAGTGTAGAATTGGGTGCCCCTTGTTTTTTGGCGAAAAATTTTGTTCAGTTTTGGTGATGAAACCCCATTTCTGTTTACCATGAGAGTTTTAACATGGTTTTAGCTTCTTGATTTATTTAATTGAAAATAAATCGATGTGCACATGGGCAAAGTCAAAATGTGCAATGACTAAGTTTGTGCAATTCTCTGATGTTTTTTTTTTTAAGTGAAAATAGGTCGATGTGTACATGGTCACGGAGTTTGTGAAATTCTTTGACTTCTTGTTTTGGTTTTGTGTAGCGGCTATCTTGAAATTGTGTCTTATTGGCGCCGATCTTGGCATCAAAACAGAATCGCCAAAAAACAAGGTGCACCCAATTGTAAACTTTTACCAATTTTTCAAATCGAAGTAAGTTCTTCAACTAAGGAAAAATAAATTTTTAAACTTCCGAATGACTTTAAATAACTGGGAATTAGATTGCAGTTTTCTGAAATGACAAGCATTCGTATTTATGAATCTTAATTTTTTTATATACTGTGTTTTATGCTCTTGTATCTTATTAAAACGAACTATTGGAATTTGTAAAGCGTGTACTTTAAATATATAAATTTTTAAATGGTAGTTTGTATGTTTCTGATTTAATGAAGCTATGTGATTCCTTCTGAAATGTGGCCTAAATAGTCACATGCCCCCATGTAAATTCTAGTATTAATTAATAAAACCAAATTCAAATATTAGTCGGTAAGTTTTTTTATATTTTTTTAATTTATAGAAATATTTTTGTTTCATTAACTTTATACTTAAACCATTAAATAAAATTTAATTAAAATACTCTGCCTTGTTAAGCCTTGTGTAAAATTTGTATACTGCATGATTCGGAATCGTGATTTTGGAAATTTGCCGATTTTAGATCATTATCTAAAATCTAGTGAGATGCATGTAGAAATTACAAAATTAAAAGTATGAAATAATGAAGCATTGAAGAAATAAAAATTTGCAAAAAAACTCACTATTTGTTTGTTTTGTTAACATTTCTTTCTGCGTAAGTTGTTTAAGATGTTTCATTTTTAAGCTTATACTCTCTGTTTAATTTTATAGACAGACATCATTTCTTATTTTTCAGTTACAAAGTTCCATTGTTCTAGTCCTGTAATTGCTGTGTTGAGATTTCCCAGTAAAGTTATCATTCAAAATCTTTTAATTCTCAGCATCTTCATTATTACTTTCTTCACTATTGTTTGTGACATTTTCTGGGTTTGAAAACCATACTACAGTGTATTTCGCCATCTGTTGATTGATGATCAGGGCATTGTCATTGCATGCAATAAATCATCTTCATTTATTATCCATTCTCCACGTCTTTTCATAAATTCTACTGATAGGAAAATTTTATCTTTTGCTTGTGATATCTAAAAAATTTTTCGGTGAAAGTATATTAAGGGTTGCCCTTGGCGAAAATTGGCGATTGGTCAGCAAGGCACAATTTCAAGATGGTTGCTACACAAAACCAAAATAACAAACTCTGTGTCCATGTACACATCGATCTTTTTTCATTTAAAAAAAATCAGAGAATTGCACAAACTAGGCAGTGTGCATTCCCTTGACTTTGTCCATGTACACATCAATCTATTTTCACTTTGGAGAATGATGACGTCATATAATGTTAAAACAAAGCTACTCATCACCCAAATTGAACAAAATTTGTAGCCAATCAAAGCTCAATAAACTGCATTTTAAATCACACAATGAAATAACATAAAAAAGGAAATACATTTTATCGCATGTACGCACTACGAAAAGGAAATATCGACTTACCATATCTAGAAATTTCTGTGTGTTCAGTCTGTGGCACACAAAATTCCTTAACAGCATCCAAAAACTTTCTAAAATTATCAGAACTAGAATATCCATACTGCCATCGCCACATAAATTCACAAAAATAAGAGTAAAAGATATCCTCCATAGTACGGGATTGCTGGTGGCATTTCTTGCATGAACCTTTCTTGCGACAAACCCCTTCAAAGCCATCTGAACAATCTTTATTCGACCATATGCATTTTCTTCCTACAAACAGGACACTTATAATGACTACTAAGTAAACCTTTATTTACACACCAGTCAATTAATGATTTTTTTTCCTTTTCATTCCAAATCATGCAGAAACTTCTCATTAATCTCATCACATACACCCATTTTACAGTATACAGCACAAAATGAGCAACGTACTTCTTACCTGACATCCAACGCAGAAATAAGCCCTTACAAATATTTTCCCATCAGTCAAATTCACCGCAGTTGTGCAACCGATTACATCATAACAGGGTTTCCATAACATTCAACTACTCAGGTTACCATAAATGAAACAACAATTTGGGAATAAATGAAACAACTTGGTAATAATCCAAGGGGCAGCCTAAAATATAGACTAATCATTTTTTCACTGCTGTCATCATCACCACCATGAAATATTGTAGCTGGCTGTAAATTATGCCAAACACTTTTTTCCAAATATCTGCAGAAAGGTCCTCAACATCTTGCAATGCTCTGCACAGCAGATTTTATGTTAAAATAATTTTTAAATTCTTAATTGATCTTTCCACTGTTCATAAAATGTAGCTTAGCTAAATTTTAGATATACATATGTTTCAGCATGCACAGTTGATGAAAGAACAGTTTGAAGAGAGATGTTATGTGTTATTAAACTCTAAATGGAATGAGTTGAACAATTAATTATCTGTAATCTGGACAATTTTTGCATGAGTCAGCAAACGAACTGATTTTAAATGTTGCCAAGCCTCAGGTATGAAATAATTCTTAAATTAATCGTGCATTGATGTTTGTTGCATTCATGCCGTTTTATTTGAATGATAGATGATTGGAAAAATCTTTATTCCTTTAAATGGCTAAGGTTGTGTGTTTTCCTGATTGCAAAAAGTTTACATTTGTGCATTTGTGCAGCATATTTGCACAAGTGAAAATCATTTACTTTAGAATTTTTGGCACCATTTGGGACTCTTTTTGCAGATGTTACGAAACATGCGTCAGGGCGTAGATTACCAAAAAAGACCAGTTTTATCAGCATTATAAAATTTTTTTTAGGTATCTTTTTATTAATGAGTTCGATGAATTCATCTGGAAATTATTCATATGCTTCTGTATTCACAGACCTTTTTTACTTGAAATCTTTAGCATATATATACCATGGCAATTTTAAAGTTTGGTTAATCAATCTGTTGAATATATGCATTTGTAAAAGTCCGCTTCGTCATGAAACAATTCGTCAATTTTTATCACAGCGATATCATTTTATTTAAACAGCTGCTTCACAGATGCCAGAAAAGTACTTATAATTTGATTATCCAACAGCAGTATTTAGATTTAGAATATTTTTTTCCATTAGAACATGTTTTGAAAGAATTCAGTTGCAATGTTCATCATTTTTTCACATTTTATATTTGTAAAATTAGTAGCTTAGGTGAAGAAGAGAATTTAAATCTTGAAGAATCAGAAGGCAGCTTTCTTTCAGATGCTTTTGATTCTGAAGTATCAGAATCTGAAGATAGTAATAATAGTGACACTCCTGCGCAGCTTTTATTAGGATCGATGCCTAAAGTTAACAGCTCATTTCAAGCACTTTACACAATTATGAGCATTTTATGTGAGGAAGTAGTGTATATAATTGTAAAAGAGACTAATTGTTTTGTTCAGCAATCAGGTAATGGTGATGGTAAATGAAAATTGAAAGGCAGATGAGAATGGAAATGTATTTGTTCACTGTGCTTTCAATTTTATGTGGTATTATCAAAGAATTTGAAGAAAGCATGTATTGGACTAAGAAAACTTCAGTAGAAACTCTTTTTCCCCATATGATTGTGTGATATAATCGATACTATGAAATAAAAAAATAGTTGCGTTTTGTAAATTGTGATTCTCATGATCCAGAAAAGTCATCCTAACCCAAAACTCTTACGAAATTTGCCCATCTGTGAGCATATGAATAAAGTGTATCAAACAACAATTACTCCTGAAAGAGTTGTTACATAGATGAAACTTTGATATTGTACAAAGCATGTTTATCTTGGCACCAGTATATCAGCTTGAAAAAAAGCAAAATTTGCTATCAAAACATATAAGCTGAGCCAATCTAATACTGGTTTATATGGTAATTTACTGTATATACTGAGAACTGTACTTCATTTCATCATAAATTCCAATCTGTATCGGTACTTTCACAAATTGCTATGACTTTGATGATGCCATTATTGAACTAAGGCTATTGCATCACCTTAGGTAATTATTATACTTCACCAGAATTGTATTAATATGTATCATAAATTTATGCCAAATTATGCAAGAATTAGAGACCCTTTAGTGAATTTACTTAAAAAAGAGACTCCATTTAAATGGATGCCTGAATACAAAACAGCCTTTCAAAATTGAATTAGACAGATTTGGTTACATAAAACCAAAAGAATTTACCTTAGTACTGAAAAAAAAAAGTTAAAATCTGACGAAGTTATACCATTTAGATGTGGAAAGATTCTGACTCACAAATGAAAAGAAAGAAAGGGATGTAACAATGTTATATCATTTCATGATTGAAACTCTTGAAGTAATGATATAAGCTAAAAAAACTGAAAACAAAACCAAAGGTCGTAATTGACTGCAGTAAAACAGTGGAAGGTATGAATCTTGTAGATCAATTAGCAAGAAAGTGTGTAAAAAAATATTTATTAACTTTTTATAACAAGCTGTTTTCAAGTTTATGAAAAGGGAGGTGAGAAAAAATCATAGTATTTAAAAGTTTAGACTGGATTTAATTGATGAAATAATTGATAAATATCACATTTTTATCCGGGGCATCCATTAAATGAAGCATCATCAAATCGTTAATTTGAATTTGTTTTTTGGAACTTATACCACCTACAGAGGAAAAAAAAAAGAAAAACCCTGCCTGATGCTCATCTAAGAATGCAAAAGGAAAATGAATTAGGAGAAAAACATATTATTCTAGATTGTTATGTATAACTCTGCATAACATGTTTCAAACTTTATCATACCGAGAAAAATTATTAAATTTTTGAAAAACATGTTATAGCTCTTATTGATTTTGAATAAAAGTATCATCATATGCAGCTAATAGTGTATCTAATTTAAAACATGCATAATTTTTCTCTCTTCAGAAATTGCACGTCTGTTAAATGCTTACATTGAAACTTTTCTGCCTAGCTTGGGTGTGCAAGGAAACCCAAATATAAGGTAAACTAAAAAATTTTATTTGTTTAAAAACCCTCAAATTTAAGGCAGAATGCAGTGTATTTTAATGCAAATCAATTTTAAATTTTCTAAATATTAAAAAACATTAAAAAAATTTGATGATTTTTTAACATATTTTCTCAAAAGAGTAAAAGATTAATTTTTATAACATTACTGTAGTAATAAATAATAAGCTGGAATAAATTTAGAAAGTTGAAGAGTGCAATTCGCTTTTATTTTAACTGAACAGAACATTCCTTGGAACAGAACAGAACAGAACAGAAATAAGAACCTTTGTATTCTGGTAACAAGAAGCCAATACAAATAACATTCCATTCCAAACAGATGTGTTTTAGGGTTTCACTTATTATATAGGTCAGACAGGAAAATGCAATGAGTCAAGGGTTGAAAGTATGATCATGGCAAATGTCACTAGTACATTATCTATCAATGTATTGTCATTCGCCATGGTGCCATTTCCTAGCCAACAGCTTTTGGAAGTGATATGCAGGAATCTCAGTTAATCTGCATTTATGGCAGTTTTTTGTTGAATCTTATGTTCTCCATTTGAAAGGGGGGAATGGCAAGAAGTCTAGATTTCAGACTTTGTACTTATGTGCTTGCTTGAAATATTACAATGAGGATTAGTATATCTGTTCAAGCTTCAGTGTTGTAAGTGTGTGTGTCTCGCAAACAAGATAGGCCACTTTTAAAACTAAAATCTATAAAACAGGATTTCTTTTGAAGTATATTTTTATGTTCTTATAGTAAATACTTTTTAAAAAAATAAAATATTAAGCTTAAAAATAAGTATCTTCTTGTTTGTGTGTGGGAATATCTTAAAAGGTGATCACACACTTTTATTTCAGTAAAATAAAAATAAAAAAATTATTTCTTAATTTTTAATTGAACTGTTATTAGCTTTTAAAACATGGTTTAATCTTCTGGCATGGATTCATCTACAGTTTTTTAAAACTATATCTGGGCCAATTTTTGTTTGCTTACCCTATTTTACTATTTTACTTGTTATTTTGAAATATTTGTTTTTCATGTTTATTTCAGATCTCTTGAAAATTTTGTTCAATAAATTTAAACCCAGATATTGAGGAATTTTTTTTGAGTATTTGAGGGCAGATGCTTTGGATCATTGTCTTAATAGAATCTGAAAATATTCACAAGTTTTGTTCTTATGCTGTTAAGCTTAATGTCTTTTGTTGCTGTAGATGACATTGCCAAGTCTGATTAAATATGTTTAAGCATGCAAGGAATATCTGCCTAAACCATCTTTGAAGTTCAGATTTTTTGTAATCATTTTTTAGTCTGTTGTTGTTAGCAATCTCACTTGTCTGACAAGTCAGTGCCAGGCCACAATACTCATCATGGCAAGAGCCTTCAGCACCATATAGGTGACAGCCTGATTTAAACTCAGTTCTGTCTCCAGTTTTGATAGAGAGCACCCTGGGGGGGGACATTTTTTAGTCTTTTCAGAAAATATTACTTTATTTAATTTTAAGAATGCTGATTTCATATGCATTTTTAGAAAGAAAGGTGAAGGTTTTGTTGTTCTATAAATATGAACATTTTTTTATGACCTAACTGCTATACCAAACAATACAGTTTTTAGCATAACAAATTTTTCGTATGATTTGTAAAGTTCTGTTATAAATCTGGGATCATCTATCTTTGATTATTCTAGTATTTTTATAATATTGCATTGTATTGCACTAGACAGCTGTGGTATCTCCCAAATCTTTATTACTTATGTATTAGTACCACCACCTTAGTAGATATTGCCAAATTTTTTTAGTGTTCCAAACTGTAGCAGTTGTGAACGTAATATTTCTTCAGGTAACAATGCAGTTACAATTCTTTAGTTTTTAACAATCACTGTCACCATTTTTATGTACATTCTTAATGATGTTCTGTACTTCTATAGGGGAGATAGGTATAGGTAATAAATACAATTTATGTCAGTGCGATGAATTAAATTCTTGGACATTTTGTTCAGTTTCATGATCGAAGTTGGGATTAGGAGTAAAGGTGTTTTCAAGCTGTTGATCTGAAACTTCTGCCATTTCCTGTTCAAAATAAACCAGTCCACAGGGGGGTATTGAGTGGGCTGATGCGATCCACAGATGGCTTTTTAAGAGCTCTGGCAATTTTCCAAATAAGGGTAGGCTCATTTTCCATGTTATCTACGAGCTTTTGCCATTTACTTGATCTATAATCACTGAGTAATTTAGAGATTTCTTGAACTTTTTGATTTAAGGAGTCTTTTTAATTTGGGGTCTCCGGTATTTCTTCATCGTTTTTCCAATCTATTCTTATCTTTGATTTTTTCTTGAATATAATCTGGCAGTGAATTTTGAGAGTGATCTGTTTTAATGGTAGTAGCTTCTTCTTCTTTTGTATTCTGGAGTTGATTTTATGGATTTCATTTTCGATATCAGAAATATTAGCAAGATTAGGGTGAGCATTTGGGATTTCAATAATAGTATTAAATTTCTCCCAGTTAACAATACATTTGAAATTTTGTTCATTTTGTTCAAAGCCATTTAGGATGAATTTAACAGGTAAGTGATCAGATGACATTTCCTGTAGGACCTCAAGGTAAGGAGTTTGAATAATATTTTTAGTGATAACAGTGTCAAGAACTTCCGAAGAGCTTGTGTAGTGAAATCTTGTAGGAGTTCCCTGTCTGAGTACTTTTAAGATTATTGTGAAGAGCATAATTATCGAGGATGGTACCATTATTGTTGGTTCTACTGAATTTCAAGATTGATGTTTAGAATGTAGATCTGCAACAATATGTAATGGAAGATCTGTGTTATTTAAGCAGTCCAGGTCTCTGTTGGTAATTTGACTTCTTGGAGGGTTATATGTGGAGATAAATAAATAAAGATCAACAGTTCTGCTATAAATGATAACAGCAGTGTGCTCAATGCATGTATCTAAGCATCTCATATAAAGTTGATTTGAGATGATTTTTAAGCATAATGAGGGTACCTCCTCCTCTGTTATATAGACAGCCGTTGCAATGTATTTTATATTCAGCAATTTTTAAATGATCGCAGCGGTGTAAATGAGTTTCATTAGTAAGCATTATGTCAGTATTATGTTTATTTAAAAAATGTTGCATTTCGGTCTCTTGATGTTATTTGCATTAAAATAGGCAATATTTAAACTACATATAGTTCTATCTGTTATATGTAAAGTTCGTTGCAGAATTTTATGGGCAGTATTTCGTGTTCATTAGTAGGTTGCTTCCATCCCAATTTGGATTTTGAATCTTTCAAAAAGGGTTTTAGCCATTTGAAAGGTATTTTTAATCCAAGAAATGAATGACTGTTAATCATCTTTGATGGAACCACTTTCTGACTCTTTATTAGGAGTCTTTGGAGATTTTTTCAGTTTCCTTTCGAGGTAGTGACAGAAAGTTTTCTTCATCATTTGGTGGTGGTGATGGGTTTCTCTGAGTATTTCGTGTTTTTGCATATATTTTGGGGGTATTTCTCACACTCACAATAGGATGCAACATGGGGTCCTCCATGTAAACAATACTTGCCAGAAAGTTTTTTTGTCTTTCTTACAACTTGATCTTTCGGGACTTCACCACATTTTAAACAGCGAGTTTTATGGTGGCAGTGCGATTTACTATGTCTCTATCTTTGGCAGTTACGACACTGCCTTGGTCCTGGCATTGGTTTAAATTGTTCAACGAATGTAGCAAGTCCTGTGAGGTGGGTTAAGTTAAATATTTGTTTGCCTTTTTCACTTTGAGCTGCCTCTGCTAAAAACAGCAGTAAAGTTTTAATTTCATCATCTATTTTCCTAGTAATTTGTTTTACTGATTTAACAGGTATATCTTTAGTAGTAGCCTAATCGGCACTAATTGAAGAAGCATTAATACTAGGTCTTCTTCAATTTCAGTAACAAGGAATGCGAATTGAGAGTTTTTTTATTACTACACGAATAGGTTTATCTAGTGCTAGAGAGAAGGTATGGTAAGAGCGTTGACGCTCGTCAAGTAGAGCAGTAACTTTACGATAGTCATCAAGAAGATCATTCAGATCGCTTTGAATGGGTTTGTCGCAAGAAATGTCATGGACAGTCTGGCATGACGGAGGATATTTTTTATGCTTTACTTTTGTGAATTTATGTAGTGATGGCAGTATGCATATTCTAGTTCAGATAATTTTAAAAAGTTTTTGGATGCTGTAAAGGAATTTTGTGTGCCACAGAAGTTTTGAAATATGGGAAGTTGATATTTTCTTTTTCTAGTGCGTATATGCAATGTGATGTATTTCTTTTTTATATTATTTCATTGTGTGATTTAAAATAGAGTTTATTGAGCTTCGAATGGCTACAAATTTCATTAAATTTTGGTGATGAATAACTTTGTTTTAACATTATATGACATCACTATTCTCGTGATTTTTCTTAATGAAAATAGATTGATGTGTGCATGGGCACAGATTTTCTGCAATTATATGACTTGTTATTTTGGTTTTATGTAGTGGCCATCTTGTAATTGTGCCTTGCTGGCCAATCACCTGTTGTTGCAAAGGGGCACCCTGAAATGTATTTTTACCATACTCTTTAATAAAAGTCATATTAACACCTCTTTTGACATCCTTTCTTTCTTTCCCTGTATGCTTGGGAACATTGCCCTCTGGCGGTCATGGTTGCAATTTTTGGACACAAGTTCATATGTAAATCTTGTTTGTCATGGTATGACAGATCAACTTGTTAAATGTGGCAACAACCTTTTGAGACACCCTGTGTATTAGATAAAATGCATTTTGCAGATACTGAAGGTCAGCAGTCAGTTCATTTTATTTTGTGGCTGTTTATAATATGTGCCAATAAATTGGATTTTAAAAGCCTGAACTGTGCTATCAATTTTGTCTTGCCAAGGCTGCTGTAGAAAGAAAGTATTATTTTTTTACACCAATTTCAAAAACTTCAGTTTCTACTTTTGTTTTATGCACATAAATATGATATACTATACATAAGAGTATTTCAAATACTGTATGACTAAATGTTGTTATGTATGAAGTGGAAGAGAAATATACTGGTATAAAATTTCCTGAAGGAGAGGGAGCTGTGTTTGATAACCCATGAAATCAATAGAGTTTTATTAAAAATCAATACAAAACTAAGGGTTATTTTCCCTAGTCATTGTACATATACTAGGCATTTTATTATATGACAAAATATTCACCATGAGAATTTGGTTATATATGTGTATTTCTAGCTTCAGAAATTAACCAAATGAGACAGTCTTTCAGATTACAATAATTTTGATCACGTGACACCAAGTTAGAAAAATTATGGCAATTTGAATTTTTATATGGGCCCTTTTCAAACAAAATTCCATTTAATAAGTTATTCTTTAACTTAATCTTCCATATTTCCACATGAATTTCCCACCTTTTCTCCTAATTTTATTGTCCAAAAATTAAGAAGGAAATTCTGAAGGATGGGGTTGTAGTAAGAATAAAACAAATGAAGAGTTGTCATGGATAAACTACCGGTAACTATCACAATATTATTTACTTAAATACTTAAAAGAAACATATATTCCAAAGAGAATACATTGTAATATTAACATTACAATATCTAATAAAATATCTTAATTTGTGCTTTTCTGTTAACATTGCAATATCTAATAAAATATCTTAATTTGTGCTTTTCTATTAACATTACAGTATTTAATAAGATATATTAATTTGTTCTTTTTTTGTAATTTCAATCTCACCCACTCTTAATGTTGTCTTTTGTACTCCCTATGCCTCAGATCATGCATAAGTAATTAGAGAAGGTAAATTTGCAGCTAATTGGGCAAAATCATAGCCTGAATATCAGTTTGTGTTTGCTTCGTTGCGAAGGGTCTTTTCTTGTATAATGCTGGCATAAAGTTCAACAATTACAAGAGAAAAGTTCACCATTATATTTGCAAGTACTTTATGAGGATGTGCCTGTGGTAGTAAGGGAAAACAATCATTGTATGAATAGATCCATTTAGAAATTTAGGGGAGCTCATTCACTGAATGCATTGAGGAAGGCAAAAATCGTGCAAACATTTTTAAAATTTGAACATGCCGCTAGAGGGGAAATAAGCAAAGAAATGCTATATTGGGGGGGGGAATGTAGCTTTATAATATAAAAAATTGAGCTAAAGAAGAGTATGAAGAGTCGTATGATTTATCCTCTTTCTTTTGAAGGCCAAAATATAGAATTTAAGCAATATAATTTGTTTTGATACAAAATTTCAAATATTTTTATATGGTTCTCAATATTTTTAATGTAGGATGTCTTAAGTAATTTTTATCATAATTTTTTTTTGACTTAGATCTGAAAGTTATTTTTCTCAATAACTTCTTATAGGCTTTATTTAAAAAAAAAAGTATCTTTTTATGAAAAGATGCCACTTAACCAATCACTGCCAGATTCCAGATATGCAAAAATTCTGGATGATAGTGTAAAAAATGCTATTCTCAGTAGGAAAGCCAAATGAATGAGGAAAAAAACATTTGGTCTGAAATTAAAGAGAAAGTCGTTTTATTTTTTATCAACTTGAATGCCTGCACTTAAATTATGTGAGATTTTGAAAGCAAAAAGTGCATTTTAGCTATAAATACCAAAATCAAACATCATATTTGATTAGGGAATTTCAATAAGCAAGAAAATTAATGGAGATGCCGCAAAATTTCCAGAATTTTGAAGGAAGAGACCATTCTTTATTTGGTAGCACAAGTTACAGACATAACATATTAAACTCTAAATTGCTTGTCATAATTTTTCATATTTCACAGCCAGTGTTTATCCATTTTCACATAAGTCACACTTTTCTTGATGTCAGCATCCTGTAATTTTGAAAATACTCCACTGTATGCTGTTCTATTGAAGACATGTCGCAAATTTTAATCATTTTTTTAAAAATGCGATTGGAAAACAGATATCTAGCAGTAGCTTATATTGTTTTTTACAAAAAGTAAGCTTATTTATCGAGAATTAATCTGGTTTGCATAAATGCAAAGCGTTATGCCATGCTTATCCTTTATTGGCACTCAATCATGCTGTTTGGTGACAGTTTTTGTTTAATTTTTATTGTAGTCCTTTTCTTGTTTTATAGCAGAGTTACAAATCTCTTATTTGCGTAATTGTATGTTTAAAAAAAATTCTTAAATTCAAAAATATTCTGGTTACTTAAATAAAAATTATGATGTACTGATTAATGGCTTGTTTGTATTTCTTTTAGGTACTGTTATTGAACACTGTTTCTATTTTCTTTTAGGTACTGTTTATTGAAAATGAAACAGGAGGTTCCTGAACTTTCAGCTGATGCCATTGCATATTCTGTAGCTTCCGGTGATAATAGATTTTCTAAAGCATTTGATTCAAAAGTGGAAGCTATTTTTGATGAATTTCAACACAGTGATTACGTATCCATTTTGTTCCTTCTGAATGGTTATGTTGACAGTGATTGTGGTACTGAAAGGAGTGACTTTTTGTCCATTATTAGAGGAGATGGCGATATATTAAAAAAAAAAGTGATGACGGTACTCAAAAATTGTAAAACTAAAGTTTTTCTTCTTATTGAATTACTTATTGTTCTGAAAAAATACCGTTCATTAAGACTTTTGCAAACATGTTCTCATGTGCATGGAATAGACGCTTACTGTCAAATACATACATTTTGGTAAGAATTCAGTAAATATTTTTTTTTATGCTGAACTGATTTTATTTTTAATGAGATATTACCATATATTTCTGAGTGTAAGCCAAGAGTGTGTTTTTTCTTCAAAAATTTACCCAAAATTCAAAACCTGTATATAAACTGAAATAAACATAAATTCTTGTGACGTTCAAACATGTCACCATGAAGACAAAAATGTTGCCAAGCAAGTAAAATGGGTGAAATATTTTCCAACCAAACTGTTGTTAAGTAAACTGCCAGATCAAATTTTTCCATTCACTTGCTCTCTTGTATATAGGATTTGTTGTTATCTGTGCTAGTTAGTCCAAAGGGGCAATTTGCCCAGAAGGATTATTAATTTCGTTTTGGCATTTTGTGTTTTTCACCTTTCAAATTGTCGCACCAAATATTATCACCCTGTATTATATTTAAAGAAATTAAATAATGAAGAATCTGCATAAATGTATGTATGTCTCTCACATTATGATAAAACAACTGTACCTAGAGCCATCAAATTTTGAATATTGAATGTATCCACCCAAGTATGGGCATGTGAAAGACCAAATTTGAAATTTGCCATTTGTTTTATTATCAATTTCATATTTTGTAAAACTTTAACGAATTTTTGGTTAACAAACTCAAGTATTTCAAAGTGAGGAATGGCAACGTTGTACAGAAAAAACATTTTTGGACGTAATTTAAAATCTGAAACCTTTCTTTCTTTTTTTTCCCCTGAAAGATGAGTGGAAAAGTAGATTCTTATATGGCAAAATTCAAGCTATGGGGGATCACATTTACTGGAAATTCTCATAACAATTTATCTTCCAGGCATTTATTTCTTCATAAATCAAAAACAAATTCGAGAGTGGAGAAAAAACACGTCAGTGATATAAACAACTTTGAAAATAAAAGAACTCATTTTATTTTAGATTAACTTTTTTTCAGAAACTTAAGAAATATAAGCTAAAAAAATAAAATGTGATATATTTGATGATTTATGACTTGGGCGAAACTAAGGGAAAAGTACCCATGTTTCTTGTTGGTTTAGCAAATCCGTATATAAGCCAACCCCCATAATTTAGCTTTAGAAAAAGTTCCAAAATTTCTCAGTTTGTACTTGGAAATATATGGTATATCAGTTGAGGATTGTTTGCTTAAAAACTTAGAAAATATTTAATGTCATTTGACAGAAGTAGTCACAAAGATATTTCTGTTAATAATCTTTTTTGGGGAATGGGAGACAGCAGTGAATAACTCTTAATGTAGTAATAATTGCTTCTTTTTTTGTTGTCATAAAAGCTGAATTGTATATGAAGTGCTAAAGATTTTGATTTTAATTTTTGATAAAGTTCTCAGTTTTGTAGTAAAAAATATTTTTCCTGTAAGTAATGAATTAGAATTTAATTAATGAGGAAATCTGCAGTAAAAATCTTAGCAATGCACAGTCAAATCAACTCTTGTAATGTAAGACTCAAAGAAATGAAATTTTGGACTAATTTAAAAGGGAATGTTCTGATTTTTAAATAATAATGTTTTCAACATAAAAAATTGTTTAAAATCAGCACTTTTAATCTCATGTACTTTCCAGATAAATTTTGGTATTATTTTTTGTGTGCTATCAAACTGAACTGATAAGTATGTTAGTCTCTGTGTAAATTACAAAACCGAAAATTGCATCAAATGAACTGTTGCAATTTAACTTTTTTTAGTATATGAAAATCTTTGAAAAACTAAAGTTTATAGGGAAATTTAAAAGCATGTTTTGAAATCTAAAAATATAAAGGAATATAGATAATGTGAGTTTTCTGAATGCAGATATAAATTTTCTGAGTATATAATGATTAGTGACTACTTTCAATTTAAACTGCAGTATGATTTTAAAGTTTAAAACCCTCTGATCAACACGGCCTTTCGTTATGAAAGGTCAGATTTCCAAAAACTGCTGTGAGAAAGAGGTATTTTCTCTATTTTGATGCCGAAATACAATTGGTACTTTTAGTATGTTGCCTTAATTTCTTAGACATATTTCAAGATGCCCATATATATATATCTTCTTGCAGACATTACAAAAAATATTCTAAGCCCCATATATATATAATTACAAAATATTTTTTGAAAAACAAAATGTTAATATGTCTAGTATTTTCGCTCATTAAACTGCTGAAAAATTTTCGCATTATGTTCAAAATTTTAACCTTTTGAGCAATTACTTTCTTGTCAAGGTTTTTTAATTTAGCCAATGAAGCCAAAATGTCAAACCTCTACGTTTCTACTCTAATAAAATTCCTCTATTCGATAGTAGTATAATGAAAGTGCTCGTGTTTTTTCTTATTGTGAGTATTAATTACATCTTTTCAATTCAGTTTTATAATTTCAATTATGTTTTAAATACAATGAATTATTTGCTATATGTTTAAAGGTAATTTTTTGTTTTATTTTGTTCACTAAAGTACTTTATTATTTCACTTTCCTCTTTGTTAAGTGAAATTGTATTTTCTTTTTTAGATATAAGATTCTAATTTAAATTTATTTAAGAATTTTTTCCTTGCTGTGGGGAAGGGCCAGAATTTTTGGGTGAACTGTTATAATTAAAATACTTTGAAATGGTTCATCGGCTAATTCTGGATACAGAAAAGCAAGAGATTTTGTAGAAGAGAGATTTCAATTGACTTCAGTGTTCCTTTCCCCTGATGAAGTGACATTGAAATCGATTGAATTCCCATTCTATTGGAATTTTTTAAATTTCTTTAAATTAAAATAAAAAATTGAATTGAAGTATGCTTGTTTAAAAGTTTTGGTTTTAACAATCTGTAAAAATTCTTTATTGCATTTATAGTATTTTTTTAAATTTATTAATTATGAATTTCAATTTTCATCTTTGTGAAAAAGTAGTTCTAAATTTCTTGCTTTATATCTTTACTTATATACACTCATTTCCAAAAGTTATGCACGGAGAGGAAAATGCCAATTTCCAGAAGCCAATAAGAATTTAAGAGGATGCAGTTCGCTGCAGAGGTAGATGGAAGTATGCAAATATGTTAGGTAACAGCCAATTGTGCTTTCATGTCAAGAAATATGCAAAAATGGCAGTCTTACAAGAAGCCAGCTTTATGAAGGGTTACAGAAGTTGATTGTAAGTGCTGATAGAAAATATTTAAAACTTTCGTACAATTTGTTTTCAAGACATATGTGTTTCTATGACTTCCAGAAGACGAATGGAAGATTCTGAGCGCTGGCATGATGTGGGGCACATTGAAGCAGGACAGTTGATCACAGATGTTGCTCTTTTCTTTGGCGTTCATCATTCTGTAATTTCACGTTTATGGAAACAATTCCAAACCACACAGAGAGTTGTCCGAAGGCTAGTAGCCGGTCGCCCAAGGGTTACAACCCCAACAGAAGGTTGATATATTCCTATTGTAGCCAAGCGGAATCGCAGAGCGACTTCCACACATGTGACATCTATGGTTACAGCGTCCATTGGTAAGGCGATATCTGCAGCTACTATACGCCGAAGACTACATATGAGTGGACTGTACACCCGGGTACCTCGAGTTTGTGTTTCTCTATCCGTCCAGTCAAGAGAGGCACAATTACAGTGGTGCCAGGAACATGTCAATTGGAATGTGTCTGACTGGGGCAATGTCATGTTTACTAACGAGTCAAGATTTGCTCTGGAGCCAGATGACAAGCGTATGAGGATATGGCATGAACAACGAACATGCAATCAGTCCCAAAACATCACCTAACATCACACATTGCGAGGCGGAAGCATTGTGGTGTGGGCAGGTATTTCATTAGGATACCACAGCGACCTGCACATCTTTAAACGGGGTTCTTTGACGGCTGTCTGGTATCGAAATAAAGTCCTAGTACCCATTGTGAGATTGTACGCTGAAGTAGTTGTACTTACTTTTGTTTTAATTAACCATAACACACATCCCCATAGAGACGTCCATCCATACCGTCTCATTACCATCATCGATGACTACCTGGAAAGTGAAGGGATTGCACTTATGGCATGGCCAGCATATTTGCCCGACCTTAATCCCATTGAAAATCTTTGGGATGCTCTCGGCCGTGCTGTATCTTCACGTTTCCCACCTCCAGCCACTCTTATTGAGCTGGAAACTGCTCTACAAGAAGAATGGCAATTGCTTAATTCTGCGGTGGTTGACCACCTAATTGAAAGCATGGTCACAAGGTGTAAACTTTGTATACAGATGAGGGGGGATCACATACCGTATTAATGTCCTTTTTTTCATTTTATGCTGTTTATTTTCACTTTAGGCATAATTCTGTTTAAGTCTCCAGCATGTCATTATCTCATAACTTACAAAAATTTAATATTGTTTTCATTTCTGTATATAATTATTGATTTTGTTTTATGCGTAAATATATATGCAACTTTCCTGCCGAATTTTGTGTGAATCAAAATCAATAATTTATTCAATCATTATCAAAATCAATAATTTATTCAATCATTATCAAAATCAATAATTGTATTTGTTGATTTTTTTTCATTTTACATCTTCGTGCTTCACTTTGGGAAGTGAGTATATATATATATATATATATACGGTCTTACGAGTGAGAAAGTTAATGGTTTTATAGCAAGGGTTGAAAAATGAGAAACATTTTAATATAAATATGAAAATACTTAATTTATTGAGAATCATTACTTGTACCATCACTTTTGAATTCTCATTACCATCGCTTTTCTCATAACATCTTTTTTGAACTCATTCAGAATTTGAATTCTCATTTTCATTATTAGCTCAGAACATATCATCTTAAGTACCATTTAAATCGTTAGTAATGCAGCATTAAAATAAATATAAAAGCTTTTTTTTTAAACAGTTCCGTCAAAAAAATTTTTCCAAGGCTACAAAATCCTCTGAGCTCTTTTTGGGGGTTATGCTTGTTTTTTTTTCATGACTTATTATTTGCTTTGAATTTAAGCTTCACGCTAATTTTTTATGTTAAAAATTGCAGCTTAAATTCAAAGTAATGTAGTATTTGCTGTTGCAAAGTGTGAAGATACTTTAAAATTTAGCTGATTATTCTTTAGAAGACTTTGTTGAATATTGAAACTAGCATATTTAGCAGTTTTATTATTCATTTGGGCAATGGTAACATAATTTGTATTTATTTAAATATTATCATAAACTTCATCTTATTTTTACATGCTTCTTATGTAAATTAAAAATTTTAATTTAATTTAAAACTGCCTTGTATAATATAATTTTTCTGTTTTATTTGTCTATTCATTCATAATGAATGGTATGCAAAATATAGAAAAATATGCAATAGCGTGTAAAAGAAATTTCCTCTGGACAGTTTATTTTCAGGTAAGAAAAGTGAAATATTATTAACTAAAAATTAGTTTTCTCAGTTATACCTCTTCATATGTTGAACATTTTACAATTAGTAACTGTTTCAAAAATAATTAAAAAATTCATCCAAAGGCTAGTTTAGCATTAATAAGCAACAGTTAAGGAGAAAAATTTTGTATTGGTTACAATCAGTATGGGTTATTTTTTCAATTAATGCAATTGGTAATTTGCTTCCATGAGATGTGTTTTCATGTTGATAATGGTGCTTATTTTTATATAATATCTGCTTGTAAACTGCTGGTCATTAAAATTGCTAAATTAGAAGAGAAGTGCATAGCAAACCAGGAATTTGTATAAAAGGTAGACTATGCTGGGTTATGCAAATGATTAGCATATCTTGTTATGTACACACTATGATGAAGTAGTATAAAAAGACAGATGAAGCATGATGAAGTATGAATGAAGTAGTGTATTGTATTTATGAAGTAGTGTAGACAGATGAAGCATGATGAAGTATGTATGAAATAGGCATGATGAAGTAGTATAAAAAAACAGATTGAGCAACCAATTTTTCAATTGAAAAATCATAACTAGTCATTGTTTCTTTTGTGTTGGAAGTTGTGTCATGCCTTGTATAAAAAGAAGGAACTTGGATCAGCACGTCTCACAATTCAATCACAGGAGAACTGTAGCATAGCAGGATTGGCGATTAACTAATCACACAGTTGTTCTCATATCTGTGGGTATAGTCAAAATCCAAGCTGGGGGGGTGCAGACATCCTTAAACTTAAAAAACTAATCTAATAGTGCATTCAAATAGACAGTTGACAAGTGAATAAAACTGTTTTTGTAATAGATGTTTGGGTGAAGATTTCAAATAGCAGCAAAGTGGTTGGCTGCATGAGTATTTTCTTGATTTTTTATGTGTAACGTGAATAACAACTAGCTTTCCTTCTAGCTTCGAAATTCTTTCCCAGAAACATGCCTCCTCATTGGAAGATAGTCTTAGTGACATGCTTTGCTATAAGCTAATAAATGAGCAAATAAGCAATTGAATTGAATATATAAAATGTAAGCAGTTTGATGAAGGTTGAGAAATAGGAATAAAGAGACTTCAGAGCAATCTGATTTAATGAACTCCCCCTCTTCTACAGACTAATTCACTCTTTAACTTATAATACAACAGTATTTCTTATCTGGGATAAATATTTGTAGGCTTTTCATTTTTATTTAGATTCTTTCCTGAATTAGCTTTCATTGTACAAACATACGTAATCTATTCAAGTGATCCTCTCATGTTTTAGCATAACAAAGTAACTGCACAAGGTGCACCCTACCAGTTGCCAAATGGTTAAGACAACTAAATATTATTAGTTCAAACTTTATTCAAATCCAGGCAAGTGGGCTGGCTGAGTGCTTGGTTTTCACCATGTGTAAAGTAAATGTGAGCAGTCACTTTCTCCTAAACAGCCCTCCATGAAAGCACCTTTCCTTAAGCAGATAGCCCTAGTGCGCTTTGCCTTATTAAAATAACCTAACCTACCCTAACCTGTGCAAGGTTTTAAATGGACACCCAAGAATACTTTGATTGTGACCTTGCATAATGAGTACTTTTGAACTTTTTTTTTGTGAGGTGGGGGAAAAAGTAGTCACTTCCTTAACGACGTATTCCGTTATTACTCATGTTGCCTATCTTTGCTTTCTTCTCTCTCTAAAACATTGTTCCAGAGTTCTATCCGTTGCAAGAAAGAAATTTGCTGGAAAAAATGCATCACTGATTTTGCAATAGCAGAGCTAATCTCACCTTCGTACTCTGTTTAGAAATGCCATCAAACTGGGAGACAACATGGCTTTGTTACAGCCATGATATCAGGCTAGTTGATCCCTTGTGGTGTTCATTGCAAGTGCTAATGCTGATGCCAGCCTATCTCAAAGCAGGAGTTTATTAAGATTATCAGCCCTTCAAAATAGGCTCTCGTTGGTTTCACGTAGTACCCTTAGAATGTGACTATGTAAAACGGTGGTTGTTATATAATTATTGTTCATTTTGCAATAGATATAGAACCAGAATTAGTTTAAAGAAAAAAGAAAGAAAACAATTTTACAATTTTTGCTTAAGATTCTCATTTGTTATCATTAATTTTTTACGTAATTGTTTCACATTTGTTTATTTGATTTTAATTACCATAATTTCCGGAAGAAACGCCGCGGTGTTTACGTGTTTAAAACTTGAATTTTCAGCGGGTGCGGCATTTCTACCCATGCGGCGTTTAGGTGCACTAAAAATATTTCCTATGATAGTCATTGTACATAGTTTGAATGGCCTTCATTGTGTATAGACTGGTCCTGTTCCCACACAAAAGACCACTCAGTTGCTTTTTGCAAACGTTATTTTGTTTACATTCTTTCCCTTGAACGGACCTACATGCCTTAGTCACCCTAAACAACAAGATCTCAGAACAATAACATTCTTCCCCCTTTCAAATCAGCATTCTCATCAGTTTGAATAGACTCTCTCCTCTGCCATTAGATGAATCTTTCAGGACCCATCCTTTCCCCCCCTGCCATTTCTGCAATTTTTTCAAAGGTGGACATGACTCCACCTGCCTCGCAATGACGTATTTCCCCATCAGCATGAATCGATTTTTCTTGGCATTCTGCCAGATACAGATCCCATCAGTTTGGGTACAAGTACTTGTTGGATAGTTTTTAAGGAAGAAGGGAGCGGAAAATTTTTGAAAATGGCACCTAAACGGCACAGAAGCTATACTGCTGGTTTTAAGCTTAATGTAATTTCAATGTGCTGAACAAATTGGAAATAGAGCAGCAGCTCGAGAGTTTGAAGTGGACGGGAGATGTATTCAACGTTGGAGAACTGAAAAAGAAGAACTTAAAAATATGCCGCAACAGAAACGAACCAAAAGAAGTGGTACTGCAATCTAGAATCTAGAGGACGATCTTGCAGACTGGATAAAGGAGCAACGAGGAAAGGGAATTGCAGTTTCGACTGTAAAAATTCGCTTTCAACAAAATTTATAGCAAAACAAATGAACATAAATGATTTCAAAGGAGGGCCTTGCTGGTGTAGCAGATTTATGAAAAGAAAAATATTTTTGTGTGCATTAGAACAACAGTCGGGCAACAATTACCAATGGACTGGCAGGATAAGAAAGCATCTTTTCTAAAATATGTGACAGATATTATTGATAAAAAAAACTTCTTCGATCATAGGTAATAAATATGGATGAAACGCTGTTAGCTTTCGACTCTTCTGAAAACAGAACTGTTGATGAAACTGGTGCAAAAAATGTATCTGTGCTTACGACGTGACCTGAAAGAACGTCATTTACATGTGTGTTAGCTTGTGCCGCAAACGGTGATAAGCTAAAGCCAATGATCATTTTTAAACGAAAAACTTTTCCGAAGGGAGATTTTCCTAATGACGTAATTATTTGTGCAAACGAGAACGGCTGGATGTGCGAAACAATTATGCATGAGTGGCTACAAAAAGTTTGGCAGTGTCGTAAGGGATCTTTTTTCCAACCAAAAGGGTTATTGATAATGGATTCCATGCATGCTCATTTACTTGAGTCAGTGAAAACCAGATGTCAAAAATTGTCTACGACCGTAGCAATAATTCCTGGTGGTTTGACAAAAATCTTACAACCATTAGATTTGTCAGGTAATAAATCCTTCAAAGCTGAAGTCCGAAAGCGGTGGGAGTGTTGGATGAGTGAAGGATAGCATAAGTATACCAAAAGTGGTAAAATTCATAGAGCATCTTATGAAGAAGTTGCAAAGTGGGTAGTAAGTGCGTGGAAATCGGTAAAATCATCGTCAATAATAGCAGGGTTCAAAGAAGCTGAAATTATATCCTTAGATAAAGAGACTGTAAACCAAGAGGATGAATGTGACGATCTGGAAGACTTGGACTTCGATCAAGATTTACTAAATCTTTTTAATTCGGATAGTGAGGAATCAGATTTTGATGGCTTCATATGATGTATAGGTTGCTGTAATACCTTTTGTAAGTAAAATTTAAAATTTCCTTTTGTCGTCGAAATTTAATATTTCGTTGTTGCAACATTTTTTATAATATAGTCTGAGTATTACAAATATGGACTTCTTTAGTGGGTAAATATAAGTATATTCGTGAATGTAAATATATTTTCAACATTTCTTACCTTTAATTTATTTTTGAGTTATGGTTTCATTTCATGCATTTTTCTTAACTGATATGTCATATATCAGGACATAGGTTGAGATTTTGCATCTATACGGCCCACGACGATGTTACGCGCAATTTAATCTATTGTGGCGTTTACGCTGATGCGGCGTTTCTGTGTAATTTTAATTTTTTTCCCGCCATTTCTCTCGACTGCGCCGTTTATGCTGATGCGGCCTTTCTTCTGGAAATTACGGTAACAGTAGCACAGCTTTAACATAGAAAACAAATGCTTATGTTATTTCATTTTATTTTTCACTCTCATTTTTTTAATTTAGTGATACTGTTTTAAATTGTTTCACAGATTAATTTAACCCATTGTAATCTGTCAAAAATCTAAATGTGTACTTAATGTTATTTTTATGTTTACTTCTACCTGTTATTTACTTTACTGGTTCTCATTTTACTAGTATTAACTTCCTGTTGTGACTTAGTTACTAGTTTACTTATTAATTCTTATGTTATTTTTATTTCCTTTACTTAATTTTTGTGTTTCTTGTGTTTACAATTACTTTATCTTCAATTTACTAGTTATTTTATCTTACTTCTTTTAAAAAAATATTCATTTTCAATATACTTCTGTGACATGATGTATTAATTTCAAATGACTCTTCATTTGCTCTAACACTTAATTTTACATTTATAATATGTTGCAGTAGTTTTCTAATCTAGGAATTTTCAAATTCCGTACATTAATTAACAGTTACTACAAATTTTATGACTTGATAATTTTTTACTTTGAGATTGTTTCTTACTTTATGCAGCAGACAACAGAGTATGGTATAACTATTTATGTTGTTTAACATAATAGTCTCACAGCACCACTCATTATTTTAAATTTTAAAACTTGAAGACTTTGTTTCTCGATGAAAGTAAAAGTTACGTGGAAGAGATATCACCTTGCAAGTTAGCAAGTGAATACAAAGTGTGTAATTTTCTTTATTAGAGGCTATTATTATCAAATTACATTATTGGTTAATTGGATGTATTAATATAATTATTGAAATATAATAATTATGTTAGCCTGTTATAAGGAAGTATGCTGTAATTAGAAATTTTTAATTATAGTCTGCTTCACGAATTAAATTTCAGCTGAAATAAAATTGAGCTTAATATAAAATAGAAATAAATGCAACTTGAAAAGGGGAGACTTTCAGACTTTATAAATTAAAACTGAGTGGTCTGAAGTGAAATTTTTATTTTATACAGACACATGCAGGGTCTTCACAAAAGGCACATGGTGTTTATTTTCATAAACATTGGCATTTTTGTTTCTTATTTTGTTATTTCTATGGCAATTATGGCTGCATACAATACATAAATTGATATTTAATCACTTACTGTTTCGATACTCATTTTGAAATTTGTGATTTTTTGGCAAAAATGGAAGAAAGGTTCTTTGCATCATCAATCTATAGAATAATTTGTATAGTTGCTGTGATATGCACATCTGCACATAAATCAATCTAATTTCTTCTTACATTTAACTTTATTACTTACTCTTAACTTCAAAAATGGTATGAGCATGTTCTGTAATCACTAAATGTCTTTATACCCATTTTTTTCCCATGCATATTAGCCTCATTAGAATGGCTCTAATTGCATAAATCATTTAAAATTATGCAACAATTAAAAACGTTCTGCATCCATTCTCCCCCTTATGCACAGTTTTGATTTGATAAATTGAATAACAGGACCTGGTTGTGGCCTAGACTAGAGGTTCTCAGCCAGTGGGAGAATTTCTTAACTTGAGGAAAGGAATGTAGTTAAACCTTTTATTTACCTGTTAAGTAGTTAATTTTAGTTTATAAATAAAAAGAATACTTTTATTCATGTTTTGGTATTTATTAACATTTAGTTTGTAAAATACATTAAAAAATAATTAATTTAAATAAATGTATATGTATTTTTCAAGTTTTGGAAAGGAGAGTGGAATTGCCAACTAGCAATGGTGAAATGGTGTATGGGACAGCAGAGGGTGACAGTCTAAATCAACAGGGCACTCAGGTCTATGTGTCCATGTTTTAAGTGACCTAAACTCGTGTTGCAACGCTTCATGACATTGCATTTTTTCACAAAGAACAAGGCAGCGGGGCATTGAGGCCTCTGAAAGAATATGCTATCTAAGCATGGGACTGTCTATTGTGCCTTCTTGAAAAGTAACTATTTAAGTGATTCTAGGTAGTGCTCACTTACCTTCTGCACTATGCCGGCTGTAGTCATAGATAGTATTAGTGTACATAAACATATCTCCACAAATTTTTCTCCTATCCATCGTATCATTTACAATCAGTAATTATACTGTTGCGTTCTATGGATTCGGGGATTTGGAATGATTGATGACAACACATTATGAAGAATCAAACACAATTTATTCGGCAGTATTACACAGGAGAATTTCAAAGACACATTTACAGCCGTCAAAAAACTACGATAAACACGCTAAAACAATCAGTGCCATAGCATTCAGATTATAACAGTGAAGACACTTCACAGCAAAGCACTAAAGTACAGCTCACGACTTGGTTCGGTCTCTCTCAAGCTAATCTTTGAACTCGAAACACTACTCCTGAACTCAACATGCTTTAGATACTCTCAAGATACTCTTCATGATAAACTCACAATAAGCTACTACTCCGCGTACAGGCAGGGCTTATATAAGCTTTTAACCTGCCTTTGAGAACATTCTGGAGCAAAACGGTAAGAATTTGTTCTAGAATGTTCATGCTGTTGATGTCATATAGCGAATGTTTCCAGATGGTTGATTTAGTGCCAAATCTGACAATCGTGCCTTTCATTGCTATTTTCTGACAACCCTAATCCTGCTTTGTGGGGAAGCTATCTTACCACAGCTGGGCATTTTGTAACAATACCAAATTATTGCGAGTCACATTATAAAGCTTATTGTAGGTCACGTTATAAAGCTTATTGTAGAATGAAAACTGGAAAAGTGAAATAATGAGAATAAATTTTATATATAAGTTTCTAAAACGTAAAAGTTTTTAGAACATGTGAAGAAACCAATCTGAAGGTAAGTACAAATGTAGGGACCAGTTATTGATGGACAGATCAGTAGCCTGCATAGCAAATATTAAGATTTGTATTTATAAATTATGTTATTGATTGATGAAAACATTTGAGTTGGTTCACTTGGTTCTCCAAAAAGAATCAACAAATTATTGCTTTTGGCAGTGTTCAGATCTTTAGCTGTCCTTAACCCTTTTGCAGCAGCATGTTGCTGAGCTAAAAACCCTCTGCAGGCAGGTGTGTCATATATGCATTATTCCCAAATGTCTCAAGCAGCCGGGTGATGGACTTGTGCATCGCCCCTTACATTGATCTTCCAGACGGGTGTTGCATATATGCATTCTCAAACATACATGTTCTTTTAGAAATTTTTTAAATCATTAAATGGTACTCCATGTCCGCTACAGTTAGCTTGTTTTGAACATATACATTGTTGACCTTGTGTCCGTGAAGTACTTCTTGATTCTGGTGATTTGTTTAGATATGCAGGTAGATGATATAAAACAAACAAAACCCAGCTGATATGCAGTTGGCTTCACATGATATAAACATTTAACAGTTTCCGATGCTTCAGATTTGTGTTTTTTTTTTTTTTTTCCTATGGGAAGATTGGGAGTGGAGCTGTGGGTTTAGGAGCTCTGGTTTGTCTTCAGTTTGCAACTTCTTTAGGTAGCAGACATAATTTTTTTGCATTGGATAATAAAGTTAAACTAATAGTGCAATGTTTAAGAGGAATAAGTTTTTATAGCAAGAAGAGTATATTCAAATTGTAAAGCCCATGCGTGCTCATTCAAACCCATGAGTGATCATTGTCACACCGAAAACTCTAGATTTAAGTGAGAATAGCAATTTTGATACCAAAATTTTCTCAGCAACTGAATTGGAAGTTTGTTTTGCTTTCACCTGGCAATCCAGCAGAACAATGGCTACTCCGTCACAAACTCAGTCCATTAAGTAATTGAAGTCTTATGAATTTACGAGAATTGCAAAAGTAAATTCAAAGTTATGAAAATGAAATTGATTTTTTCATCATTGTTTTCAATAATCTAATGAACATAATAGTTGAAGAAACTAATAATTTCTATGAGCAGAAGATGAGTGAAACTCCATCTTCATCCAAAATCAACATACTTCTATAGATGTGCCTAAAATAAGGGGATTCTTAAGATTAATTATTCTGCTGGGAATAATTAAAAAGCCCTGCCTGAAAATGTATTTCGCAACTAATAAAAATTCCAAATTTGGGTTTCCAGATGCTCATATTCGGGTGGAAACATATGTTATTAAAATTAGGATGACTCTAGGTATTGTTGTTTTATCACAATGTGAGAAACATACATACATTTATGCAGATTCTTCATTATTTACTTTCTTTAAATGTAATACAGGGCAATAATGTTTGGTGGCAACAATTTGAAAAGTGAATCGGACATTTATAGTGAATCAACACAAAATGCCAAAATGAAAACAATAGTCCTTCAGGGACAAAGCCCCCTTGGACTAAAAAAAGGGTTGTTGGTACCTTTGGAGTCCAGATTTTAGATCATTCCAGATACTGGGCGTCTGGGTCTTGGACTTTGTACTGTAATTTCTATGAGGAAAAGATGAGTCAAAATCCATCTTCATCCAAAATCAGCATACTACTCTAAATGTGCTTAAAATGAAGGGATTCCTAGGATTAATTAATCTGCTCGGAGGGAACAATTAAAAAGTTCAACCTGAAAATGTGTTTCAAAACTAATGAAATGATAACGACTGGATTATCACATACTGTCTCCTCTCTGAATCATTTATGCTATAATATTTCATTGTATATTTTATTATTTTTTACATATGTTTAGACAGAAATTTAAGTGAGTTTTTTACAACATTTCATCAAGATTTTGCATTTAGATTTTAATTAAAAAATTTTCAGAATCTTGTGATATTCTGTGTTTAGGATTATATTAGTGTTAGATACCATGACAGAAAAAATCAAAACAATTGATAAGAAAAAATTTCAACGATTTTTTTTTTTTAAGTTAGATTTAGCGACACAAAATATCCCATCTTGCAAGATTGTGCTACTGCAACAACACACACTCTCCAAGGTGAGTTGCACTAAGTAGCATACCGTCTCCTAAGAGAATTTACTGATCATGCATATATGATACATCCTTCCTGAAGGGGTTAAGCAGTTTGCGAAGTTCTACATTCAAGTGAGATAGTGAAGAATTTACTTTCTTCTCATTACCCAAGAAAGGGGTCTAAAACTTTTGAATGACATTATCACTATCTTTTTACAAAGAATCCAAGAGAGATGCTGCTTTAGGCACCAAAGTATTGACAAAAAGATACCCATTTGTCTACTGAGAGGACTAACAGAAATACTGTCTACAGGAAACTCTTGAAATTACAGCCAGTTTCCTGTTATCTCCACCCCAGATGGATAGGCTGGCCAGTGCTGAATTAAGACTTTTAAAAGCTCCCCCAAGAACTAAAAATTTTGGTGTCCTCACATATCTTTGCACCAGTTTTTTCTTCATTCCTTCTCACTCTCACAGTTTCGGCTTAGCTGCATGGTAAAACCGGCAATGGGAAACTTTGTGTTGCCTCTTTTCTGAATACCCAAAAACCTTTTTGTGATGCCCTTAGCATGTGCTTATGTTAATCTGTCATAGGGGATCCTGTCACGAATGGTGCTCTTACTGATCACAGACTGTTAGGTGTTTCCTATGTAGGTCTTTTCTTCCCGGAAATTCGAGGTTCATGCTCGGTTATTAACATCTGCAGTCTTGTTCATAGCCAAAGAATCGCTTATTGTAGCATATTACAATATTTGCTCTTAGTATCATAATTGAAAAGTGCTAAAACAGATAAAAATTGTAAGAGGTGGATAAAATTTCTAAGAGATGTGTTGAATGCTCTACTGGAAAAATTGAATTTGTTAATGAATGTATCCCAAACTGTGTTTTAAAGCAACAGTTTGAAACTGGGTGGCTAAGTGTAAATATGAAATTATACATGTTAAAATGTTTTTAAATAGGCACAGAGGTCAGGTTAAGTTTTCTAAATAAGGTAAAGCATGCAAGGGATAACTGCCTAGGGGAAGAAATGCCTTTGTAGAGGACTTTCGAAGGAAGACTAACTTTGAGTGCATGTTAAAAATAATGCATGTAATTTTCATTCAGTATACATGTTTGTCGTTTAAAAAATTCTGATACATGCTAAATTATTGTAAATTACTGTACTCAAAAAATATAGTGAGTGCACAGAAGTTTTGCACATGCCAAAATTGAAAAATATTAATTATATATGAGTATTTGTGCATATCCTTGTAAAAAGCATGCATTTGCCTTTAACATAATATGAGAATATTTATTTAATTATTTATAAATGTATTTGGAAGTGAAGGATTTATTCATTCATAAACTCTTGTGAATGTTACTGTGAAGTAATCTAGTTATTAAACTAAATTTACAATGATTATAGGTATTATCTAAATATATATTGACCTTAATATTTAATTGTAAACATAAACTGAAATTCTCTTGACATATATATTTATAAAACTATTTAAGCATGAATTTATTCTAATGGAAACTATGAGGTGCATACTTAAGGAAATAGTAAAGTAGAATTTTTGGAATATGTTCTGTTGAAATCAAGGGTAAAAGAAATTTTGAGTATGAAAAGTATTATTTTTCCATACATTTTATAATCATTCAGCTCTAAAGAATATTAACAAGCCCCTTTTTTTTATCCCTTTCAGAAATATTCATAGAAAGTTAAGTACATGGAAATCAGAAATTAGCTGCAATATTTAACCCTTTTCACCTAATGGGACACATATGTCCCCAGCAAATTTCAGAAAAGTCTTTTGGGACAGAAACGCTTCTCTGTCTAATGGGAGACTTTCCCACCAGTCCTGCCAATATTTTTTAAGGTATTTTCATTCACAGAACATAGATAGCACTACCGTACACAATACAATTCCCACATTTTTGAAGAGTTGTAGCAGCTCATTCCATACTGTACGAATGTAAACAGTTTAATTTTGGAAAATACCGCCTATTTTCGATTAAATTTTGATTGATCCATAAATTTAAGGCCAGATAAGTTACTCACGAAGCAGATTACCTCTAATAAACTGGTAAGTAGCAAATTTTACTTCCGTTTTTAATATCGGGACATATGTGTTCCTCTCGTCTTGGATAATGGGAACAGATTGTCCCAGCAGTCCTATGTGATATATTTTTCGGTTACTTTTGAAATAGCTGCTTATTATTTTTAATTTAGGGACTTACTAATGACGAAATCAAAAAAATTTTAGAAGAGTCAGATGACGAAGATATTGGTTTGGATGATTAAATAGATGATCCTGATTTTCAAGATCCAGCACACAATTTGCAGTACTCATCCGATTCAGACGAGTGTGAAATGGATATCGATTATGGTATCATTCCCAAAAATACAAAGAACAGCGACACTGATACGGCATCACTTTCATCAGATGATGAGATACCATCAGTTAATGCTTCAGGCTGCAAACCAATCATATGGTTTCATGCAGATTCAACTTTCCAACCTCAAATGACAATTCCAGCAGAGTCATCGCCTAGCTTGTTATTCAACTTAAATCGTTCAGTTACCAAATTGGATGTGTTTCTCAAGATATTTCCAAAAAGTCTTGTGATTTGGATCTCTCAGTGCACAAACCAACGACTCGAAAAGTTAGGACAAACATTTCACCCTACAGACCCATGTGAAATTATGCTTGTCCTTGGATGTGTGCTTGTGATGTCTAACAATAAGGTGCCGAAATTCTCTCATTATTGGTCATCTATCATTACTCATTATTGGTCATCTCATCATCAACTTCTTTGGGAAATGTAGCAATAAAAAATGCTCTTTCAAGAGACAGATGTAAAACGTTGTTGTCGAAACTAAATTTTGCTGATCCAGAAAATGCAAGTAAAGCATATTACATTGACAAGGTTGTTTTATGCCTGAAACAAACCTTCACACAGTGCCGAAGCGAAAGCTCATATCAGTTTATTGATCAATCAATGGCAAAGTTCAAAGGACATTCATCCCTCAAACAATATATGCCGATGAAACCTGTGAAAAGAAGGATAAAAATTTGGCAGGGATGTGATTCAAAAACAGGATATGTATATGACATGAACATTTATTCCGGAAAAGAGACAGGTGAAATTCAAGGCATACTCGGTGAACGGGTATTATCAAAGCTGATGGAGGCAATCCGAGAAAAAGATGTGATGCTTGCGTTTGACTGATTTTTTACAAGCGTGCTTCTGATGGAAACCCTTAAATTTCCTGCTGTTGGTACGTGCATCTAGACACGCAAAGATGTTCCTAATTTTGCAACAAAATAAGCAAAAGAGGTGAGGCTGAGTGTCTCGTAACTAAAAATGAAATAATGTGTGCGAGGTGGCCTGATTCAAAGGAAGTGATGATGCTAAGTAATTACCATGAAGCTAAATACACAAAAGTAAATCACCATGAAAAATGGAAGCAAAGAAGAATCTGAGTGCCCTGTGGCAATCAAATTCTACAACAAAATCATGGGAGGTGTAGATTTTGCAGACCTAATAGCAAACAAATGTCTATGAATCAGATTGAAAATCTTGCAAGTGGTGGAAAAAAGTACTTTTTCTCCTATTGATGAGCGCATTGGTCGACTTATGGATTGCGTACTGCAAACTGAAACATTGAAAAACCCCACTTCTTGATTTTATTGTACATCTTGCAGAAGTCTTGATGGCGTCCGGAAAGCTCAACGCTGTAGAGGAACTGGACACCCATCCAAAACATCACGAAGCTTACTCAGTGTTGGTGACCATCTGCCAGTAACAACAAAAACACGACGGTGATGCCATAAATGTGCACAACAAAAGTAATCGCACACTAAAATAATATTCACGATGTGTAATGTCCCATTGTGCATTGATTGTTTCAAACCGTACCATTCATAATTAAATTTTTATGACTAGAAAATCATTGGTTTTTCTTTACAAAATTACTCATTGAAGACTACTGGGACGTCATGACTGATGGGATGCATATATCCTGGTCCTAAATCAGTGTTTAAAATTCTCCTAAAAGTATAAAATCTTAGTTTTAGCATTATAGTGTGGCCTAGTCATAGTTTATGCTTCCCAAATTGTTCTGTTGCAAAAAAGAAAAAAAGAAATCATTGTGAAAGGGTTAATGTATTTCACTGTTAAAATAGGTGCTCTAATTTGTAATGAACCAAACAAATTATAGAGTGACTTTGATTTTTCGTTTAAAAAATGCCTCGGAAGCTAGAAATCATCTCATATTTGAGGAAGTATTTCACGAAGAAGAGTTGTAAATAGAAAAGAAATAATGTCTGATTTTAATATTAGTAATACAGTAAACTTTAACTTTTGTAATCATTATCCAAATAAAATTGCAACTACCTTAACATTTCTTTTTAATGTAATTAGTGAAAAAATACCATTCAAATTAAAATTGTTCGGGGAAAGTGTAGCATTTAATTTCATTCGGAAGGAAATTTTGTTTAAAAATGTGTGAAAACATATCATTCAAATAAAAATTGTTCGGGGAAAGTGTAGATTTAATTTCATTCGGAAGGAAATTTTGTTTAAAAATGTATTCTTTTATGTACTTAGGACTCTGAAATATTGTACAAAAAGAAAATATGTACATTTATACTTATATTTATGATGCAATTACAAAATGTTTACGTCCAGTCTTGTCAAAACCTATTGATTTTAATGGCAAGTCACTGAATATTTTGGTCATGGAGTGCGTTCTGCTTTGAGGGAGTATATGTGAAAAACGAGCTTCGAGCTTAGACCTCTCCCTCTATTTCCTACCTCCATGTCTAGAAAGTATATAAAACCAGAGATTTGATAACAGTTTTCGCATGTTGAATTTCCATTCAAACATTGTTTTCGGCTAAGAAAGTTGTTGTAATGCCTCCTGTTAGAAGGAGAAGCCTATCAGCTTGTGTCTTGCAGCTTATTGTATCACAATATTCCTGCACACGTCATTCGAGATCCCATGGGTGTCCACAAAATATGGTATCGATGTGTTCAGGACATCTGTACAGAATGTCATGCAGGATCTCAGTAGCCCTCCCAATCACCAACAGCTGAGAAAACAGACATCTTATCCACATTGTTACAAGGGATCATACAGCCACTTCAAAAATCCTCACCTCAAATAATTCGATGACGTTTGCAGCAGCTTGGACTGTCAACATTGCAAACATGGCTTCGGCCACTCATGATGGCTGTGTCACAGATAGGAGCACCTTTAATGGTATGGTCAGTGAGGAACCTAGGATACCTTACGTTCCTAATGGTGTCACATAATCTTTAGAAACTAGTCTCGATTCTGTATACAGCCCCATGATGACCCCAATTGTGTTTGATGGTGGCATCATGGAGAATATACATTGTCCGCTTCCATTAGACATTATCATAGTGGCCCATCAATTAGAGTGATGGTATTGGGTGCATTTGGATACATGTCTTGATTGATCACCTCGTTTTCGCATTCCCACCACTTTCAACAGCAGCTGTTACAATTCTGATGTGTAAAGGGCTTCCTAACGCTTTCTTTTAGCAGGACAGTGCATGACCAAATGTTGCTAATACTGCCCTGATCTTCATTAATACAGAAGGTGTTCAACTGTTGCCCTGGCCAGCACATTATCTCGATGTGTCACTAATAGAAAACGTGGTCAGTGGTTGCTGAACGGTTGGCATGCCACCACTCACTACTGTCAGTAAACTGTGGTCCTTGTACATGTCATACAATCTCTGTTTGCCTCCAGCCCAGGCATATAAATGCTGTTACTCCTGCCAGAGGTAGCTGCTCTGGGTACTGATTTCTCAGGAGGTAATCCTACTTTTCTGTAAATTTAATCACTTGTTTTTGCCGCTATAATGTATGTGACCAATGAATATCATTTAGTTATTTGCATTCCTTTCGGGTGTAGCAATTTTTATGGCCAATTGTGCATAATAATTTTTCATGAAACTGTTTTTTTTTAATCGATGAAATTTTGTTTGCTGTTTAATGATATAATTGTCAACAGCTGTATTTTATCATTAAAATGCCATCATTAGTAATTGGAATCTTTATAATTTAGCCAAAATTTTTTAGTGGTGTTTGTTTATTAGATTTGTGTTTTTTAATAATAATATGTATACCAGGGTTGCCACGCTACCTGGAAAACTGGAAAAAGTCAGGGAATTCGAAAATTGACCAAAAAAGTCAGGGAAAAATCAGAGAATTCAAATATTTTAGTCTAATCTGGAAAAGTCAGGGAATTTCATACAGCGATCCCCCAAAAAGCGAGTTTTGCGCCAGCGTTGGAAGCGATCACTTTCTGGGCGCGCGTTAGCGTCACTCGGGCAGCTGGCATCCAGCCAACTTTTGCAGCTCTAAACAGATTATCGAAAAGACTCGCATGCACATGTGCAGTGCATGTTGAACTAAAGAAAATATGTATTCTTGCATAAAACAAAATCTGTTTAATCCTAGTATAGCGGTACCATGGAGAATAGCCTATGTGTACGGTACTCACGGTGTTTGATGACATGATGATGAGCAGTAAATGGGCCATTTCGGTGTTGGCGGCAATTTTCAAAATCGTGCCAAGGCCGTAACGTATATACTAGGATTTTACAGCAAAATCTTTTAAAATTTTTTCCCCTCTTTTTAATAAATGCCTTATTTGTCATTTTGAAGTAAAATAAGAAAATAGTAATTAGTCATCTAGGCTAACCTTTTAATATAACTATATTCGCCATAATATCGCTGATTATTGTAATTCAGTTTTTTAATTATTTTAATGTTATTTATATAATTTAATGCTGCTTCTTCCCCTTAAATTTTTTTATTATTAGTAAATAATGCTTTCAAATTTCAGGAAATTTTCTCTGGCATAATCCTGAAACTAATTCTAGCAGTATGATGAAATAACATCATAAAATTCGATGCACATATTTTTTGCTTATGTATTCAGCTAAATAAATATAAAATACCTAAATTTATTTTAAAATATCATTAAATAGATTACTTTCTTTCGTTTAGCTGCAAAATGTCAGGGGGGAAAAACATTTTTTATCCACATTGAGCAGATTCTGATCTCAATCCTCCAGTGGAGAAAACAATTCCTATTATAGTTATAATAGTAATCTTTGGGGATAATATATAAGTCATATGTAATTGGCAAATTTTGTGTTTTCAATTGGTACCATGATTAATTTACCTCTTAGCACAGCCAAAGTGCATTACGTGGATAGACTGGAATTTTCTTAAAACACGCCTGGAAAACCTGGAAAAGTCAGGGAATTTCATTCTCCTGTTTGAGTGGCAACCCTGGTATACCCTTATTAATGTTTTACAATTTTGTTTGTGCTGTTTAGTTTTGTTAGCACTATCTGTAACCCCTTGAGTGGCGTGACCGCCTTTATCCAGTCATGAGATTTTTTGTCTCTTGCTATATGTTAGTTTATAATTTAAAATATTTTGCCTTCTTACTTTCTTTCATCATGTAAATATTACCTTAATGAATGGAAGTTTATGAAAACAGAGATTTAATGATATAATTGTTAACTGCTGTATTTTATAATTATGTATATAAAAAGTGCCTTCATAAGTAATTGTCATTTTCATAATTTAGCCAAAATTTTATTAGTGGTGTTTGTTTATTTTATCAGTATTTTTAATAATATGTATAATTTATTAATAATTTATAATTTTGTTAGTGCTGGTTAGTTTTGCTAACACTTTCTTTAACCCTGAGCATGCATGACCTCCTCTATCAAGGCATGAGAGATTTTTTGTCTCTTGGTATATATTAGTTTATAGTTTAAAATATTTTGCTTTCTTACTTTCTTTAATGATATAAATATCATCTTAATGAATGAAAAATGAAAACAGAGACTAAAGTAAATGCAGATTCAATATAGGTCTTCATGAGCAGATCCAAAAACCTGAGCTACTGAGAGAGTTAATTCAGTATCATGAGTGCTATAATACTGTTTGCTTGAATTGCATCTGATGGTTTGTTTCACAAAATGGCACTAAATTGTGAATCCTGTGCCATTCATTTTGAGGCTTAGCCTTAACCAACTACAAAAACAGGATTTTATAGTATTCTGCACATTTTCTATGCCATGCTGCAAGATAAAAACTTTTCATTTGGTCATGTTGAATTTTATTCCATACTGTAATTTTAGAAAACTACTGAGGCTGATTTAATGAACTTCTTGTATCAAATTTTATGCTTTCATGAAACTGGTAATACTGTCCTTATCTTGCAGGGTAGAAATCTCAGTGCTATCCACCACATTCTTTATCTTTCTCCCATATAAAAGCGTACATGAAAACTTGTGGTTCATTGATTGATTTAATTAGGCAAAGCATATTATGTTTGTGTGCCAAAGGGTGAATGCAGTTGATTGATTTAATTAAGGCAAAGCATACTATGTTTGTGTGCGAAAGGGTGAATGCAGTTATGGAGATCTTTTTTAGAGAAACTTATTTGTATTCATGTTGCACATTATCAGAGGGCGGGGGGATTACAGAAGTGCCCATGCAGCCAGCCCATTAGCTGGAATTAGAATGCAGTGAACTACCTAGTCTTCAGCAATCTTATCAACAGAGCCACTGCTGGGCAAAAACATGTGGTCTGTACATTTTATAGTGCATGGTAGTAAAAAACAATCATAGTAAAAATCATCCTTTTTATGTATTTGAGAAAAACAGTGTATATTTTTCCCTACCACATGTTCTAAATTAATTATTCAAAGATTTTGCTTGTCTATTTGCCATTTTTTTTGGGGGGGGTCAAAAAGATTTCAATTCACTGTTGGAATTCTTGTATAGTATGCCTCCAGAGCCTGGACAAGGGTGAGGTAAGTGAAGCACTTTTCCTTAGGTGAATAACTGGAAAGGATATCAGATTAGCTTTGAGAACCTAGAAATTCATAGAAAACAATTATAAGTTATTAAGACCTTTGAAACACATCAAGGTTAATAAAACTTTTTAGCACAATTTATGATAATTTAAAAACAATTTTTTAACATTGCTTTCATTTTTGATGTTATAAGGCTGACTTGTAATTCTTATTAATCATCTTTCATAACCTGTTATTGGTCAGTGTGGTATCTGCCAATTTGCATGTGACAAAGCATTGTGCCAATGTAAGGATCAAATATATTTCTGTGTGAAATAATTGATTTACTTCTTTTTACCTTTCAACCAGCTAAGAACTAGTTCTCCAAAGAGAATACTCATGAATTGTAATCAAAGTTGTTATTTCTTGTTCAGAACAGGTTAAAATGCTGACAAATGGGTGGGTTGAATGAGCTTTTGATGTTTTCCCCCTTGTGTTGTAAATATAAGCCTATTTTTCTTAGAAAAGTCTAAAATTTGATATTCCCCCCCCCTGAGTATGAGGGAAATACAGATAAATACTAGTTACAGCCTTTTTTACAAAAACTGAATCAACTTATTGAAAATTAATTGAGTGTATATAAGCATGGTGAAGATTATTTGTGACATTATACTTATTCATTATTGGCATTATGCCCAACTATCTA
>KK119063.1:64665-79250 GCA_000611955.2 Stegodyphus mimosarum | reverse complement strand
GAAAGATGCCTGTGAGGAATGTCCAGTCTAAGGACACATTCTTGGAATAATATGATAGATATTGTGGTCGGGAGTAGGTTAGTAACTTCTGAAAGAGAGCCGTGTAAATTCACATTTTAGATGTTATAAGCAGGGTTTCTGAATATTAGTCTTATACATGCTTTATAATGCCTTAATGAGTCTCATTTGCATAATTTTCTGTTAAAAAATAAAAAATTCTTAACTATTCCTGTTACTTGTGCTTTCTGTTAGTTGAATGCTGGAAGTTGGGTTTTTACTGTAATATGCGAGCATGTAAATTGTACATAATCATAATTTTGTGCATTCTGTTTATAGTACTATGTTACCAGTTGATGAAAATTTGAACTATTTTTTTTTTTTTTTTATGCAGAAGAAAAATTCCACTTCTCTAGTAAGTTTTTAGGCATAAATTGCACTTTGATATGCTAGTTTGTTTATTTGTATAATTTCTTAAGTTCATGTTAAATCATGTTCTTTTCCCCGTGTAGAATGAGAAATTGAAAAAAGTGAAAGCTTTTTTTAACAGAAAAAAAATTTCTTATTAGCACATAAAAAAATAACAGATTTATTACTTCACGCCTTTTTTTTTATTATTATTTATTTATTTCCATGGCTTGAAGTAAAATATTATTATTTTGACATACTAGAGCACATTCAGACCAAACTGCATAGGATGCTGGAGGAATTGCGGTGTTCCAACCAGTGTAATTGCTGGAATTGGCACTGTAGATTCTAAAATTTGACTGACTTTATTTTTTAATTGGTGTAAGACAGTGAGCTAGAAATAAAAAAAATTACTTTTTTGTGTTGTGTGTGTGTGTGTGTTTATGAACAAAATTTTTTTATGATGATTATGACTATTTTTATTTTTAGGAAATTTTTATATTCTTTATGTGAAGAATTAAGTGACCATGATGTAAAAGCACTAAGTGATAAATACATTGGGCAGTCATCAAGGAGTGATGTAATGTCTGCAGAAGAACTCATGTTCCGTTTAACGAGGCCACATGAATCCCATTCTGACAGTTTGATGCAGCTAGAAGAAATATTCCAAGATTTTAGTCTTTCATGCAATGATTTAATCAAATCTTTTAAAGGTATGTTTATAGCAAAATATTAAATCTACTTTGCATGTTATTAATTAAAGATTAGCTTTAAAAAAAGTCTGTTCTTTGAAAAAATTAAATGCAGTGTTGGTTTTATATTTGATTTTGCATCTATTACATCGTATATTTTAAATAAAAGTCATTTTTGTATAATAGCTTCTTTGGCTCAGGTGAACGCATTTTGCTGTTAACATGGTCCCCTGCAGGAGCAATATCCCAACATAACACAGATTTTGATGATTTTTGAACATTAAGAATTCTCATTGCAATATTAGCTATTATATTCCAAAGAATATATCCTAAATTTGGTACTTGTGTGAGAACCTTAATATTGTTTGGTAACACTGACACTGTACCTTATTCCACGTTGCCTTTATCCTCCAAATATCTTGTAGTCAATAATACAGATATGTATGATATCTTAACTCTAAAATATTAAAAAGAATTTAGAATAGTTGCCATCAGGTTATTAAATGCCAAATATATGTTAGGGGAAATCACACAAGTGTGTTTTCTGTACGTATCTTTCAGCAGATCTGTTTACTTCATTAGCTAGGTGAACCATTCAGCAGATTTTTTTCTCTCTTCTTTTAGTAAATTCTGTCTGTGCTGTTTGTAGTAGCTTGTTGTTATGCTCAAAGTACATAGATTTTTGTGCAAGGATTTTGTTCAATATTTTGTTGTATGTGGATAGAAAACAAATAGGAACATGTGCACTCAGATCCCTCTTTATGCCTCCTTTGCTTCCATCTTTATGAAGCAGAATGAGATAGGCTTCTTCCCAATTGGTAGGAAAATATCCCAAGTTCCAAGCATGAGTTTAATATGTTAAAGAAAATTTATCGTTTGCCAATTTTAGTAGTACTATCAAGTTCAGTGTAGGGTAATTGATACCAAGCACTCTTCTTCTTCAGGAAATGCACAGTATCGAATTTAACTGAATATAGCAAAATGCATGAGGTTTATTTCTCTTAGTGGGATGCCTGGTATTTACATTGCTCATGAGAAAAATCACCTATGCAGGCAGCCAGGATTCAGATCTGGGTTAAATTATTGGTGATTTTCCCAATGTGTAAATGTGAAAATGAGTCAGTTTCTCATAACAAAGCCTTCCACAGAGGTATTCCTCTTTATAAGCAAGTACTTTAGTGTGCTTTGCTGAAATTAAATCAAGTAATCATAACTATTTATATTCAATGGTTTTTACATATTTGCCCACTTGTGGCTATCAGTATTTGATTTAATTCTTTCTTATTAAGAGAGCAGTCATTTACAAGCATACTATGTACTTATATACTAATCCACAGTAAAAGATTAATGCTTTTTTTAGTCTTTCCATTCTGCTTTTCTTGGGAAATGCATACTTGGCTTCCTGTATTGAATTTTTTCAGGTTTACTGGAAAATGCTTTTAGCCAAATTCTAGCATAAGAGTGTCTAAATATCTGACGTTCAATTCAGGTTGAATTTAAATACTTGCATGGTTTCAGCTTGACAAATGCACTGCATTTGAAAGAAAATAAGAGAGCAAGGGAAAAGAATATACCCGAATCCAATTGATCATGGAATTAAGGTGTCCAATCTGGTGATAATGCTGTTGAGATGGGAGGTAATTACACTGTGTAGATATTATTATGAGAAGTGAGAAAATTAGTGCAAGAAATTTATTGGTGTAAACAGGGCTTAACCCTTTTGAGATGGGCATCCTATATATGCATTCCCAAAGAATGTCTCTTACAGCTGGGCCTCCCATCCACACATCACTAGAAATTGAACTCGGGGGACGGGCGAAGCGTATATGCATTTTAAGATGGAACGTTTTTTGAAAACCGCTAGGTGGCACCCTATGTCCATTGCTTTTAAAATGAATGCAGTTTTAGGTTCATGGCCTTCAGTTTATATATCTTCTGCCTGACTTCGGTATTTTACTCATAATTTGTTGCGAGGGTGGGGGAGGAAGCATAATGTAAACGGAGCTGGGGTCTTTAAATTGCCACCTGCTAATATAAACATTCTGCATGTCCGATTTATATCCAAGTCCCCCTTTTTTTTTCTTTTCCCTTTTATGTATGGTCCTTTAGAGTTACTGTGTAGAGCTCTGTTACATTTTGCATTGCCTTTGGATATATTTTGGGTCCTTCTCTTTTTATTTTGGAAAGCCTCAACTCCAGTCTATTATGGCACGAAGATGCTATTTATCAGAGCAATACACTTGTATGGTAAATGAACCATTTACTGATACAGATTTAGAGTGATGATTCATTTTCTAAAGATTTAGTGGTACTTCTAATGATCCTGATATGGACATTTTGTCAGAGACAGAGCTCAATGAGTGCCTGCCTTCAACTTCCAGTGAAAGTGCGACTCAAGATACTTCATCTTGGACTCTTACGCTTGAGGAATTGCATTCCCATACATTTACTGGAACACCAAGAATAAATTCTGTATTAAATGCTAAAAAAGAAATTGATTTTTCTAATATTTTCTTCGATGATGATCTAAATTTGATTGCTGAAGAAACAAACAAAATGCTCAGAGAACTGCTCCGTCAACTTATAAGCCATCCAGATGTTCAGATGTAAATGCTGAGAATATAAAAGTATTTTTTGCAATGATAATACTGATGGGCATTATCAAGAAGCCTAATTTGAAAATACATTTTACTACAAGTGAAATATTCGCTACTCTGGTTTTCAACAGAGTTATGCGTAGAGATACATTCCTTAATATTTAAAAATTTTTTGCATTTCACTTCAGACAAGAGCGCTTAAAAGTTTTGAAAACTAGGACTGATCATAAAAAATCTAAAAAATAAATTAAAAAAAAAAAACTACATACCCAAGGAAAGTATTTGCATCGATGAATCCTTTTTGCTTGGAAAGGACATCTTGGCTTTTAACAGTATGTTCCAATAAGTTACTGGTTATGTATGGAATTTTTTAATTTACTGTGGGAAGGACGCACAAATGTTAAGCATCAACAGGTCTTATGGAGAAAGAGTAGTGAAAACAGTGAGGAGCGACTTGTGTGAGAAGAGTATAATTTATATTTGGATTGCTTCTTCCATTTTCCATCACTTGAGGAATATTTGCATTCTGTAAAAACGAATGTTTGTGGAACGGTATTAAAAACATGAAAAAGAATGCCTGAAGACTTTCCAGGGAAAAAAAATATAAAAGGGTGAATTGGAAGTAAAGCACCAAAACAACATGAACATCCATTGCCTTCAAAGAAAAAAAAGACTTTTTTATACTAACAAGCATACATGGACCAGAAATGGCTAAATCTAGCAGAAAAGATAGAATTACTGGAGAAGCTATTTTAAAACCTAAATGTGTTATAGATCATAATAAAAGCATGAGTGTTGTAGACATAGGAGATGCAGTTGAGACACACTATTCATGTTTTCGAAAATCGGTTAAATTGTGCGTGAAATTGCTGTGGGGGCTGATTGATATAACAATATTGAACTCTAGCATTCTTTTTGACAAAAAAAACATGGCATTGAAACGCCATTTATCCCAATTTAAAATGAAACTTATAGAACAAATTTTCGAGAACTATGGAAATTATCGAGAAGAAAAGCAGTTTGTTGTCAGATTTGTACCAGCATGTATCTGATTATCTGGTAGGCATTTTCCTACCATCTATATGAACAAAAAGAGTGAAAAAACCCGAAGAAGGTGCATAGTGTGTTCACATAATGTGCTAAAACAATGAAAAAAGCAATAGACATACTATGCTTGTGGAACATGAAATGTAGGACTTTGCATTTCTCCGTGCTTCGAGATTTACCGCACTAAATCTTCATTTTAAATTTTGTTAATTATAATTTTGTCTTGTAAATAGTCTTCGTTGTGCTGCTTTATGAATTTTAAACTTTATTCATAAATCTTGTCAATTAAAACTTTGGGATAATTTGAATAGTGCTTCCGAAAGTTATTTTACAAGATAAGCAATTTTTTAAATATATTTTCATGTAAAATAAAGGAAAAAAGGTTAATAAATGTTAATTTTAACATATATAAGAGCTCAAGGAATAATCTAAAATGGTAACCAAAAATTGTGATGCTAGAACTGAAACATTTTTGTGAGATTTTTTTTCCCTAAAATTAGGCTTAGCAATGCAAAATCCCTGTCCTGTGCGATGACTGCCTTCAATTCCCTTCCATCTCACATGAGCATCTTAAACAACGGTGTGCCATTGCAAAAGTGTTAATTTCTGAAATCCGAAGTGCTGGAGCCCCATAGAAGGCTGTGAGGAAGGAAGGAAAAAATAGATGAATGAAATAACTAATAATTAAATTAAAATTTAGTGAAATGTAAAAGTATAAATAAAAATTTAATAAATTATAAAATATATTACAAATAGTTAAATAAAAGAAAGAAAACATTGAACCTCGTCTCATTTAGGGCTTTGGCTGCACTTACAGTTTCATTCAAAAAATACTTCAGCCAGCATCCAGCTGAATTTAAGCCCTGAATATGCAGTATACTGTACTATTTTAAGAGATGAAAGAAACAAAAGCCAGTCTTTCTCCAGCGCACCAGTGGAAAAAGGTAAAACCATTAGAGCATCACTAATGAGAATAGAGATAATGCTAGAAACAGAATGTTAGTATGAAAAGAAATTTTAACAAAGAAGTGTAGCTTCGAAAATAAAGATAGGAGAGTCCAATGCTTTCTGACCCCAATGCACTAGCGATATATTTCTAAAGCATCTGTCTTGGGGAAAGAATTTCCCCCATATCTGATCCATTAACAGCATAAGAACAAATGTATGGTTTGTGCAAGTTACTGTTTTGGGTCCACCATATTTAGTTACATAGTTCAAATGTCTGCAGAAGCTGTGCAGTGGAAGGTCACGAGCACTGGATCTGCACGACCAAAAGGTAATCACTGTTAGTACTTTGGTAACAAAACGTTTACTTTCTGTACCTTCTTTTGTGAATGCATTCCATTATCTGGGGAATAAGCCTCTGGCATGGAGGTCAGGGGTTTCTTTCCAACTCTCAACCTCCTTCAAAGTGTTTGTTCCTTAAGGAAAGACAGGCATGCATTCAGAAGTTAGAATTGATTTTTAAGGCATGTTTATTGTTAAAATAAAATTTGTCTTTTGTGTTTCACCTATATAAAAGAAGTGCTGTAGCCTTAAAGGCTCCATTGCACTTCAACTAGAATTATGATTTACTTCAAAAATTAAGAAGAACCGGAGGTGGACTTTGGCACAGTTTAAGCACTGGGTCTAAATATATACTCATTGTATATAAATATGTACACAAAAATGATGTGTTCGAATGTTAAGTAAGATAATAATAGTAGGTCATAAAGTGGCAGTACTCACGAATTAGTTTATATAGTAGATTACGGTCTATACTGCTCAATGAGAAAAATGTAAATATAAATCCAAGTAAAGCACAGAATCCTCTGATGCTCAACACAGTGTGAAATGAAGATAACACAATACGGTAGCTACAAATGAGATGGTAGCTTTGCAGAACAGTGAGTAAGCAAAACTGAGTGGGAGAAATACATTTAAGCTTGTGGGTCCATCTGTTGAGGTGAAGTAATTTGAACCAAAGAATTCACAGTAAATCAATATTGCTATTATGATGATAGTTCTTGGCCTTTTAAATGGATGCTCAGTAGTTGGTTGTAGTTGGCAAGGCTTTTAATATGACCATAGCTTGAATTTTTAATCCTTTGAAAGAAATTGTGTGAAGTAATCAAAATATGGTCTACTGCACATTCGATTGTAAATCGTGAATTTTTCGGTTTCTGATAAACCGTTGTGCATTTCTGATGGTCCTTAATATTTTGTTTCTATAACAAAAGTTTTCATTTTGTGACTTTTGGGGGCAGGTGCTGCATAAAAGAGAATTACTCTCAGTAAGTTAAGGTAGAGCATTTTATGTTTAAATCCAGTTTTGATTTCTTGCCTATGAGGCTATATATTACCATATAAGCTTTATTGGTTTTCTTGAGAACGTAGTCCACATGTTCTTCAAATTTTTGTTCTTGAACCAAGGTAACCTCAAGATATTTTGTAGAAGTAACTACAAGTACTTGTTGCTCTTTAATTTTAATATCAATACTGACAGGATGGGATGATTTGTATCTTCTAAAATGCATTATGATGTTATGCAACATTTAGCAGAATTCAGTTTAATCCTCTAAAGTCCCATACACCAAAAGGTGTATATTAATACTGAAGTGGAGGTGATCAAATGCAAGTTGTGGATTCTTGGATTACAGTCTATACTGCTGAGTATAACAGTGTCATCTGCATATTTTAATGATTCTGTTTTGGAGTACACGTTCAAATATTTTCCCACGGTAACAGGAACAATAACATCATACTTCCATTGCTGGGGAAAGTAAAGGCTGTGGATGCAAGCATTGATGATATTGTTGATAAAGATGATGTATTCTCTAGGAATTTCTTTTATGACTTTATTTGAAACTTCGTCAAATCTATGTGCTTTCCTAATATGCAGCTTGTGGATAATTTCTCTGATTTCTGTAGGAGAGGATAATTGAACAATATAATTATCACTTTTGTGCCTCATCTGTGAATTTTCTTCTATAGTATGGAGGTGTTCAATATTGGTGGTGAAATCTTCTAAAACTTCAGCAAATAGATTTGCAATATCTTCTTCTGATTGAGCAATTTGATTGTTATAGTTTAGAGCAGCGATTCTCAATCGGTGGTATGCAAAGAAACAGAGTATTTTTTTAACAATTAAATTAAAAATCTCCTGAAGAAAAAGAATAATCGATAGAAATTTCCTGTGATCGAAGTCTATGAAGATTTCAAAAATAACATACTTGTTAAATTTTGGCTAAACCTCCCCCCCAAAAAAAAAGAATTTAAAGGCATTCCAAATAAAGCTATCAAATTTTCATTGCCTTTATGTACAACCTATTTGTCTGAACAAGGATGTGCCTCCATGTTATAGTTGAAAACTAAGTACTGAACAAAATTAAAGATTGATTCTGATCTATGCTTAAAACTAAGTGAAATAAGACCAGACTTAAAGAAATTGATCTCTCATAAACAGGTCCAAATTTCACATTAAATTTCAGAATTAAAGTATTAAAACTTAAATTTTGATAATTAAAATGGTAACAAATTTTTAATCCAATATGTTTAGTTCATATTTAATACAAATAGCCAATAGATTGTGCAAGTGGCAAAATATATTTTTTTAAACATTGAGAAATTAAAAAATAATCATTGTAAAATATAGTGGTGGTACAGTAGAACTCCAATTATCTGAATGAATGTGGACCGAACCCTTTTTGGATACTCAAAAATTCAGGTAATTGGATATTTTCCAAAGAAGGGTCTACGTACACTTTTAATTAATTACTGTATGTTCAAAATGGGAGAAAAAACTATTTTTAAAGAAAAAGAGGTTTTAATTAATTAAAATGAAAAGGCAATACTTTTACGTACATGTTTTATAGCATACTGTACTGTATATATAAGTGCAAAAAGTCATTTGCTGAACATCTGGGTCAGAGCAAACTGTTTGTCTTCATCCGTTTTCGGGAAGTCAAGTCATGGATCCACTTGACGACGAGAAGTTGCATGTGGTCACACTGGGGCTGACGGTACATTCAGTTCAATGCAGTTTCAAGGTCTTCAGCTTCAACATTAGGGTCTTCCTCGACACATTCTTCTGTCACATTATCAGTAAGTTCATCACCATTTAGAATTCGAAACCCAGGGTCTGATGAATCACATGCCATCCATTCTGTATTCTCAGCACTAGCTTCTGAACATCGAGGAATTTTCAAAATAATGTTTCTTAATTCCTCAAGTGACACATCATCCTCATCTTCTCTCGTCTCTCTCCTTTCCTTTTCTTGAGTTTCTTTTTCCTTTCCCTTCGCTTCTCCAATTGATTCTGAAAAATTCTGAAATTCTGAAAGCGATTTGGATAGTTGGAGGTATACTGTATTAAAGTTTTTCAATTTTTGTTGAAATGGTATGCATTGGTCAAAAGGTTGAGAACTGCTGGTTTAGAGATAATTTGATTTATCCTTCATTTTATGAGGGTTTTTGTAATTTTCCAGATGTCTTTAGTCTTCAAAGTCATATCTTCCATTAGGTGATTCTACTTTTTGGAGTTGTGATCTTTGATAAGTTTGTCAGATTTATATTTAAAGTTAAAAGGAATGAATATTACATAAATAAGATACATCAGCTCTTTGGATCTTCATACAACCTTTACAGCAAAGTTCCCGTCTTTCAATGAGGTAATAAATCATCGCAGATGCCAGTAATGGCCATTCCTGTGTTAAGGCAGTTTCCTACTGTCTGGATGAGATAATCATGGCAAGACGTACTTGATAATAATGTTGGCTTCGTGGATATGGGTGTTTTTATTCATGATGTGGAAACCAATACCAACTGCTGCAGCATGGAGTCTCACAATGGGCTGTAGGACTTCATCCCATTCCTACACAGCCATGACAAAACCTTCTTTAAAGAGATACATTTGGATCTAAATTCCAGCTAACAACAACGTGATGCTGATGCCAGTTAAAGTGTGATGTTCAGTAATATTCATGGCCTGATTCTGTTGTCTTTTTCTCTTCAGACCCTAACTTACTTATTTATTTTCAGAAAAAAATCTGAACTTGTCCATAAAGAGGACATTGAGCCAGTGCAACAGTCCAATAGAAATTTTGGTGATGACATTTTAATCTCACCTCTCCGGATTGGGCCGAATCGATTAGGAACACATATGCTTGGTACTTGAGTGTACAGTCCATTCATGTGAGGCCTTTGGCATACAGTACTGGCTGATATTGACTTACTAAATCACACTATAACTATAGAAGTAACAGTTGTGGAGACTGCTCGTTGATTCCGCTTTGCTACTACAGCAATATACCAGTCTTCAGAAGGGGTGGTAATCCTTAGTTAACCTGGCATAGATCTCCGGACAACTGTTAGGCTTGTGTGATCGCTATCTGCCATTTGTCATCTGTCAGCCATATAAACACAAATATCATCAAAAGTTTTCCTATGAAAGTATTAAACACTTTATATCGGCATTTAAATAAACCTCTTCAAACCCTTCAATATGCTGGCATCTTCAGTGACTGCCTAATTAGCGTATATTCAGACAGTCAATCTTGACATATGATATTTGATGTGCAACTGTCATCTGCTTGCACTGAAATTTTCAGCTGCTCAAATTCAACTACACTTTCAAAAATTGCTAATTTGCATTATGTGCTTAAACTTTGGAAGCCAGTGTTATATACTGTAGGCATGTTTGGATTTACATATACAGAGTTTATGCACTCAATAAGTTAGAACAGTATGTTGCATTGAATCGGGATTTAATACTTTAATATGATATTCATTTATATTATTTAAAAATAAAAACATGAATACTCCATATTATTAAAGATGTATTACAAATATTTTATGTACATTATAATTTATTATTATTTATATTGCTGTTATAAATTAAATCTCTCCAGATTTCTAATGAAGTTTCATAATTTCTTCAGAAAAAATGAAAATGGAGTTTTATCCTATCAAGCAACCAACTTCTAGCTCTCCATGTGGCGTTGCAGTAATCATAAACCATGAAACGTTTTATAGAGAAAATGAAAATTTTCCTCTTTTAAAAGAAAGAAAAGGAAGTTTCAAAGATGCTGGTATGTGTACAGACAGTAATGTATTTATATATCTATCTCCCTCTCTCTCTGTGTATATATATATCTATCTATATCAGTATAAAGTCGGAGATCTGGACATCTAGTATCCAGAATGATCTAAAATATGGACCACCGACTAGATTTTCTTTTTTCTTTCAGGAAATTCTTTTATGCTTTTCGGAGTTATTGATTTTTTCTTCATAATAAAGCATGCGAAGAGTCCCGACTCCTAATTTCACATAACTTGTTACTGAAAAACAATTATTTTAGCATAAATTTGTGTGATCAATAATTAAATTCCGTAGTTGCATATCTGCTTGGCATGCATGTCAAACTGAGGCATTCTACGTAGAAACGTCGTTGATTTTACACTAACTATTATTTTGTATCCCTTATGCCAACCTGGTGAATCAGTATTTATTATACACTCTCAGACAAAAAAAAAAACGACGCACCCAGAAGATATAAAGCAGATTGGACACAAATTGATATGCATACAGGTTTCAACGGAAAATGCAAAATTTTACATTTTGGCTGCCAATGAACGAACGGTTGTCGCTACAGTGCAACTGGCAGGATATTTAAGAGGAGAAATTACTATTCCAGGTCATAAATTCTTCATGAATTTCATTCCATGTACTCTGGACAGTAAGTATGCCTCGCATACAGGTGCGTGAACGATATGCGCAGATGTCAGAATTTGAGAGAGGTTGTGTAGTTGGGCTCAAAGAAGCCGGTTGGTCTTATCGGCGAATAGCTCGACATTTGAGCAGGAGCGATGCCACTATTAGACGATGTTGGCAGGAATGAGTGAACGATGGCCGCACGCAGCGTCAAGAAGGAAGTGGAAGGCCTAGAAAAACGACAGAACGTGAAGACCAAGCAATCGTCAAAGCGGCACTCACAGCCCCAGATGCATCATTATCATCAATTGTACGTGCAACTAGTGTTTCAGTGACCGCAAGGACCATCCATAGACAGCTCACAGAAAGAGAGCTGAGGTCACAGCGCCCCTTGCGCCGACTACCATTGACCTCTGTACAACGTCCAGCCCATTTGCAGTGATGTCCAGCTCATTCGCCCTGGAATGTCATTGACTGAAGTAGAATAGTCTTCAGTGATGAGTCCCGCTTTGAACTGAGCCCCGATGACCAGCGAACACGAGTCTGGAGACACCCCGGACAACGGTGTGATATCAACCTGTCTTCCGGCAGACAGGCCGACAACCAGGAGTGATGGTCTGGGAAGCCATTTCATTTCATAGCAGGATCCCTTTGGTTGTCATCCGTCGCAACCTTACAGCACAGCAATACGTCAACAAAGTTTTAAGGCCCGTTGTGTTGCCCTTCATGTCACGCTTGCATGGGCTTACGTTTTAGCAAGCTAATGCCCACCCCCACTGTACACATGTTTCTACTGCTTGCCGTAGTGTTTGCCGAACATTACCTTGGCCATCCAGGTCATTGGATCTCTCTCCTATTGAGCACGGCTCTCCAACCAGCTCGAGATGTTGACGATCTAACCCGTCATTTGGACAGAATTTGGCACAATCCACCTCAGGAGGACATCCCCAACCTCTATTAATCGATGCCAAGCCGAATAACTGCTTGCATAAGGGCCAGAGGTGGACAAACGCATTACTGATTTTTTCACTTTGTGAAACTCTAGCTATCACTTCAGTAAATCATCCAATTTTTCTCAAACTGTAATCATTTGTTTTTCTGTACATGTACATCACTTCTACCGATTTTCGTCCCATTCGGATAATTCGTTCTTGGTACATCTTAAGAGTGTGTTTTGCTTTCATCGCCGCATGCTTATCAGCTCATGACAACTTGAGTGATGACTACAGTGATGCTAAACAATTTTTTTATATTAGTATAGCAAAGAGTATGGTAACCTTTTATGTTTACATTACACTTGGTGATGATGACAGATTTAAGTTAAATGTGCTAAGAAATGTTGATGAAGAAAAATTTTAACAAATATTTCTTTCCATATAATAAAAACAGATTTTGTTAATGATACTCGTATGCTAAAAGATTACAATTAGTGCTATTTGAATTAAGAATAATTGATTTGTTATTGACATAAACCCAGAACCAGCACCAGAGCTCGTGTGGCCACACTGGGTGGCAGAATTTAGACAAAATTTTTGGAATTTAGAGAAGCACCAAACAACAAAATTAACGGACCACATAATTTTTAAAATTTAGGGAAAGCACATGGACCCAGAATATAGGGATGGAAAAGTTTTAGAACTTAGGGAAGCACTTGGTAGCAGAATTTAGAACCCACAGACACTGCAACAGGCAGTAAGGTATCTAGCACTGGCCCTCGATAAGAGTTAAATATATGTGGTAATTTATTTATTCAGGACTCAGCCTTAAGCATGTACAGGAAATAGACCCAAGTTTAATAAATAACTAAAATAATGCAATTCAGGCTTAAATGCCTCAGTGCGCAATAGAAGCAAGACATAATTTGTCTTTCGTCAGTAATCTCATGATAGCTGATTTTCTCAGCTGATACTAAAACTGCTGAACTATTTGCAGATGAATTTATTGAACTCACTAATAGTGAAAAGTTATCTCCAGAACAAATTTACAGTGCTGATGAAACTGGTCTATGTACTGTGAAATACCTTGGCATCCTCTACAGAAAAGTCTTCAACTGGTGTCAAAGATTCTAAAGCAAGACTAACAATTTTAGGTTTCACAAATGCTACAGGAATGCACAAGTGTAAACTTTTTGTAATCGTAAAGAATACACGACCTTGAGCATTTAAAGGCGTAAAGAACTTCTCGTTATATATCAAGCAAGTAAAAGAGCATAGATGACCCAAGTGTTGATGAATGATTGGTATAAAAATCATTTCATACCCGAAGCTCGGCAACATTTGAATTCGGTTGGTTTACCTGATGACAAAAAAATTCATTTGATTGTAGTCAGCTGTATGGCTCATATTTTACTTAGTTTTAATGAAAGATAATGTATTCATATTATTCTTTCCTCCAAATTCTACGTCCATTATTCAGCCTATACATATCGGAATAATGATGCAATTATAAAGAAGCATTTTTAAAGTCTATGTTAAATTTCTGAATAAAGGCAAGACTATTCAAGATTTTTGAAATCTTTTAGCATAATATCTCGTGTGGAGCATCGTAAGATTGTGGAGGATCTGTGTCCAGGTACTTTAAAAAAATGCTTGGCTTAACTTATGGCCAGCTACCATATTTCATGGTGAGGATGATGAAAATGATAGCCGCAAATTTGAAGGTTTTGGGATAATGCAAATTAGAGCTGAAATTTTCCAATTAATGGGTTTTGTTAAGAAATGTGGAGAAGCAATAATAAGTGAAGATGATATAATAAGTGTTTCATTGCGATGAGAATACCCTAATCATCAATCAATGAATGGTGCAATCTGTAGTATGTTTCTACACCGGGAAAATACCACTACCGATAGTGAAGAAGGTGACAGAGAGGTTATTGAAAATGAAAAAATTTCGATTAATAAGGTTAGTCGGAATTCTCGGCGCAGCAGTTACAGGACTTGAACGATGGAACTTTGTAACTGAACAAGAAATTATATCTGTCTATAGAAGAAAAAGAGAAAGTATTAGAAGAAAAAAACGAAGCAACTTAAACAACTTACATTGAAAAATATTTAATAAAGTAAACAAATAAAGATAAGGCCTTTTTTCATAAATGTTGATATCCTTTAGATCATAAATCCTTCATTATTTCATGAAAATCATGATCATATTTTT
>KK119063.1:0-64529 GCA_000611955.2 Stegodyphus mimosarum | reverse complement strand
GATATTCTGAAATTTTTAACTGTAGTATATCTGTTTAATAAAACACACTTTGTTGATGTTAATTTAAATAAACCATTAGTATAAGAATGTAACTGATGGTGTTATTAATTTTCTTTTTTGATCATTTTACTTATGTGATTTCATGTTATTTTTTAACATGTTCTCTATTTTCTCAAGTATTACTTTATAACAATAATCATCCTGAACCAGTTAAAATTGGTTGAAATAAATAAATAATTACTGTAAATAATTTAGTTTGAAACATATTTTAGTTAATGTGTATGAAAATTTTCTAAAATTCTGATTTTATAAAGCACAAAAGGCTATTCTTGAGATTTTATCAATAGAGCTTTTTTCTAGATTGTGTCAACTTCAGCATACTGAAAAATTTACACAAGCTTTAGTTTGATCACACAACGAGTCCCCCCCCCCTGCAGAACCGGAGCCGGGGTTCAACCCCTTTCCCGGAACATTAGAGGGATCAGCGCAATTCACCCATTTTGAATCGTCACTGGCCGTTAATTTGCTACCCACCAGTTGCTCGGGCTTGCCTGTCACAGAGGGACATTGCCCAGCATACCCGGGACGCTACCCCCAGCCTACTAGTAATCTGCTCCAAGATGTGCCTGACCCTGGGCCAACCAATAAGTGATCTTTCTGGAACCCCCAGAACCACTAGGTTTGTAATTTGTATACCCAGCGGCCAAGACTGCCTAGGGACAGATCCTAGGCAGTAGCTTCACAGAATTCTCTATGTCAACTCCCGGGGGTACACAAACTGTTGAGTTCTTGTATTTATCTTTTGTCACATAGAATGTGAAATGACAGCAGGATAAATGTTAAAAATGAAATAAAGTATTTTAGGTTGACATGCTAAAATCACATTTAAAAAAAATAAAAGTAGGAGCTTTCACAAATGATGCATCAGCTGGAGTACGAAGCAGACAGATGATCTGTGGAAGTCCTATTTTGGCTTGTCTATTTAAAATATTTCATCTCATTTCTTTTTACTTCATTTTAACTGTGTGCCAATTTATTCTTCTGTAGGACAGCATAGGCAGCAATCTAACTAAAATATAGTTATTGAGTCTGCCGGTCATCAATGAGCTAGTAATAATTATGAGTATGATTCATACAGTGAAGGATGTTATATTCTTTGATGAAATTTATATATCTTATTTCTGATATGGGCTAAAATGTGTTGGAGGGAAAATAATAGTATTTAAAAGATATAGTCCTTTTGTTACCAAATGTTTACTGAGAATTTAAGGTATTACAATTTTCTCAGATATTATATTGTAACAGGTTCTTTATTTTCTATTATACCAATTAACAGTAATGATGCTGAATACATTAAAATTTAGATAAAAAGTAATGGTAATACTAACATATGTAAAGAATTTAATTTAAAAATATAATTAGTTTGTATGTGCGAAAATTTTTGAAAGTTGTAATCTTTTTAATGACCTTTAAGAGTGTTTCTCAAACGTATTTCAAATGGGGACCACTTTTATGAATACAAATGTTTCTTGTCCCTCATCAAAAGCAATTTTTTCGTATAAGTTAATTATACTTATTATTATAATTATAAGTTCATTTATTATTGGTATTTAGTTAATATAAGAAAATTTATGTGCATTTTTAATAATTCGAGGCTGTTAGAGTTTGGATAATCTTCATTGTATTAACAAAAAATTATTTAAATGTCGGTACAGTCATTAAAAAAATAGGTTAGCGTTTCAGTTCTTGCACAGCTGTTCTGTGTCTGATTGTATACTGACAAGCCTAAGCTCTGAGATCAGCATTTATCAGGTTGATTTTGATGCTTTGTTTGACTTAACAATGAAAAACCGTTTCTCACACAGATATGTAGAACGAAGTTGAATGTTTTAAAGTACCATCATAGAGATTGCTATATTCCAATTTTACTAAGAATAAGGTCTGGTTTTCTGCTTGGAATTTCATTTTAAGTCTGGTATTCTTAGTGAGTTTAATTAATTGTTCTCTAAGTTGAGTTTTATCTCAAACCTCTTTATTTTCTCATGAGCATTGAAAACAGTCAAAGAATTACTTTAGATTTGAATATACAGGGTGTATCAATTCAGTAGTGACAAACTTTCAAGAGAGATAGAGCACAGCAGACGATGGGAAATCGCATAGCAATGCATGGTTGGAAATGCTCCTCTGGCATGGTAGTGACAACACATTCAAGAAAGAAAGGACATGAATGGAGGGAGAAAACATGCTTATTATTCGAAGTACAGCAAAAACAAAGAAAAACAACATAACGAGACAGTGATCATCATCAAAGTAGGTATTCAAAATTACGACCCTGGGCCATAATGTAAGCATCACATCTCCAGTGCACTGACAATGAACGTTAGCGAAAATACCGCGCATGTTCCAGATGTCTCCGGCAGTTGACACGATGCTTGCAACAAGCTCTTCACTGTTAACACCAATGTATTGAGGTACCTCCCAGAAGAAGTAATCAACGCAAGTGAGGTCTGGAGATCGAGCGTGCCAGTACACGGGACCACCCTGACTGCTCCACTGTAGGGCGTATGTTGCATTCAGTTGAAGACGCACATCAATGCTGTAATGGGCAAAAGCCCCATCATGCTGAAATTACAGGAAAGAACAGAGAGCAGCGGATACATGTGCATCATCCAACAGCTGCGGCAATACCTGCTGAAGGAAGAGTAGATAGTTTGCAACTGTCAGACTTTGTGGCAACAAGTACGGCGCAATGAGGTGGTCTCCTAAGATGCTGGCCCATACATTTATGGAAAAATGTTCCTGGGCTGCACAGGTTCTTGTTGCATGCGAGTTCTCCTTCAACCACACTTGGGTGTTATGTGAATTGAACATTCCTTTGGGCATGAAGGTTGCCTCATCGGTGAACAAAGTGGTGTCTGGGAAACTGGGATCTCTTGCGCACATGTCAGCGTGCAAAGGCCAATCAGAGCAAAATTGCTTTAGCCCAGTAACTCAACGTGCTGGATGTGATAGGGATGCATGTCAGTAGTATGCAGGATTCACCAGACGGTCATATGGGAAAACCCGACCTTACAGGTGATAACCTGCATACTGGTACCAGGATTGTTTTGTTCCAGATCCAGCACTGTCTCCTCATTGCATGGTGTCGTTACTCTTTGCTCACATTGCTGTGTGTCCGTGATGAAGAACGATCAGCTGTCAGATGATCTAGTGCAAGAGTGCAGAGAACGGCATCCATTAAGAAGACTGCCATTGACCCCACAGCATAGACGCCAACGTTTAGAATGGTGCCGGACTGGAGCGATGTGGATGACAGAATGGCAAAACATCGTGTTCTTAAATGAGTTACATTTCTGTTTATCCAGTGACAGTCGCCGCATACGTGTGTGGCATCGATGTGGAGACAGATCTAAATCCGGCAGTAACTGTGGAACACCGCACAGCGCCACAACGAGGCATAATGGTTTGGACCGCTATTGCCTACGATTCCAGGTCACCTCTAGTTCGTATTCAGGGTACTATGACGGCCCAACGATACTTGGATAATGTACTGCGGTCAGTGGCATTCCCGTACCTTCAGGGGCTGCCTAATGTAATTTTTCAGCAGGTCGCCCAGCCACACAGTGCTGGCATCTGTCAACATGCTCTGCAAGGTATACAGATGCTTCCCTGGTCACCGTATTCTCCTGACCTGTCACCAATTGAACATGTGTGGGATGTGATTGGACACCGTTTGCAGACTCTGCACCTGCCTCGTTCAGAAGGTGAACTATGGCAAATGGTTGAAAGGGAATGGAGAGCCATCCCTCAGGACACCATCCACGCTCTTGTTGACTCTATGCCTAGACGTGTTTCTTCGTGCATCGCTGTCCGCGGTGGTCCTACATCCTTCTGAGCCGACGCCGTTCTCGCTCTGTATTCTATCATTTTGAAATAAAGATCACTTATTGCTGCTTGCTGTCTCTTTTCAAAATTTCATCACTTTCTTACCACTTCTTGGTATTGCATTTTCAATGTCGAGCAGTGTATTAATATGCCAGGAACCCACCTCACGATGAAAGTCTCACAGTGCAGTATGAAGGTTTTACTAGAGAGTTTTGGTTTAAACTCAGAAGAATGTAGTTTACCTTTGAATGATTGTACCTTGTACCCTTGTATACATTGAAAGTAGAAGGTACCATTTAAAAGAATTAATGGGATCTTTTTTTATAGATTTTAAAATTTTCTTTTGGAATGATTTAAATGCAATTCTCAGCAGACCAGTTATACAAACAATGGAATAATTTTCAAGTAACTCCTTGCACACCTCTCAGCCACTGGATAACACACCAAACAGTTAAAAGTGGATATGCCCAATTTTATGTAGAAATTTTTGTTTTTAGAGAAACTCTTGCAGAGCCCTCATTTACATTAAAATAAAGAATTCAGAATAAAATATAAATAGGAATGAAACTATATATATATACACACATTGCCCTTCAAAGGTTAAGGAACAGCATGTTTCTTGTGTCTAATTTGAGAATGAAGCAGCATAGAAACAAGAAATTTACAGGACATGTTCACTAAATGGCTCTTTAATGAATGCAACATAGAATGTTTCTAAAGTTCAACAGAAACATGAATTACAACCAAAAATTGCACTCTTGGCAGAGAAATCCAGTCTTGGAGAAAATGGGTTCTAATAAGGAATGTGTCCACCCCTAGCTGCAGCACATTGGCGGCAGTGACGTTCCATGCTGTCAATTGTCAGTCAGTGAAATGGGAAGTGACGACCAGACACAAAGTAATCCTTGTTCAAGCTCGTCTAACGACCTTGGAGAAGGACTTAAAAGTAGCAACCTGTATCCCAAGGTAGTCCCAAAGATGCTGTATCGAATTCAGGTCTGGGGATTGAGCTCACCATTCTATCCACTCCATACCATGACCCTCAAGATATTCTTCAGCAACCTGAGCTCGGCGCGGTCTCGCATTGACATCCATCAGAAAAAATCCAGGACCAATAGCAGCGGTATATGGGTGAACATGTTCATCAAAGATCTCGTCTCAGTATCTCACACTGGTCAAAGTTCCTCCATGTGATCATGCAGGTCAGTGTGACCACCAAGAGAGATCCCAGCCCATGCTTCCACCACCTGTGTAACTGTGTCTTTCCACAATGTGGGATTGATTGTGTCTGGTGCATTGTTTCCTCCAGATCAGCTGACAACCTGAATCACTTTCCAGTGTAAACCTGGACTTGTCTGTGAAGAGAACAGACACTGATTGTTGAGTGGTCAGGAGATGTATCTCTTGCTGAACATAAACGGGCACATCTGTGTTCTCAGTTCAAGAAGACACTGAGGACACAAACAACTGTCATCCTGCATACAGACCTGTATTGTGCAGGCATCTGCTCACTGTAGTATCTGAGATTGTTGTTCCTGTTGCCAGTAAATGATCTGCCATGAGCTGAGGTACGGCAATGTTACTCCTCCTTCAATCCAAAAGAGCTAAATAACGGTCTCCTGCAGATGTTTTAACTTTAGGTCTGCGGTCTGCCTGGAACATGTCTTCTAAACACAGAATCTTCGGATTCAGACTGATCCCATAGTCGGTGGACCACACTACGAAAGACATTGATACGTCTAGTAGCATCAGCTTGTAACATTCTCATTTCCATCCATCCAATCACCTGCTACCTCAATGAACTGGGCAAGCGACTTCTACTGGGCATTGATAGACTCCCCTGGATAGTGTACATGAAACTGTAATAACAATTGAAGATCAACACTCGTGAAAAAAAATTAAAATTTTTGCATTTTTTCTCCAACTCCTATATAAGTATTCATTTCTATAAAATAAAAGTGGGTTTTGCATATATTTAAACTTTGTTATTGTCATGCATATGAACTGTGAATTTAACGTTACTGACATTTTTGTAATGCTGAACTTTGAAAAACATGCTGTTCCTTAACTTTTGGAGCACACTGACTTCAAGAACCACACACTGCAATCAAGAAATGTATATATATATATATATATATATACTTGATTGCAAGCTTTAGAGGAAATTTTGACTGTTAAGTCTAGTAGCTGTTTATGGAAATTCAAAATATTTATTTTACTTCTGTAACTATTGGGAGGAAGCATTTTATATTTAATATGAGGTCTTTCTTTATTTAAGGGTAGTGTTTGATTAGAAGATATTTGATGGCTTATTTAGTAAGATCAAATTTCTTTTGCAGTTTAATGCTGTAGTGCATTTGTTTCTAACACTTGAAAAGGATTAATGATATTTTTCTCATGTAGATGCTCTAAAGCTGGTGTGGAAAACCTTTGGCTTTGAAACACAGATTTACCATGATTTGACTGATGAAGAGGTTTCTGATCTGTTTGAGGAGTTACGCCTAAAGGATCATTCTTTGTATGATGCATTTGTTGTTTGTTACCTATCTCATGGTGATGAAGGTAACTATTACTTTTTATGAAAGAGTTTACATAATATGTTAAAATTTTAATAAGTGTATTATCTCTTACTTCTGATATGAATTAAAATTTCTTAATGGTAATGTATTAATATTTTAGAGGTATGCATCTTTTGCTATCAAGTGTTTGCTAAAAATTTATGCCTTTTTTAAAAAGTTAAAAACACTGAAGTAACTAAAGCATAAAGTCCGAAATCCAGATGTCTGGTGACTGGAATGATCAATAACTATCTATTTTATCTGGACCTCACATAAACATTTTTTTGTTGAGGAATTTTATTTTTCTCTCCCAGTGTAGAAATGGAGAATATGATACTTAAGGAAAAAAAACAGGAGTTCCGTAATTCAGTTTTCTCCCAATTAATTGAGGTTTTTTTGCTGAGAAACATCAGTATCTGCAACAATATGAAATTGTTCTGCATGTTGTTTGGCCTTTAAATACCTATTGGCTAGCAAACTGCATTTTCATTTTCAGTGGTTGGGGAGGGGGCAGCATATTTCCGGTTTAGCTACTCTCAAGACACATATTTCTTTGGAATGGAATGTTGAACCTTGATGTTTTCTTTTGTTGGTATAGCAGAGAAAGAGGGGAAAAATTATATCCCATGGAACGTAAGCTTGGCTAGCATTGCAAATTGTGCTCTTTCTTAACTTGCTGGTGTTATGCAGCTTATGATCAGTCTTTTTTTTTTTCCTAATTTTATCAAGGGGTTAGTAAAGTTTACTGGCGATCAAAGCATCAAGTTTCACATTAGTTCTCCATATAGCTTCTATGATATTATGTAGCTTCATTCCATATTTGTTTTCCAAAATTCAAATTTTGAACTTCCACTTTTTTGTAAAGGAATAAGTAGCTCATTTTCACTTAATAGTGAAATTGAAAATTTTCAATTTGAATTCCAGAAAAGCAAAAAATATCATGACTATGTTTCTGATTTGAATATCACGTGGCAGTAAATGCTGCCAAACTTGGTGCCTGATTGGTGGCAGCACAGGAAAATTCTCAAGTACCCTAATTAGAATTAAAGTAACAATAATATCTCTGTTTTAGTCTTTCCCAAAAACTGTACATTCACTATTCAGCCAATGGATATTGGAATTTCTTACGAACTGAAACATAGACTTTAGTGTTACTTTATAATATAGTAGCCTTTTTAAATTCAGTATAGCAGTTAGACTACCTAAACATTCATGAAATATTTTAATGTGGTCATGAAAGGATATGTCTGCAGATGTTTCTTAAAATGCTTGGCGTAATTTATAGACAGCAACCAAATTTTATGATAATGGTAGCCACAAATTTGAAGGTTTTAAGATATCACCAAGTAAAAAGCTAAATTTTCTGATTAGTGGAATATACAGAAAAATGCAAAATGAAAATTATGTAACTGAAGTGTGCCATTATGATGATAATGTCTCAGGCATCAGTCAGTCAACAGAATGGCAAAATATTTAGTACGATTTTAAATCTTGAAACTGTCCCCATTTCAGCTTCAACGCATTTTTATATCATCTGTAGCGCGATCTATTTGCGAGAATGACGCCACATTTTGTAGGAAGATTAAAGAACACGGGGGCGAAGGATTCCGCGAAAAAATAAATTAGTTCCAAAAGTCACCGCTAGGGGAATATTTGGCGCTGTGTAATAGAAAATAGAGTGTTAACAAATGCAAATTAATACGGAATAAAATTACCTTTTATTATGCACATTTTCTCATTTAGTTCAAGTGTAATATGGCAACACTTTTAAAAAAGCGTAAAATCTACATAAACACTGATGAAGTCTCATGATCTGCAATATCACGTACGCTGAGAAGAAGTTCTTTATTCAAATTTCACGTTACATCCATTGGCACAGTGCCAGCTGCTTGGGTTTTAAAAGGCAATGTGTTACGTTCAATCGGATTGAAAGTTTATGTGCAATGTCTCCTTCTTTAACCGAGTGTGCGTTACTGGTCAAATTCTTTTATTTCAACCAGAGCAACGCGTCAGCTGCTCTTCGTGCTTTTAGAACGCACAAAAAATGTGTAAAGGTAACGGTCCTGTGTCAGTTAATGGGCTAAAAGCAGTGGTTGTGACGTTTGAGAAAACAGGTTCTCTGAAGGTTCGGTCAGGAAGAGGACGAAAACCTGTACCACAGGATACAATCGAAGCAGTTGCCGCAGCGATTGCCAACAGAGGACTGGACAATATTGCTGCTACCTCTAATGCTCATGGAGTAGCTCAGAATATGGATATACCATACAGTACGGTATGGAAAATCTTACGAAAGATTATCAACTTTTATCCGTACAAGATCAGCCGTGTACAGGAGTTACTGTACCCCGACCATGATAAGCGATTGACTTTTGCTCTCACCTTTCTTGCCAGAATGGAGGTGGATACTGCTTGGCCGTGGAAAATCTTATGGGGAGACGAGGCCAACTTTTACCTGAATGGAACTGCAAATACCCAGAACTGCCAAATTTGGGATGACAAATCACCACATGCAGTCACAGCAATTCCCTTACATTCACCAAAGGTAACTGTTTGGTGTGGGTTGCCAGCGGAATTTATCGTAGGCCCATTCTTCTATGAAAACATTACCCTGACAGGACCGGAAACCTGTTTTGTTTCCAGAGAAAAATATCGCCACATGTTGAACAGCTTTGTCCGGCACTTCAGCAAACACAGTGCCTGGGAGAAATGATTTTCGTGCAAGATGGAGCCCCTCCACACGTTGCTGTACGGGTGCAACAGATGCTACGACAGAAATTCACAACAGAAAGAGTCATTAGCCGCTACTTTCCAACTGCATGGCTACCTCGGTCGCCTGATCTTAACCCATACGACTTCTGGCTATGGGTTAAGTCCAAGGTCTATCAAGGAGTGGTCCAGAAACTGGCTACGTTGAAGGATAACATATCATGGACTGTACGGGAGATTCCTGCAGACATGTTACTTTCTGCTGTTGTGCATACTGTGCACAGAATGCAATATGTGGTCCACAACAACGGTAGCCACATTGAACCTCATTTAAATGCAAAATAAAAGGTAATTTCCGTATTGATTTGCATTTGTTAACACTCTATTTTCTATTACAAAGTGCCAAATATTTTCCTAGTGGTGACTTTTGGAACTAATTTTTTTCGCAGAATTCTTCATTCCCCGTCTTGTTTAATCTTCCTACAAAATGTGGCGTCATTCTCGCAAATAGATCGCGCTACAGAACACTGTGAGCACTGTCAGTTTAATTATGGCCACCCGGTATATGCTTCATTACATAAAGGCATTTTTATTCATGCATTTGCATTGCTGTTTTCAGCTAATGACATTTTTGTCTTTTTATAACTAATTGTTCTGTGCAAGGATACTAACAAAACATCTTACCTATTTTTATCATAAACAGAACTTTCTGGTATACATTTGTGTGGAAACTTTAAAGCTAATCTTCCATTTCATTTTGATTTTCGAGAAATCTTTTTAACATTTAAAAATCATTGTAAGCTGTAATATCTCTAAGTTTAGCTGACTCTTAAAATTTAATATATAATAAATTTGCTGCTTCTATCAGAACAAAACTAAAAGATATTTCTAAAATTTCCTAAAATGGTTTAAACTGCGTATTTAGTAATGAAGCCGAGAGCTTATGCAGAATGCATCCACATATGAATTAACTAACGAAAATAATAGAAGGGGAGTCTTATGTTTGCTATATAACTGTGCAGCTCTAGAAATGGAAAGAAATAGTTTATGTTACATCAATATCAGACCCATTCATCTGAACTTGTATCATCATCAGTAGTCAGCTTTGATGGCAGTTATCAGATTTAGGGATAATGAATTCGAGTAAATAATGTTATGTACACAATCTCTTCTGAATAATATATTGAAAGGTTTACTAGAACATGTTACCCTTAGTAGTTCATCTAAATGCAAATTAAATGATCAAACTGGAAAATTTAGCAGTGCAGTGACTAGTTCTTCATGTGCCATATACAAAGTTTTGTTTAGATATACCCTCTAATTTAAGGGAATAAAACTAAAATAAAGATGGTACAACAATTATTTATAAATGTTTCTTACCTGAAAAGAATGATACAGAAATCAGTCGTATGCATATTTAGTGAATACTTAAAACTATTTTAATTGGAGTTTTATAACCTGCATTTATGATATTTGTTGATTAAATCATCACAACGGTCTTTAGTAATATTATATTTCAGACAAGTTTTGAAAAGTGTTGCAGGATGATTCTTGCCATGCTGACTTACTTAAACTACTAAGAAGCAGCAGTAGAAATGTGAAGAGTGAAAAATATTTGCTATGTATTTGTCACTAAGAAGGATAACATTCAGTTCAAAATCCATTCATTAAAAATTCCTGATGTCAGTCACTTCATTGAATCACCTGTGCTGTAGGTCACAGAGTTTTAATTGATAAACTGTCCAAGTTATTGTTCTTTTTATGATTCTCTGTAATTTACAGTTTAAAAAAAATAAAAGTGAATCATTTAGGAGATGGCTGATGTAAATGAAAAACTATTCCACTATATGATTTCATTTTAGTAAAAGAAAATATTGATTACCTTGTACAGGGTGCGGCAGAACCAATTGAGCAGTTTTGAAGAGTTAAAAACAAGGGTATATATGAAACAAATGTTTTTATATTTTTGAAATCAGTAGGACTTACCGTTTTATATTCATTAATTTTTTTAAATAATGTCTTTGAGATGACGGTCTTTAAGATGCAATACATTGCTGGAGCTGATTTCTGAAGTTTTGAACAGCCCATTGATGCTTTTCACTGGGTATCGCATTTACTTCTTCAACCATCCACTCCCTTAGCTCTAGCAGGTTTTGGGGGTGGCATTTAAACACATTTTCATTAAGATATCCCCAAAGAAAGAAGTTGCATATGCTTAAATCAGGCGACCGTGCAGGCCACGCCACGTTACCTCTCAAAGACACTAGACATCCAGAAAACATTTCTTTTAAAGCATTTAGAGAATTTTGGGCTGTGTGAGCTGTATCCCCATTCAGTTGGAACCAAAAGTCCACTAATCCCTCTTCTTCAACAACCACTTCCAATCGGGGCTGCAGAAAATTTTGCAACATTGAAACATAATGCCCGGAATTCGTGGTCATGCCTCCTTCTTCAAAGAAGTATGGGCCTGTAGCACCAAAGTATGATACGGCACACCACACCGTAAGTTTAGGAGAATATAGTGGTCTTTCGTTAACAATTTGGTTGTTTTTAGCCAAGTAGCGAAAATTTTTTTCCTAATCCCACTTAGATGAAAATGTGCCTCGTCGCTGCTGAAGAATGTTGCCTCAGGAAGTATCGCTGCAAGGATTTCCTCACACAGATTTTGGTGGTTGGCGTAGTCTGATGGGTTCAGTTTTGGAACCATCATAATTTTCAAGGTATAGAAACTCAAATCTAAATGCAGAATCCTCCTCAAACTGCAGTCTGAATCCCCCCAATGCAATAGCATACCTTCGAGCAGAACATATTGGCAATTGTTCGACTGCTCCCCTCACTAGCTTCACATTTTCTGGTGTTCTGATGGATCTTTGTCAGCCATGTGTACCTATTCTTAGTGTGCTACCAGTTTCCTCCAACTGCTGAGTGAAGGACCGAATTGTGTTCGCAGTAGGAACAGCATTATTGCGCAGAATGTTGAACTGTTGCTGAAAAGGTCTTTGCATCGCAATCACTGATAGGTTGTTCTCGTAAAATGCAGGCACAGCAAAGCCATGATGTACTCCGGTCATGCCGACAGAACAAAAGGAGACCTAGTGCCAGCTGCCTACCCGCACCACTGCCCGAACAGCTGCCTCTCCAAACTGCTGAATTGGTTTTGCCGACCCTGTAGAGGACCATGAGACAATCTTCAGATAAGATGAGGCATAAATTTTTATCGAAATTTTATAGTTTAAGCATATATCTGTCCTATAAGATGATCCCAAACTGTCAGTGGCCTATGTATTTAGTTTAGATCAGCTCCATCATCTGGAACAAATTTTATTTTCTTGCATCTGACAGTATTGCCTATAGAAACAAATGCGAAATCATGAATTCACATGTTTCATTGTAGGTTATGTGGTGTGTTAAAAAAATTTATACTCTAAGTGTAATCATCACAAATCAGAGAATAATCGAACATTATACATACAGAACAGAACTCTGGAACATATAATGTACAAAATCAGTATCTTGTCATTTGCAATCTATTACTTCAATACCTACCCCTTCAGACGCTGCATGCAATGCCTGTCACCTTCCAGTATGACTGCTGTCCATTTCTTCATTTATGCCACTAAGTAGGTAACGCTAGATGGCTTGCCAAGCAGTCATTATTTTCAAGCTTAAACTGGCCACAGCCGTTCCCTGTGGTTTGGTAATTTCCTTTTCAAGTTGTCCCCACAGCTCTTGGTCATCATAAGTTCATGTCTGCATTTTTGTTTAAAAAATTTACTAATATATAGTTTTGCAGAATAATAAGAACAATTTGTAGGTATCTTTTGAACAATTTCTGTACCCCCTTTTTTTTTTTTTTTTTAAGTTTGTCAGCCTGATCCTTACCATAAAAACAACAATGACCAGGAATCCATTGCAGTACAATTAATTGCTTTAGCCCCTAGTCTCAAGTTCTCCAAAGAAAATTGGCATTCAAGGATTTCCTCGGAGATTGGATAGGCTCCTAATCCAGTATTCTGTAGTGCCACCCTGGAGTCTGAGAGGATGATCATTTTTTTATAGCTAAAAGTTTGGGCATTAATTTGTCTTAGAATCACACAAATAGCCGTTACCTCACCATCAAAAGCAGTTCTCATACCCACAGGTATGTAGAGTGAAAAGTGGGTAGAAAATTCATGTGCCACCATTAAGTGAAACCAGTCCAGTTCAGGATAGAGTTTATGTATAGTGTCAAGAGTCAAAATTTTTTAAGTATCTGGACATGTTTGATTTTTCAAACTACTTTGAATAAGATCTAGGTTGATCTTTCTCCAGATCAACTTCAGAGGTCTGTGGGGTTTCAGAAAAGTCTATTTTTTTGTTCAAGGTATAATCTTAAGTTTCATTGCCTTCTGAAGGAATCCATCTTGGGTTAAAAGATTCTTATGGTCATATCTGTAGCAATTCCCAATTCTCATTAATTTCTCAAAAGGCAGCATGGCTGTCTCTTGAACAATAACTGCAAGAGGTCTGTTGCTTGTAAAAAGGAGCATTTCATCTATAAGTGTTTATCATGCCCCAATAATTGCTCTTAGGGCCTGGTTTTGTAAGATTCCCAATTTTTCTATTTGAGTTTCCTGGAGCTGTGATCAAAACCTCACAGCATAAGCAAGAGACCGATAAGATAAATGTTTTATATGTTTTATTTAGAGTGGGGACAATCCCAGAGACAGCTCACCAAATGTTTTAAAATTTTCAGTCTTTTTTCAATTCTTTCAACTAAAGATTATTTGGAACCCCCAGCTCAGTTTATTATCAAAAATCACTCCCAAGTAGGTACATTTATCTCATTTAGACTAACAAGACCTTTGATAGAAGATCTCAGGATCTAATATTTGTATGTATAAAAAAGAAGGTCTGTACTTCTGTTTTCTTTTTTTTTTTTCCAAATTTACCAGCATATTATTTTCCTTACTCCACCTCTTCAAAGGTCACAAATGCTTCATTTAATTTCTTCTTAGTTTCGAATTTAGCATTCTTGTTTGCTACCTGGGTCTATAAAACAAGATTGTCCACAGACAACAGGCACTCAACTCCAACTGTCTTCAGTAAAGGAATCAAATCATTAATGTAGATTTTTAAAAAGAAACAGCTACTAATAGCTGCACCCTGCAGCAATTCAGATTAGAGGCTCCCATAGTGAATCCTTTAGTTTCTCTGGCTGAAGAACTCATGGAACCAACTCAGCATCTTGGAACCTACGCCAAGATTTTTAAGCTTAGAAATCATCTTTTGACTCCACTTGGACCAAAAGTTAATTTGAAATCCATGTACACCGCTGTCATTACATTTCTTCTATATGAAGAATCAATAGTTTGACTCAGTCAAGCAACTTGACCAATAATTAACCGGTTTCTGCGGAACCCAGCCTTTTCTTCAGGGGGATATGCTTAGTTTCCAAGAAACAGTTTAATCTTGATTACCATTTGTTCCATTAGTTTTGCTGGTATGCATGTAGGAGAAATTGGTCCATAACTGTCAGTTCTCCTAGGATCTTTAATTTTTTTTTTCCAGAATGGGAGTAACAGTGACCCTTTTCCATATGGAAGGAACTAATTCTGGATCCGAGATGGGTTTGAAGATCCCCAAAAGGGTCCTCTTCACACCAATCCCCATATATTTGAGGAAATCTGTATGGATTTTGTCTTCACAAGCCTAATCATGAAACCAACAAAAAAAAAAAGAAAAAAAACACATCTGGCAGCATTGACTGTAAAAGCACATGCCAGATCATGAACTCACATATACCTCTAACAAGTATCATTGAGTTCTAACAGTTTTTACTATAAATGTAATCAGCACATGAAAGTTGTAAAAGTGTGGTTCTAATCATGGAACAGCGAAAAGAAGGAAATAATGAAGCAAGCTCCAAGCTAAAAGTCATTAAACAGGCTAAAATATCAAGCAGCTGTGCTGCAGGAAGGGCTTTTGATATAACGGAGAAGATGCTTAGAGATTGGAGGAAAAATGAAGATCCTAGTATAAAATGCCAATGAAAAATTGTCTTCAAGGGGAAGTATAGCTTGCTGGCCAGATTTAGAAAATAACATTGCAGAATTAATAAAAGAACAGAGGCAGAAATGTTGTTACAAGCAAAATGAATCAGGCTTATGCAGTGGAATAGAGACAGGCCAATGAAGATCAAGGCAGAGAATTTAAAGCAACAGTTGGTTGGTGCTGTTGTTTCACGAATAGAAAAAAAAAATCTGATAATATGATTGAAAACAAAAATTATGCAGAAATTACCATGAGATCTTGATCACAGATGTTGAATTGAAGTTGATATTGCACCACAAAATTTTGGCCACAAAGTTATAAGTTGTACGAGACAAAAATAGAACTTTCCGTTATCTATTATTGGAAATATAGATGGAACACCATTGAACTTTGACTTGAAAAACTACAGACCTGTGGAAATAATAGGCATAAAAACTGTTCAAATGCGAAGTTCAGGCCATGAAGAGATCAGGTTTACAGTAGTATTAACATGCATCAAAGATGGAACAAGGTTAAAACCCATAGTCATTTTCAAGAGAACTACTCATAAAATTCCTATCATGCATATGAAGGGGTGGAGGGATGAGAGTGGTGTAAAATTGTAAATGGAAAATATGTGGCGAAGGTGACCTTGTGCTGTAGGATATCAACACAGTTTGTTGGTGTGGGATACATTTCGCATTCACATAACTGAGAGCACTACAGATCGCTTAGTATGGAACAGTACTAAGATTGTTGTTATACCGAATTGTTTATCTTCAGTGCTACAGCCTTTAAATGTTTCTTTGAAAAAAAAACCATTCAAATATTACATGCATGAACAATGGAATAACTGGATGATGAATGTCGAAAAGTTGTATAAGAAAGGTGGAGATATGTAGGCTGTGTTACTTGATGTGCTGTGTGATTCCATGATCACGTTATGGTAAACAGTGATAAAATTCTTCAAAAGGTGTAGGATTTCTGATGCTACGGATTGCACTGAGGATGATTTGTTATGGCATATTGATGATGAAGCAGAAATTGACTTGCTGCATACAGAATAGGATCTAGCTTCTCAGCAATGAAAGTGAAGATGTACTTGGAGCTATGTATGTCTTATAATACAAGCCTAGATTTTGGGCGCCCTTTTTCTATGATTTAACTGTCATATTTTCTGCGGAAATATACACTAATAACATTTTGATCACAATGAATTGCATGTTGATTACAATAAATGATGAATTGATGTGTTTCTGTACAAATAGGTAAGACATTAACAAGTTGATTATAATATTTGAATGGCACTATTCACCATAATTGCTAAGTGATAACTACTGTATTTAAAAATGTAAGTGTTCTCAAATTGTTCTGGTTCTGGTACTTAGTAAATTAGATATTTTAATTGTGTAAATTATTACTTCCTAATGAATTTTACATGTTGTTACATTTAATTTACAGGTGTAGTGTATGCATCAAACTCTAAGCCAATTAACATTTGGAGATTGGTTGATACTATGGCAAATCAGTGTAACACCCTTAAAAAGAAACCAAAGCTTTTTTTCATACAAGCTTGTCAAGGCCATCAAAGTAAGTAATACTTATATTTGTTTAATCATGAGCATTTGTTATAGTATTACATATACATGTTATGCCCTCTTGTACATGATTTCATTTAATTTATTGGTTACATCTGCATGGGTTATAAGTTACAGTACAAAGTCAGATCTAGATGTCCAATATCTGGAATGATCTAAAATCCGGACCTCACAGCCACAAACTTTTTTCTTTTGGTATGCATTACGCATGCGCATTTGATTTTTGCTTCCATAATAAAACATGTGGAGAGTCCCCATTCTTAATTTCACTTGGGCACTAAATAAAATACCTCATTATTGAAGAAATAATCATATAAGCATAAATTTGTGAGATTGATAATTTGGCTCCGTAGTTGCGTATCTGCTTGAAATACATCTCAACCCAAACATTCTATGTAGGAACATTGTTACACCTACTAGTATTTTATATCCCTGATGCCGATCTGGCGAGTTATTATTTATTATAACTTGCTTTCATCACCGCATGTTTATCAATACATGACAACTTGAGCAATGACTCATGCAGCGATGTGTAAATATTTTTTATAGTAGTAATTGAATAGCAAGAGTATGGCAACCTTTTATACTAACATTACACTTGGCAATGATTACAGATTTAAGTTAAATGCGAAAAATTTAACAAAAATTGATTTTCATATGCTAAAAATAGATTTTGTTAATGAAACTCATAGGCCAAAAGATTACATTTAGTGCTATTTGAGTGAAGAATAACTGATATGTTATTCACATAAACCCAGAACCGACATCAGAGCTTGTATGGCCTAACCGGGTCGCAGAATTTAGAGAAGACAATATTTTTGAAATTTGGAGAAGCATCGATCGGCAAAATTAAGGGATGACAAAATTTATATAATTTATGGAAAACACTGGGATCCAAAGTTTCGGGGCGGCAAAAATTTAGAACTTGGAGGTGCTTTGTAGCAGAATTTAGGACCTGCAGAGAACGCATCAGGCGGAATGTCGCGCCGACCGTAGATAAGCTTTAAGTATATGTAGGAGTTTATGTATTCAGGACTCAGATTAGCCTTAAGCAGGTGCAATAGACATAGCTTTAAAATAACTAAACTAATACGATTTGGCCTTAATTCAGTATGTGACAGAAGTAAGACAAAATTTAGTGAACAGCTTGTCTTTCGTCGCCAATCTTATGGCACATAGCCAATAATGTGTAGCCGATGCTATTAAGCTAGGCTAAAATTATCTTCCTTGATTCTAAGGACTTTCAATTAATGTAGCAGACTGCACTGATCCTTAATCTTCTAATTTCATACAGCTTATTATTTTTTGCAGACTGTAATTATTGTAGCAATTTTATAAAAACTAAAGCTTGAACTTTTGATTATGTCAAAAAGAGTTTCTAATTCTGGAGCTGGAAAGGGATCTACAAAGCGAAAGCATGTTTCGATGTCTATTGCACAAAAAGTGAAATTGCTAGAGAAAATGGATAAAGGCATATGTGTCTCAAAATTATCCAAGGAGTATGGCATTGGAAAGTCAGCTCTGTATGACAAACAAAAAGGAACTTTTTGAATTTCTTGTGTATTCCGATACCCCACACATAATGAATACCAGAAAAATTGTTCATAATGCTAAAAGTGACGCTCATGACAAAGTGATGATTGAATAGGTCAGACAGCATCGCAGTGAGGGCGTGCCATTGACAGGTCCAATACTAATGTCTCAAACCAAAACATTTCATTATGAAATTAACTTAAAAACTGAGTGCACATATTGGACAGGTTGGTTAACCAAATTTTAAAATTGCATGGTATAAGGCAATTAAAAATTTCAGGAGAAAAAGCTTCAGCTGATACTGAAGCTGCTGAACTATTTTCAGCTGATTTCATTGAACTCATTACTAATGGAAAATTCAGAACAAATTTGTAATGCTGACGCAGCCGGTCTTTTCTGGCAATATGTATCGTGAAATACCTTGGCAGCCTTTGCAGAAAAGGCTCCAACTGGTGTCAAAGATTCTACAGTGAGACTAACAATTTTATCATACAGAAATGCACAACTACAAAGTTTAAGTGAAAGATAATGTATCCATATTATTCTTTCCTCTATATTGTACATCTCTCATTCAGCCTATGGATATCGGAATAGTGCTCGTGCTGAAATGCAAATATAAAGTAGCATCTTTAAAATCCATATTTAAGTTCTTGAACAATGGCAGAACTATTCAAGAATTAAAAAAAAAATTTAGAATAAAATACGCTGCATGGACCATTGCAAGATCGTGGGAGCATGTGTCTCCAGATACTTTCAAAAATGCTTGGCATAATTTATGGCCAGCTACCATACTTCATGGTGAGGATAATGAAGGTGATAGCCACAAATCTGAAGATTTTCGGATATCGCAAGCCAAAGGTGAAATTCTCCAGTTACTGGATTTTGTTAAGAAATGTGGAGAAGCGGTAATAAATGAAGATGATATAACAGAAGTTTTTCATTGCGATAACAATGCCCCAATCATCAATCAATTATGGACGGCAAAATCTGTGGCATTGATAGATATATCCAAAAAATGCCGCTACCGATATTGAAGAAAGTGACGGAGAGGTTATTGAGAACGAAAAAATTTTGATTGACAATGTTAATCGGAATTATTGACACAGCAATTATAGAACTTGAACAGTGGAACTTTGTAACTGAACAAGAAATTATGTCTGTTTATAAGAATTAAAGAGAAAGTATTAGTCCAAAAAACGAAGCAACTTCAACAGTTTACATTGAAAGAAATGTTTAGTAAAATAAACAAGTACAGTCGAATCCGGTTAATTGGACCACCGAATAATCGGACCAGCCGCTTTTTTGGACCAAATCCTAAAGAACCGAAACAAATCCTATGTACATAAGCATAATATTATTCACCTATATGGACCGAAATTTCATTCAGTCGGACCAAAAAACGTGACAGCAAATAAGAAACAGAAGCCACAAGTCGGCCGCATACAGCAGATCTACAGGTGGTCCATGATATATGGGTGGAACTGTAGCTGAGCTCCCCAGGAGAATGCTTTATCAGAAGTAAGGAATCCCTTAAAATTCATGGCAAGAGCAAAACCAGTGGGAGGTGAACATGTGCATCATTTTCTCTGATCTTTCTTAAAACTGAGCCACCAGTAGCTGCCAGCGAGGTTATTGGTCCCAATGTGTCTTTGATTTTCAAGAAAATAAACGAGAGAGTGTGCAGCTCCACCTGAAAGAAATTCCCGCCTGTCAATCATGATTAAAGTTTACACCAGAAAGCTATCATTTCACCACCCTCTTGGGATGATTTGAGTGCCAAAGCTTTGAATTTTGAGCATTTAACCCCCTCTTGACCCGAAACACCAAGGTTTCTTCAAACCGCTTTAGTCAGTGAACTGTGCGCATGACTTGCCTTCCCTGCCAAATTGGTTGCCTGGGTAAGATCAAGTAGCAACCACGAAACACTAGTCAGCGTCGGTTGATGGAAATTACCGGATTTGGCAAAGACTACAATTTCGCACTTGATGAAACAAGAAAATGAGCTGCGAGAAGAATGGACACAATGTGAAGAACAAGGAGGAACTTCCAAAAACCGGAAGCGTGGAGGCAATGATCCAGACGTCGATGAGGCCCTTAATGAATGGTTTGCCATTGTTACTGGATGAGCTGTGCGAGTAAGCGGCCCAACATTAAAATGCAAAGCAGAACTCACTAAAATGCTGGGCCACAATGACTTTAAAGCTACGGATGGTTGGTTGTCTCAATGGAAATCTAGACATGACATAAAATTCTAGAAAGCACATAGCAAGAAAGAAAGTGCTGGTAGTGCAGGTGCTGAAGAATTGAAATCAACAAAACTGCCCAAGCTCCTTGAAAATTTTTTCGCAGATGACATCTACAGTGCTGATGAAACTGGGCTGTATTATGCTAACACCGGACGGCTTGTTAAGTTACAAACATGTCGCACTCTCTGGCTACAAAAAAGCGATGGATCATGCAACTGTCTTGTGCTGCTCAAACATGTTAGGAACGAACAGGAGGAAGCTGTTGGTTATAGGAAAAAGCACTAAGCTTCTCTGCATTAAAGGACTTAGGATGGACAGTTTACCAGTTATGTATTGTGCGAACAGAAATGCATGGATGACCTCTGAAACGTTTAAAGAATGAAAGATTGGGACAGAGAGCTACAACACCAGTCGAGAAAAGTGCTGCTGCTTCTTGACAATTGTGCAGCACATCCTCATTTGGATTGCGTGAAGAACATTTCTGGAATTTCTACCTCCCATGACCACAGCTTTGGTGAAGCCAATGGACATGGACATCATAAAAAATTTGAAGACCGTTTATTGTGCAAGGTTTGTTAATTACATCCTTGAAACAGTTGAAGGAGGTTTGTTGACCTCATTATCCAAAGCCAGCGAAGTCAGTGCAAAGGTTACCATTGTATAAGCAGTTACATATTTGTGGCCGACAGCTGGCGAAAAGTGAGCAGTGAAACAATTTAGAACTGTTTTTCTCACTGTGGCTTTAAGCACTTGGCTTTGGAGATGAATGTGGGCATGCTCATTGAAAGTGAAAACGATGACGGACGTGTGGAACTTCAACAGGTAAAAAATTGCAAAGAATTTTTATCCATCGACAACGAGCTTTAATGCTATGATGAAAATGAAGATCACAACGCTGCAATCATTGCTCGAGTTGCAGTAAAACACATGACAGCATCGGAAGACCAAGAAAGTGATGATGATGATGTCACTAATAAGTTGGTGCAAGTTACAACACAGAATGCAAGGAAATGCATTGAAACTTTGTGTTTTTCATGCAGGAGGGGACATAAAGGCAGTCCCATTGCTGCGTTAGACGTTTGTGGCAATTTCGTTCACATGCAATCCGTCAAGAGAACGCGTCAGATCACATTGAATAAGTTCTTCAAATGTTTATTGGAATTTGATAAGAAATTATTTATATTGTGCTTCGCATGCTGAGTATCGTGGAGGTCGTTTCTTGGAATTTGTTTCTAAATTAATTTTCTGAATGAAAAAAGTTCGACTGTAGTTCTTGTTTGTACATGTATGTTCGCCATATGTGTGTACCGCACAATGAAGGTCATAATTACATTTTAGTACATGATTTACATGTACATTTACTGTTTACTTTATATAGCAGATCCTGTTTTACAACATAGGGCATGTTCGTGTAATCAGACCAGCCAGTTATTAGGACCGAAACGATCCTTTCCCGATGTGGTTCGATTAACCAGAATCAAGTGTAAATATTAAGTTCTTCTTCTTCTTCTTTTTTTTTTCTAAATTTTGATACCCTTTAGATCATTAATTCTCTTTATTTCATAAATCACGATTCCTTATTTTTAATTGTATAGTGTCTGCATGCCATCTTACGAGATTTAAATTGATGATCTTATATCCGGAAACATTACAAATTCGGAATCGACGAGTCTAGATCTCGGACTTTATACTGTATTATGTATGTTAAATTGAATGAAACATGCCAGTGTAAAATTTAAGATTAATGAAAACAGCAGTGTTAGTTTGGCAAAATTGTTTTCCTTCTGAAGAAGAGGGGCTTGTGTCTAGTCATGTTGAAATCAGTAGATTTTAATTCAAAATCTATTTGAAAAATTTTAATGAAATTGATGTCTTCTCCCATAGTAAAATTTTTGTACAGCTGGATACAAAAGTTTAGATTGAAAAATGTGATCATTAATGTTTTAACCCTTTGTGTGGCTTGACCGTCTTTAGCTAGCTGGTCATGAGTTTTTTTTGTTAACTAACAACAACACATGAAAGCAGATTTTCTCTTTGCCCTTATATAGTTTTCATCCGGCCACTGAAAGATGTCTAGTACTTCTCGAAATTACTGGAAAGCATACGAGGGCAGGGTATGGTTGCATAGCAAATTAATTAAGGATGCAAGACGGTGCTCCTCTACATGTTGACACATATGCCTGGCAAGTGCTACAGCAGTACTTTGGATATAGAGTCATTTCCTGTAACTTCAGAGTTTTGTGGTTAACATGATATTCCACCCTTACTTCAATGGATTTCTGGTTCTGAGATTATCCGTGATCTAACATGTACACATGAAATCCATGAGATTTGTCAAAACTGAAAGATGCGATAAAATATAAAGTTATACAGATTCCTTATGCAATGTTACATTCATTATTGTTGTCAACATCTCAAGTGATTTAAACATTTGTGTCCAATCCCAACGAAAATTGCCTGGCATGAAATATTTGCAAAGAAGAGCATGGCAACACAAGAGAAGACAGGCAATTACTAGTTTTCAACGTTGCCACCTTCACAGACGATAAGGCATTGTATGTGGGAGATTGTTGACAACAATGATGAATGTAACATTGCATGAGGAATCTGTATAACTTCATATTTTGTCGCATCTTTAGGTGAAAGAATTTGTATAAAACTCAACCTGATTAGTTTTGTGGAGTAATTGTACATAAGTATTGTCACAATTATACTGCAGAATTTAAATCGCAGTATTTAAAATATAACATCAGTATTGCTTTTAAAGTTGTGACAAGAGAGTTGGATTGAACTTGATTAAATATTAGAAGAAGCAGAAATTTGTAATTATATCCAAAAGAGAGCTTTGCATTAGCCCAAAATCTATGTTATATTGTCATATTTTATGCTATGTATGAAATGATCAATTTATTTTCTTCGTATATGTAAATGAATGATTAAATGTGTCAGTAGGGGGTTGTGTGTGCATAGTGCATTGACTTATTGCTTTCCTTCCCTGCTTCATTACGTTTTTTATTTATTTTTTGTATTTTCCATTTTATTGACATTTCTAAGTTACTCTCTGTCTGTAATTAAGCCTTCCTTTTATAATTACTAATATTATAATAAATCAATCATCAATAAACTGTTATTATAATATTAGTATCACTTAAATAAAGCAATGGAACATTACATCATTAAGCAAATAATTTTACAAGAATAAGTTACTAAATAAGCTAAGAAATTATGAATATCAGGTTGAAAATAATATTGGAAAATATACATACCTCATATGTGTCAAGTACCAAACTCATCCTGAGACTTGAGCTGTGCATTGCGCAGTCAAAGAGCATAACATAAAAGTAATGATAATGCTCTAGAAAAGTCATTCTAAATGAATTCTAAGAACTATTTCACACTGTTAAAACAACAAGCGGTAAATGAGATCTTAATTGCAACATGTAATTAATGTAATATGTGTTGTTGAAATAAATGTAATATGCTCAGCTAGAATAGTGTGTAGCAAATAAGGCTGAAAATTGCACGGATGTCTGACTCGTGAACTCAGACATGTGTTGCGAACTGCATGGGAATATCAACACGCTTTTAATATGTTAAACACAGAACTAAATTTGTTCTATGTGCTTAACCTTTTAACTGTCATACCCGAAATAATCTCGGGCATAGCACTGGTATTCCAAAATGTCACGCCCGAGTATAACTCAGGGTAATTTTTTTTTTTGAGTGCATCGTATTGTTATACCCAAATATATATCGTGAAGTTTATTTCGGCTTCAGTTCAATAGATGGCAGCACTTTACTGGAAGTTTCAAAGGATAGAGGTTTATGTTCAAAGTGTGCGGCATTTTTAAAAATTTTTTGATTGCTTGACAAACATTTGATTTTTGCAATAAAAAAGATTGACAATTTATGTACCCAAATCATCAAAATAAGTTCACAGTTAAGTGGTTAAGCAGTGCATGAATGTAGAAATATGTCTGCACATAAAAAGAGACAGTGAACTGAAAACCATTCAAGTGAACTCATTCTCAGTGTTAGGTTACCACTGAATAACTGCCAGTCCTCCTTGAACACAAAGATGAGGAAACCCTGAGAGTTTTTTTTTTTTTTTTTTTTTTTTTTTTTTTTTTTGGATAAAGTGGAGAACACAAAGGATCTGTGCCTAATACAACTATCAAGCACCTTCTGAAGAAGTGAAAAGATGTCCAGAGCACAGGCAAGCTGTACCATCAAGTTGCTGAACTCTTTAATGAAAATGCTACACACTAGGCTGGGATCATCCTTCTAGAAACTAACCATTTTAGATTACTTCTTAAAACCTGAACTCAGAAAAACCAATGAAAAGATTTATATAAGAAGGCCAAAACCAATATAGCTTTCCATTATAAGTGGAAGTTTGGCAAGACTAATAATAAATTACACAAAAAGGTGAGACTAGATGCATACATACTGTAGTAAATATACAGTGTCGACAATTACAAACACTTTTTTTGTAATAACTTGAAAAATGCGATCATTAAGGTTTTAACCCTCTCAGTGACTTGATTGTCTTTACCTGGTCATGAGATTTTTGGTTAACTAACTTTATTTTAATGTTATTTGTATCATTTGATGTGGCTTCTACCTTCTAAATTTATTGATTATTAGTTAATAATACTTTCAAATTTCAGGCAATTTTCTCTGACATACTCTTGAAATTAATTCTAGCAGTATGATGGCATACCATAAAGAAATTTTATGCACATATTTATGTATGCTGCTAAATAAATATAAAATACCTGAATTTAATTTTTAAATATCATTAGATAGATTTCATTCTTTCGTTTAGCTGCAAAAAAAGGCATTTTTTAATCCAGATTGGGCAGATTCTAATCTCAATCTTCAGTGGAGGAAACAACTCCTATTATAGTTATAATAGTAATGCTTTGGGGATTATATTGAAATCATTGTAAACCAATTTATTCAGTAACTAATGTGCCCACCTTGGGCAGCAGTACAGGCCGCAATCCGGCAAGGTGTGTTATCAATGAGTTCATTGATGGTTGCCTGAGGTAGCTTTTACCAAGTGACATTCACTGCTGTATGCACATCAACCAGGATTTGTGGCCATGGTCCTTAGTTAATGTCACGTGCAATGACATCCCACAGGTGTTCGATGGGATTCAGGTCTGAAGAAGCTGCCAGCCAGGGTAGGATGTCAAATCCAGTCAGGCTGTTAAGAGTACGCCATATGATGTGCGGCTTGCCACTTTCTTGCTAGAATACCATGTTGGGTGCACCTTGCAACCGAGGCAGAACAACAGGCTTCACAACCTGCATAACGTAGCAGCCCGCTGTAAAACTGCCGTTAATGTGTACCAGGAGCATATTGTGATCAAACATTATGCCACCCCAAACCATAATGCCCAGTGCAGGACTGGTGTGATGCTCGGCGAAATGGGCTGTTTCCTAACATTCTCTGGGTCACCACCATATCCGTCGACGGCCATCATTCCTCCACAGACAGAAACAAGATTCATCCATGAACAAAACACAATGCCATTCAATGGTTCATACACTACGCTGCTGGCATCACACCAGACATCTGGTCTTGTGTTCAGCAGTCAATGATACCCGCGAACGTGAGTGTACTTCATGCAGTCTGTTGCGTATAGTTTGGGTGAACACAGATCCACCTACTTCTAAAGGCAACCAGCTTCAGATGCCACATGACGTGGAGAAAGGGTCTCCTATAGTTGACCGTACGCTGGTCTGTGTGCTCTGACGTGCACCTCTTCCTCTTTGCCATGCACGTACACCTTCCTGAATCCATCGTGTGCCCAACACAAACATTAGGATTCACATCGTGCCCAACATGAGTGGCTATTGTACGCAGCGACAAACCAAGTTCATGGAGTTCGATAATAAGGTCATGTTCCCCAATCATTAACTGATGGTACTGAGCTCGCCGACATCTTGGACGCATTTTTTATGCTTCTTCTAAAGTCTCCAATGCTCCAAAAACCCTCAGATTCTGTTTATGAGAAGGGAATGTGGCTGAATTACTATTGAAACATTTTTACTGAAGAATAATTATTATAAAAAAATTTTTGAATAGTAATAAACGTAACAATGCAGGTAAAGAAAGTATGTCTTCAACCAGTGGCCGACTGTGAAAAAACAAAAATATCATAAATATGATGACAGTTACTTAGAGTTTGGTTGTATGTCAACAGAAGAAATAAATGGTGAAGAGAGACTGAAATATGTATGAAAGTTTTAGCAGCAAAGTGCATGCTTCCAAGTAAATTGAAGTGTAGAAGCTAATGACCACAGCATGGTTGGCAGACCTCATGATTTTTTTGCTAGGAAATTAAAATAACTGAAACAACAACCAAAAAAAAAATTTTCTATGACTACATCAATACCAAACAGTGCTTTACTGCCATCTTACAAAGTGGCTTACAGAATCACGAAATGTAAGAAGCCTCATAACATCGCAGAAAAATTTATTCTACCAGCATCTGTAGATATAGTGAACATCATGGTTGATGAGTCTGCTGGGAAGCTGCTAAACTACCTTTGTCCAGTAACACAATTACCGTAATTTCCGGAAGAAAGGCGGCCAGCGTAAACGCCGCAATCGAGAAAAATGGCGGGAAAAAAATTAAAATTGCACAGAAACACCGAAATAGATTAAATAGCGCGTGACATCGTCATGGGCCATATAGATGCAAAATCTCAACCTATGTCCAGATATATGACATATCAGTTAAGAAAAATGCATGAAATGAAACCATAACTCAAAAATAAATTAAAGGTAAGAAATGTTGAAAATATATTTACATTCACGAATATACTTATATTTACCCACTAAAGAAGTCCATATTTGTAATACTCAGACTATATTATAAAAAATGTTGCAACAACGAAATATTAAATTTGGACGACAAAAGGAAATTTTAAATTTTACTTACAATAGGTATTACAGCAACCTATACATCATATGAAGCCATCAAAATCTGATTCCTCACTATCCGAATTAAAAAGATTTAGTAAATCTTGATCGAAGTCCAAGTCTTCCAGATCGTCACATTCATCCTCTTGGTTTACAGTCTCTTTATCTAAGGATATAATTTCAGCTTCTTTGAACCCTGCTATTATTGACGATGATTTTACCGATTTCCACGCACTTACTACCCACTTTGCAACTTCTTCATAAGATGCTCTACGAATTTTACCACTTTTGGTATACTTATGCAATCCTTCACTCATCCAACACTCCCACTGCTTTCGGACTTCAGCTTTGAAGGCTTTATTACCTGACAAATCTAATGGTTGTAAGATTTTTGTCAAACCACCAGGAATTATTGCTACGGACGTAGACAATTTTTGACATCTGGTTTTCACTGACTCAAGTAAATGAGCACGCATGGAATCCATTATCAATAACCCTTTTGGTTGGAAAATAGATCCCTTACGACACTGCCATACTTTTTGTAGCCACTCATGCATAATTGCTTCGCACATCCAGCCATTCTCGTTTGCACAAATAATTACGTCATTAGGAAAATCTCCCTTCGGAATAGTTTTTCGTTTAAAAATGATCATCGGCTTTAGCTTGTCACCGTTTGCGGCACAAGCTAACACACATGTAAATGACGTTCTTTCAGGCCCCGTCGTAAGCACAGATACAGTTTTTGCACCAGTTTCATCAACAGTTCTGTTTTCAGGAGAGTCGAAAGCTAACGGCGTTTCATCCATATTTATTACCTATGATCGAAGAAGTTTTTTTTTATCAATAATATCTGTCACATATTTTAGAAAAGATGCTTTCTTATCCTGCCAGTCCATTGGTAATTGTTGCCCGACTGTTGTTCTAATACGCACAGAAATATTTTTCTTTTCATAAATCTGCTACACCAGCAGGGCCCTCCTTTGAAATCATTTATGTTCATTTGTTTTGCTATAAATTTTGCTTGAAAGCGAATTTTTACAGTCGAAACTGCAATTCCCTTTCCTCGTTGCTCCTTTATCCAGTCTGCAAGATCGTCCTCTAGATTCTAGATTTCAGTACCACTTCTTTTGGTTCGTTTCTGTTGCGGCATATTTTTAAGTTCTTCTTTTTCAGTTCTCCAATGTTGAATACATCTCCCGTCCACTTCAAACTCTCGAGCTGCTGCTCTATTTCCAATTTGTTCAGCACGTGAAATTACATTAAGCTTAAAACCAGCAGTATAGCTTCTGTGTCGTTTAGGTGCCATTTTCAAAAACTTTCCGCTCCCTTCTTACTTAAAAACTATCCAACAAGTATTTGTACCTAAACTGATGGGACCTGTATCTGGCAGAATGCCAAGAAAAATCGATTCATGCTGAAGGGGAAATACGTCAGAGTTCGTTATTGCGAGGCAGGTGGAGTCATGTCCACCTTTGAAAAAATTGCAGAAAAGGCGGGGGGGAGGATGGGTCCTGGAAGATTCATCCAATGGCAGAGGAGAGAGTCTATTCAAACTGATGAGAATGCTGATTTGAAAGGGGGAAGAAAGTTATTTTTCTGAGATCTTGTTGTTTAGGGTGCCTAAGGCATGTAGGTCCGTTCAAGGGAAAGAATGTAAACAAAATAACGTTCGCAAAAAGCAACTGAGTGGTCTTTTGTGTGGGAACAGGACCAGTCTATACACAATGAAGGCCATTCAAGCTATGTACAATGACCATCATAGGAAATATTTTTAGTGCACCTAAACGCCGCATGGGTAGAAACACCGCACCCACTGAAAATTGTTTTAAACACATAAACGCCGCTGCGTTTCTTCCGGAAATTGCGGTAGTCGAAGAATACAACATATGGGGGTTGATATCTATGATCGGTTAATTGAAAAATGAAAGGAGTGGAATTTGAATTGCAGCTAGATGAGGCTTCGGATAATAATAAGGATCTTCACTTGATACTCTGTGTACAGTTTTTAGATGGTAATAATATTAAAGAAGACCTTTTGTAAAAATATAACTGCAGAAGCGAAGGTTCAGGACCTGTTCAAGATTCTTGATGTATTCATATTTGAATATAATTTGAGTTGGCCTAAGTGCATTGCTGTCTGTACTGATGGAAGCTTGCTCCTGGCTGCTATGGAGGATTTGGGCACTTACTCGAAGCGAAATGTACTGTGGACCCATCACGTAATTCATAAGGCAGCACTTGCGTCAAACCATCTGAGTCCTGCCCTGAATCAGGTGTTAGAATTTGTGGTGAATGTGGTAAATTTTAAAAAACTTGGATGAAGATTTTTTTAAAAAACTGTTTGAAAATATGGGAGCTGAACACTTGTCTTTATTGTACTATAGCAGTGCATGATGGCTCTCGCATGGTAATGTTTTATCATAGACCTCTGAATTGCAGCAAGAAATTTTTATTTTCTTTAAAAGGAAGGATACAAAGATGCAGAAGATTTTGCTGATGCTGATGTTTTAGTAAAACTGGCATATTTATGTGATGTTTTGAGAAGCTGAATTCCTTCAATCTCTCTTTGCAGGGAAGAACCATGCACCTTTTAAAGTCAACAGAAAAAATATCAGCTTTTATAAAAAGGTCAAACTATGGAGGAGAAAATGGAATGAAGATGCAGGCAAAGATTGTTTTCTAATATTGCAGCAATTTTTGGCATCAAATGATCTTGATCTTTCTCAAAGTATAAAAAACATATTTGAAGGGCACTTATCACAGCTAAATTATTTGGTTTGATTAATACTTTCAAAATGAAAATTTCGATAGGTTTGCATGGATTCAAGATCCATTTAATATTAGTACTCCATTAGAATTTACTTCAGTGGAAGAAAAGAATCTTATCGAGTTACCTTGCAACAACAGTTTGAAAGTAAAATTTGGCAGCATGGAATTGACAGAATTTTCGATTTCAATAAAAGATTAATATCCTCTTAGTGATAAGATTCAGCAGATTTTAATTCCATTTTCGATGTCCTATTTGTGCAAAGCTAGGTTTTAAGTAGTCGCTGTAATAAAAAGCAAGTATAGAGCAAAAATCAGTGTGAAAAAGGAAATTAGGGTGGCCGTGTCCAGTTTAATTCCATGATTTAAGAAAACTTGCAATGATTTACAGGCTCATCCTACACATTAATTATTAATTTAATGTTAGTAAAGTAAAAATTAAATGATATAGATGCATGAGTTTTATTTATTTTTAGCTCTTACTTACGATTAGTCATACTTTTACTTAAAGCAGGGAACCGTGGGAAACGTTTAATTGAAAAAAAGCGCTGCGACTCGGAAAAGTTTGAGAGCCGCTGACATAAAGAAAAAGTGGTAGGAGCACTAAAATGAAAATATAACATATAAAACATTAGTATTGAACATTATTTCTTTTAGGCAGCCGTCTTCATAGAAAAGATTAATCAGAGATTGAAGATTATATATGGTACAAAATCTGCAAACCGGACGTCTAGTATCCGGAATGATCTAAAATCCATACCTGTCATCAATAACTTTTTTTTTTTAAGAGAATTTTTTTGTATGCATTATGCATGCGCATTTTATTTTTTCCCCTATAATAAAGCATGTAGAGAGTTCCAATACTTAATTTCACTTTGGTACTAAATAAAATATGTCATTATTCAAGAAACAATCATTTAGCATAAATTTATGTGATCAGTAATTTGGCTTCGTAGCTGCATATGTGCTCAGCATACATCTCAAACCAAAAGATTCTACATAGCGACATCGTTGATTTTACACTACTAATAATTTACAGGCCAGCCTGGCGAATCATCATTATATTTTGCTTTCCTCTTTATCAGCACATGATAAATTGGGTAATGTCTCATGCAGTGATGCCTAAATTATTTTTTTATATTAGTAATTGAATTGCAAAAAGTATGGTAACGCTTTATGTTGACATTATGCTTAGCGATGATTACAGATTTAAGTTAAATGCACTAAGAAATGTTGACGAGGAAAAATTTAACAAAAATTTATTTTCATGTGCTAAAAACAGATTTTGTTAATGATACTCATAGATCAGAAGATTACATTTAGTGCTATTTGAATTAAGCTTAACTGATTTGTTATTCACATAAACCCAGAACCAGTGCCAGGGCTCATATGGCTGCACCAGGTGGCAGAATGTAGGGAAGAAAAAATTTTTGGAATTTAGAGAAGCACCAAGCAGCAAAATTAAGGCATGACAAAATTTTTAGAATTTAGGCAAAGCACTGATACCAAAATTAAGGGGCAGCAAACATTAAGAACGTAGGTTGGCACTTGGTGGTAGAATTTAAGGCCACCAGAGACTTCATCAGGCAGTAAGATATCTAACAACAGTCCTCGATAAGCCTTAAGTATACGTGTGAATTCATTTATTTAAGACTCAGATAAGCCTTAAGCACATACAAAAGATAGACGTAAGTATAATAAATAACTAAATTAATACAATTCAGGCTTAACTGCTTCAGTGCGTGGTAGAAGCCAGACAAAATTTAGCAGAACTTGTCTCTCTTTGCCAGTCTCATGATACATAAGCCAATAATGTATAGCGGACATTATTAAGTTAGCCTAAAATTATACTTTACAGATTCCAAGGAATTTCACTTAATATAGCAGATTGTCCTCTTCCTTAAATTTCTGATTGAGCCAGCTTATTATTTTTTGGAGGCTGTTATTATTACAGCACTTTTATGAAAATTAAAGTTTGAACTGTCGATTATGTCAAAAAGAATCTCTTAATTCTGGAGCTGCAAAGCGATTTACAAAGCAAAAGCATGCTTCAATGCCCATTAAACAAAAAGTGGAATTGCTGAAAAAAATGGATACAGGTATATACATCACAGAATTATGCAAGGAGTATGGCATAAGAAAGTCAACTGTATAAGACATAAGAAAACAGAAAAGGGAATTTTATGTGATTCCAACACTCCACTAGCAATGAATAACAAAAAAAAAAAAATAACTCGTTATGCTAGAAATGACAATCAACATCATGACAAGTAATGATTGAATGGGTCAGACAGCGTTGCAGCAGGGGTGTCCCATTGACGGATACAGTGCTAATGCCTCAAACTAAAATATTTCATGAAGAAATGAACTTAATAACTGAGTGCACATATTCGACAGGTTGGTTACCCAATTTAAAAATCGTCATGGTATAAGGCAATTAAAAATTTCAGGTAAATCTCTTGAACTATTTGCAGAGGAATTCACTGGACTCACTAACAGTGAAAAGTTATCTTCAGAACAAACTGACAATGCTGATGAAACTAGTCTTTTCTGGCAATATGTACCAGGAAATACCTTGGCATCTTGTACAGAAAAGGTTCCAACTGGTGTCGAAGATTCCAAAGCGAAACTAACAATTTTACCATGTGCAAATGTTGCCAGAACGCGCAAGTGTAAACTTTTCATAATCGGGAAAAAAATACACAAGCTCAAGCACTTAAAGGAATAAACAATTTCGCCGTTATGTATCGTGAAAATAAAAGAGCATGAATGACACAAGTGTTAATGAATAATTAGTTTGAAACTCATTTCATACCCGAGGCTCAGCAACATTTGAATTCAGTTTGTTTACCTGATGACACAAAAACTGTCCTGATTTTAGACAATGTTCGGTTCATACTTTACCTAAAGTTTTAGTGAAAGTTAATGTATTCGTATTATTATTTCTTCCAGATTGTATCCATTCACAGCCTATGGATATCATAGTAGTGCGCATACTGAAATGCAAATATAAAGTAGCATTTTTTAAATCCATGTTAAATTTCCTGAATAATGGCGAGACTTTTCTGAAATTTTTTAAATATTTTTACCATACAGTCTGTTGTGTGGAGCATTGCAAGGTCGTGGGATGTGTCTCCAGTTACTTTAAAAAATGGTTGGCATAATTTATAGCCAGCTACTATATTTCATGGTGAGGATGATGAAGATAATAGCTGCGAATTTTAAAGTTTTCAGATATTGAAAACCAAAGGTAAATTTTGCAGTTAATGGATTTTGTAAAGAAATGTGGAGAAGCAATATTAAAGGAAGACGATGTAACAGAAGTTTTTCATTGCGATGACAAACGTCTCAATTATCAGTCAGTTAACAGACGGCAAAATTTGTGGTATGGTTCTAGATCCAGAAAATACCATTACAGATATTGAGGAAAGTGACAGAGAGGTTACTGAAAATGAAAATATATTGATTGATAAGGTAGTTGGAATTTTGGATGCAATAATTACAAGACTTGAACAAAAGCAAACTTCATAATTGAACAAGAAATTATGTCTCTCTGTAAGTAAAGAGAAAGTACAAAAATCGAAGCAACTTAACTTAATATTAAAAGGAATGTTTAATAAAGTAAATTAATGAATATTGAACCATTTTTTGTAAATTTTGGACACCCTTTACATCATAAATGCTTCATTATTTCATAAATCACAATTTTAATTTTTTAATTTCTACATGCCATCTTACCAAATTTAAACTGATCATCTAATATCAGGAAAGATACCAAATGCATAATCACCGAAGTTCCCGACGAGTCCGGATTTTGGACTTTGTACTGTATATATATGTCATATCTGACCAGTGGGGTAGCTAGAGCATTTGCTGCTCAGGGCGGACCCTGTGTTTGCCCATTTGGGCAGTTTTTCGATTTGTCACTTGTCTTAATATAAAAAAATAACATTAACGAATGTGAAAATGGCATAGAGGAAATTAAATTAAAAAATCTACCTTTATTTCTGAAGAAAAATTTTTAATTTCATCATTTTAAAATTTTATAATCATCATCACCATTTGTTTGCAAAAAAAAAAAACTGTTACAGCGCAAGAACTATTTCTTAAATACAAATTAAATATTTACAGTTCTAAAAAGATTTTTTTATTAAAACCACTCTTTATCGCAACTAGAAACACTTACAGCAATTGTGAAAAAAGTTTCCAGCAGTATTACATTATTTTCAACTTTGTTCTGAAGAACTGTATTTTAGAATAAATAGCAAAATATCAACAGAATGGCCCTTCCACATTCCTTTCCATTCATTTTCTTTAGCAATAATAATGGAAATAAAACTTTGAAACACATCTCTTTAACAAAAGAATTCTTCCTTATTAGCCTTTTCATGGTCCACAATGACATAGCTCACATTCCAATTACGCATCACAGTGGGCGGAAATAAAGCGACTCACATTACAAATTTACAACTGATAGATATTGTGCATATTTCAGAAGAAAGACTTGCTTGATCTCATAACCTCCAAAGGTTTAATGTCACCAAGCTCACAATTTAGATGATATTTGCAATTTTCAAGTTTTGAAGAAATAAAAATGGTATGAGCGTGTAGCTGTTAACATCTCGTGGTAGTTTCTTTGGATACCTGATCTGCAGAAAAATCTACTTTTATTCTTAAATTAATTCTATATGGTAATTCAGAATCTTATTGTTCTTCATCTGCCTGAACGATCAACAGAACTAACCTCTATCAAATATTTCACATGAAAAGAGTGCCTCCAAATATATGTCATCTATGGCGAACCGCCCCCCTCTACCTACGCTACTGTATCTGACAACACAAGAATTAAAGAAATGAAGATGAAATTTTCGTATATAATAAAAAGCGTTTATTAAATTTATTAGAAAAGTACAAAGAAAATAGAAGCAAATTATATGGCTAGAAATGTGCATCTGTAAATTAAGTTCTGATTTCTGTGGCCCACTTTAGACATTTGACCAGATATGATTGTCTTAGTGCCTATTTGTGTAATTTTAAACTGACTTATTCCCCTGAATGTCTTATGCATCACTGCTGCTCATTTGGATAAGTGTTCTGCACGAAATGATTTGGATTGTATTCTTAAAAAGTATGGAAGAGTTCGTAGCCCAATGACCTAATGATCGATGGCTTGGCATTTGTTTAATAATTCTATTAGCGACCAAACGGTAAAATATCTGAAAATTGCTAGATCAACCAGTGTTCGAATCCTCAGGTGAGTTCCTGCATAGTAGTATTCTTGATTTTCCCCATGTGTAATGTGGATATGAGCGAGTTCCCTTTAGAAAGTCTCTCAGTAAAGCATTCCTTTCCTTAGGCAAAGAGCCTTTGTATGCTTTGCCATAATCAAAATAATCCAGTCCAAAGCAGTGTGTCGAAGCCATAGAGATAAACAGTTTCAACTAAAAATACCAGGGTTTTATCTGGAATAACATTAATGAAGTTTAAGAAAGTATTCTGAAACTTTTACAAATTGCCTTCTGTTAGCTTTTTGTTATTATGCCTCGGTATATGCTTTCCCTATTTAAGTTGGTTGAGAGATGGGAAATCACATCCGACTTGGACTGAAATCAGTCATGGAAAAAAAATTTGATGTTGACACCATATGACTTCTTTGTGTGTCTATTAAATTGTACACATTTTTACTGCACGTCATTTAAACTTATTTTCTCGAATTCATCTAACATAATTAACCAATTGCTCAAGGCAAGTTGAAAATGACATCATGAATTGCAAATTTTGAAATTAAATATCCCGGTCAATTCGTATTGTACGGGAGTCAAATAATTTTATTTTTTCAGAATGAGTATAAAACTTTCCCTAATATGATTATCAGAACCAGGAGATCTCATTAGAAATTAGGGTTCATTATTTGTTTATAATTAAAATTTTTAAAAATGATATTTCCAAAACGTGAATATTTTCATCAATTAAAACACTTCTGCAATATAAAGTATATTTCAATGACTAAAGATTGCAAAAACAGGCTGGGTAAGGAGGGTGGGTCTATATATATACACACACTTGTAATACTGACAATTTCAACAAAAAAGGTAGGTATATAACTATATGTTATAGTAGTCCTTATATAGAAAATGTCTACGTTGTACTGCTAATCATTTTCGAGTTATGGGAGACACATACCCACAAAACGTAGTTACAGACATCAGAAAAAAAAATCCATTTTGAACCCACTTTACAATCTGGTTTGGAGTAAAGAGTACTTCATTCTGTCTTTATTTACAAAAGTCATGTAAAAAAATAGTCAAAATGCATTTGGAAATGGTCAAAATGGATATTTTGTCTGATACCTGAAAGTTTTCACTGTACAATACTGCCTTTACTTTGTACAATGAAATAAAAAAGGTAAATGCATATTTAAGAACAAAGAACATAATAAATTTATTCATTTAATGTTAAAGCTCTTTTCACTTATTGTTGCACAATTTTGAACCTATTCAGCATAATAGTTTTACAAGGAGTGTATTATCAAGATTTTCCAAGAACTTTACACATGTACAGAAAAAAGTTTGATATACACAAAATACTGATGAAACAAGAAATAATAAAAATAACTAAGGTTTTGGATATCAGTATGCAGGATGTAGTTAGAAAATAAAAAAAAAACTTCTCTTTTAAGGATTTATGGTGGAAATTCTGCAGGTAACAAAAATAGGCATTATAGTTTACTTTTTTAATATTACTTAAAATTTTATATCTTAATAAAATTGATGAAAATATTGTCTGTATGTATTTATATCTAATACATACAGCTACAAGTTAAAATGATCATTGAAATTTAGGTAAGAAGGCTTACCTAGGTAAAGACCTTTTATCTCCTTTACCATGAATTATTTGATGTTTACAATCAAAAAGCTGACAAAGCAGACAAAATACCTGCAAAGTAAAGTTATCACTTATTTGAATTCTTTCATAAGACACAAAGTGGTGTTATGGCTTGAATTTCTACAAATATATTCATAATTTTACAACATTAAAAAAAATTCACAAATTTTTCTGATTTCTGTTGATATTTCAAGATGGTTTCCCATGTTTAAATGGTTTTCATGTTGCCAACATCTCGGCAAACATTAAAATAATTTAAACTACGTTGCATGATAGCAGATTAGCCCACCGAACGCCGAGTGATGCTGGTGGGTCATCTGCTATCACTGAACACTGGTAGTTTGACTGGGGTCCAAATAGCACCGAAAAGGCTGGGTGCATAGGTATGATTTTCATGTATAAAATGGGTACATGATTTTCATGTATAACATGGATACAAGCCAGTTTCCCTTGGAAAGCCCTCCACTAAGGCATCTGTCCATTTATGCAGATAGCCCTTGTGTGCTTTGCAGTTGTGGAAATTATTTTGAGTAATTTATAGGTGGCTCTAACATTTCCTGTGAAACGTGACATTACCTTTCTTGAATTTCAGCAGATTCTCCACCGGGAGCTCTATAGATGATAGATATGTAGTTAGATACATGTGTAAATTCGCACACTAGTCGACTAGGAACAATGAAATTCCTATTAAACGATTAGTTTGTTTCGATTGGCAAAACTGTTTTGATCTTTTATGATCAATCCAAAGCTGTAATCAGTGATTTGTAAATAATGGACATATTAAACTTTAGATTTCTAAAATTACTCAACCTTTGATTTCTATGAGTCTTCGAATTTTGAAACAGCAGTAATTAAATAGACCAAACCAAACCAAACCAAACGTGGTAACAGGTACCAAATAAAAAAAATCTGTGTAGCGTATATTGTATCACATTATACTATCAGCTTAAATCAAGATCTTCGTCTTTTGTAACAGTACTGTTAACACTGGTAAAGCTTGACTGTTTGAAAGTAAATGCAACACAATGTATCCATTATCTGACAGGTTCTTTGGAAGTGTAAGTGAAAATCCAATCCTCGGCTGTGAACTATTCGTCGAATTTTGCGATTTATCCCTCGAGATTTTCATTAATTTTCAATTATGCCTTCCACACCACGATGAAATAACTTATACTGAGTAATGCATGAAATAATATTGAAATATTCATCAAGAAGCATCATATTAATTTAGAAGTCAAACAACAAAAATCAATATTGTATTTACAAATTTTTACAGGACTAGTTTCGATGGTTTTACCGAAGCATCGTCCTCAGCTGCCAAAGCACAAATAAACGAGATAAGGTATAGTGATCAGATAAGATAAAATAAGACTGGCTGCACAGAAGTTAAGCTATTGGCACCATCTATTGATGAAATAAGAACTAAAACGTACTTTCCTTAAAGACTGAAGGCAAGATGGATTGAAATTAGGGTCGTTAACTAGAACAGAAAGATTTTTTTTAATGTGAAATGCCTCTAGAAAATCTAATTCACCAATGAAAGATGTTTTTTGAATAATTTTGGCTGCAGAAAAATTGGAAGTGTGATTTTTGGACCAACAATGCTGGGCAACAGAGGACTTCTGTGCTTCCTTTTTCCTAGCATATGCCTCATGTTCCGTAAGTCGAAATTTTAAGTCTCTGTTAGTTTGAGCAATGTAAATTAAACCACAGTGGCAAGGATTCCTGTAAATACCCCAAGAATTCATATCCGGAATGGGGTCCTTAGGTATGGAAGTGGGAATTTTATTGGTAGAAGAATAAACGACCCAAAAGTTAAATTTCTGTAAAATACATGCAATTTTATAGCTAATTGATGAAAAGAAGGAATTAAACAAAATTCTTATAATCTGTGAAAAGGCAATGAACATAATTCTGTATGGGTTAAAGTGGGATATAATTGCATTTAAAGAACTGCTTATGACACCCCACCAGGATAATGGTTAGCAACACTGACTGCTGCACTGAAAAGCGTGGGTTTGAATCCCGAAGAAGGCATGGATGTATGTATAGTGCCTGTGCGGCATGAGGACACTCTAAATATGCGGTGAGCCAATAGCTTTCTTGAGAGGGAAGTGGCAAGGGAAAAGGGGTGAGAGACCCTTGAACCCATCCCCTGGGTGGTGTCCATCAAAATTGGGGGCAGAACTCAGCAAAGATATACTGCTACCTACGTGGTGCTCAAGGCTCTTGCCAACAATGGCACAATCTTGCACAAACGACAAATTTCATGAGGTTATGCTAATGTTACTGTCAGACAAGTAAGATAAATCACAACAGCAATAGAACTGCTCATAATACACAGGACAAATAAGACAAAAAAAATGCATAACTGAAATGATTTCTTTTGTGTTTTATATTACAACATGTATGGCGTTTTATGTGGCATAAATATAATATTAATATTTTCATTATCTTACTGCCAAAATTTTTGTTTACAAGTAAATTTCTAAATAGAAGAAACAAAAACAAATGGCAAAATACTTGATATTAAACACATTTTGATGTAAACATTCAGATGGATATTTAAATTTGCCCCTGGGCCATTTCAGCAAATTATGTTGAAGTCTGATTATTATCTACGTCAAATCAGATGCCTTTGTAATGGAATGTTTGCACTCAAATCTCCCCACCCATTTAAAAATGGTCATTTAACTTGGGAGATGGCAATGATATAAAGAAAGAGCCCAACTATTTTCTGAATGGTAAAAAAGAGAAAAATATTTAAAAAATATATATGGTTTCCTTCAATTTGCTGCTCTCTAGCAACTGAGCAGTAAAGTCACTGAACATTGTTAATGTAACCTGGGTTCAAATCCAAGCAAACAAGTTGCTTGTGTGGGTGTTTTTATGGTTTTCTCCACATGGGTTTAATGTCGAATCAGGCCAGTATCCCATAGAAAGAAAGTTATCCACAAAGGCATCCCTCTCATTAAGCAAATAACCACCAAATGCTTCACTTGTAATCAGATAAACCTGAAACCAACCTTCAATTACTTCAGTAAAAATAAGTGTTATTCACATACCAAAGCTTTCAGGAGGTTTAAAGGCTTGACCCTACACTCTATGGATTAAATAATTTTTAGAATCTAAAAAAAATGCATTCCTTATTTTATTGCTGTTGATTATATTCGTATATACACAAAAAGATCATAATGTGTAATTAGACAGCATTTGAGTAATCTGCTATTTTCAATTTGCGAATGCAATCCTATACTGGCAAAATGTCAAACAGCCAAAGCTATGCAAACAGATAAATTGCTGATTCTTATAGCATAAGTTAAATCATTTATCTTCTAAAATTGTAGCAGTAAATCATGTGTCAATAATAAAATGCTTTACTTTATTTTAACAAAATGAACTGTTTAGAAGTACTCTATCTTTTAATAATTTTTCAGCAACTACTTTTATTAACAATATTTGTTATAAGAATCATTAGAAAAACAATTTCTTCCCCATATGGAGTAAGTTGAATGTAACAAGGTTTTTTAGGACAAGTACTTTTTTAGACAAATGAAACAGTAAAACGAAAGAATAAGTCCTCTAACAAATTTTAAGGTAATGCCAAAAAAAGAAACCAGCAGCTGAAAAACATCACAATAGCTTGAAAGTTAATCTCAGATTATATGTTTTTCAGTTTTGTTTTCTATAGTTATGACTTAACACAGAAAAGTCGCCATATGTATTTGATTCAGATCCTCAGTTTGACACTTCATTTATTGCATGTAACAGATTGAAACTTTATACAAGGTGATGGAACTATAAAGAGATAGAAAGTTTTTTTTATAAATCCTGAAATCTAGAATTTTGAAGATAACTCATTTTGATTAAATACTTTAACTATATTTCTGTCCATATTTGATAGATTCATCTTTAAATTTATTTTAGCTCATCCAATTAGCTATTTTCTTGATCTAAGTGATTTCTTGATATTTAAGTAAAACATGTTTCTGTCATAAACTGTCCATTAAAATCTTTATAAGATTAGTATACTAGAATAAATACTTGTATATTTACAACATTAGTATACTAAAATAAATACTTGTATATTTGCAACATTAGTATACTAGAATAAAATGCCATTATTATCATATTCAAGAGCATATTGTGATACCAAGAAGTTTCAAAACTTCCTATTTTGAGCAATAATTGCAAGTGATAAAATGTTTTTGAAGCTAACAGTACCTACCTGCCTACACATAATTTATAACTCCATGAACAGTTTTCGTCCTTCTGTATGTTTGAGTGTTATGTTGTATTTGTGTCAGTTAGAAACTATTACTATTAATGTTACAATTTTTGTAACAATGAAGAGAACTTGGATCAGATTTTTCATTGTATGTTCAATCTGATGTGCTATAAGAAATTTCTTATTTCTCTCTTCAATATGTTATTTTTTTTTCTTTTAGTTAGTTCATGTAAAAAAACAGCAGCTCTTAAATCTACTGATTTGCATGAGTCAAAAACTTTGATCCAGTTACTAAATGAAGGTTCATCTGAAGCAGGTCTTCCAGATTTTTCTGATACATTAATTCTTAATTCTGCAGTAAAAGGGTGAGTTTTATTTAACTGTAAAATTTATTGTAGTCATTCTTTTATGTTCTTCTTTTGGTTATTCTCACTAATTCATTGATGCTTATTTTATTTGAAGAAAAGTGGATCTTTTTTTTAAAGTGAAAATTGCTAAAATTGAAATATTTCCTGTTTTTTTTATGCAGAGCATGTTGCCGTACTTACTGTTTATTCTACTAACTAAATATGCTTTCATTTTGAGAGCATAAATATGAATTTCTTTTACACATAGAAAGAATTTTGTGTACTTTTAATTTATAACATAAAACAGTACTAAGAATTTATCTATCTGCTTTAAGAATTGAATGACTTTATGAAGGCAATCTATGATTCTTTACTTTAAAATTATGAATAAATTCATTTGGAGTTCCCCAATTCATGAATTGTTACTCAGCCATATAACTTCATTTAACGTATCTCAATTTGTGATATCCATAAGCAGTTACAAAGTACAGTTATGGCAGAATATCCTGTTAGCATCCATAATGATGTCTTTCTATTACACAACAGCCCACCAGCGGCTGAGCGGTAAAGACGCTGAACACTGGTAGCTCGGTCCGAGGTTCGAATCCCGCGAACGGGCTGGCTGCATGGCCGTTTTCGAGGTTTTCCCCATGTGTAACGTGTATACGAGCCAGTTTCCCTTAGAAAGTCCTCCACGAAGGCATCCCTCCCCTTAGGCAGATAGCCCTTGTGTGTTTTGCCATAATTGAATAACCTAACCTATTACACAACAGTCTTGTATGTCATGTTGATAAGGTCATAAGCAGAAGTTGGATGCCTTTAAATAAAACACCTTTTGCCTTCAATCAGTATCTCATACTATATGATTATGCCATCTTCAGCCCACTTAAAGTATCTCAGAAAGCAGTAAATTTCTAATTGAAAAAGCTGTATCAGATTTTATGCAGCAACTAGCAGATCAGAAGAGTATCTTTTAAAGCAGAAGTAGCCTTAACTCCAGCAAGAGGTTCTTCAAAATAGAATAAACCTGTTGAAATGTACAGTTTTCTAAGAGAATTCATCACATGTATATTTAATGAGAGTATATCCTTTTGGAATAACTTTGGGAAGTGCAAAGATGTGAGAAATGGCCATGTAATTTTTGAATGCACTTATACATTTACACTGGCTTCCAGAAGTTAAGCATGCAATGCAGATTAGCAACTTTCGAAAGCATAGTTGAATTTGAATGGATTAAAATCCCTGTGCATGCAGATATCAGTATGCAAATATTGTATGTTACAGCCAGTCACGATTGATTATTTGAACATATATTAATTAGGCTGTTGTTGAAAATATCAGCATTCTGAAGATTTCGAAGAGATTCATTTAAATTCTGGTATGAAGTTTTTATAACTTTTCTAAGTAATTTTTGATGATATTCATGCTTCTATGCTAAAAGGAAGTGAATGATAGATAGTGATTGCTGGTGTACTGTGGGATGCATTGGAGTAAGACTGTCAATCAAATATGTCAATTTTTTGGTGTTAATCATTCTGTAATTTGTCAAATGTGGAAACAGTTCCAAACAAGTCAAACTGTTGTCTTTAGATATGGCCTTGTCAAGCAAGGGCCTTCTGCAGATCAGTATTTTGCTACAGTAATTTAGCAGAAGCAATGAACGATCTCCAGAACTCTTACATCTATGGTTGGAGAATCATTTGGTTCGGAAATATTTGCCAGTAGTACTGTTCGGCATAAGCCTAACATGAAGGTACTGTATGTCCAAGTACCAAGTGTTTGTATTCCATTAATTCCCCAAGGCCACGGTTAAATTGGTGTCGTCAATATCTCAGTTGGACTGTTTCAAAGTGGTACAATGTCCTGTGCATAAATGAGTCGAGATTTTCCCTGGAATCAGGTAATAAGAGTGTAAGTGTGGAGAGAACAAGGCATATGAAATCAGGTCATGAACATGATGAACGCACACATTCAGTGGTGTCAGTATCATGGTGTGGTCTGAAATTTCTATGGGATATTGACCCAGCTATATATTTTTAAAAATGGCTCTGTGATACCTGCACAGTGTCAAGATTGTCCTACATCCAACTGGAGGCATCATGCTGCAACAGTTGTTCCTGCTGTTTTCTTTATGGATGACTATGCCAATCCCCATCGAGCCAAACATCATTAATGAGTGTCTTGAGAGTAGGGACATTTTTTGTATAGAGTGGATGCCATAATCCCTTGACCTTAATCACTTTAGACATGATGTCTGTGTGCATCTTTCAGTCCATCTCAGACACTTGGAAACTGTTGCAATGGAGGAATTGCCATTGCTAGCATCTGTGATGGTTGATCACCTCATTGAAAGCAAGGGTAGTGGCTATAAAGTTCATGTGAAGGTCCAGGTTGGTCGCATACCTAATGATGCAAGTTTTTTTCCTTTAAACATAAATTTGTTCATGTATCAAATGTGATTCTATCATATAATTTGCCAAAATTGGTATTCTTTTCATCTTTGCACTTTTTTTTCATCCATAAAGACATATGCCATCTTTATATGCAATTCAGTGTCAATCAAGGCTTTCTTTCCCATTTTTATTGATTTACCGGTCACAAGCTTAGCATTTAGAAGCCAGTGTATAACCTGATTAGAACGATTCCTGTACAATTTTGTATACATTAAACAAATTTTGTGTATGAAAACTTTTAGAGTGCAAAAAATTTATTTGCTCCTTTTGTCAATTTTTGTCTGACAGAAGGTAAAACTTTCTGTGCTTTATTTGTCATAATGAGTGTGACATTTTCTTAAATGTAAGTACAGAGACCAGAGGAATGATTAAAAATTTAAATTTCATAATTTTTATGAAATTGATAAAATGTAGTTTGCTTGCAAATGCCAAACACATTATCAAAAGGGACCATATGGTCATTTTCTAAGCATATTACGTTGCAAATACTAATGAGTATTACCGGCCCAGAAGCAATGTAATCTTGCTTTATTTCTTTAGAATTTGCCAAAATTTGTAAACTGTATTAAATCTAGTTCTCATTTTAGTTTATTAAAACTGAATTATATTTCTTAATTTAACACCTTTTCCCCTCTCTTTCTAGATAAAAATATTCTATTTGGCTTGCAATGTTTTTTTAATTGTCTGGCTTTTATTATTTTTTTCTTCTTCTCTCTCTTCCTTAATTGCCTTTATTTCTCAAAAAAGAACTGAATATTTAGATGAAAGAAAAACTGTTTTAGTACACTTATAGGATATTTGCCCATTTGAATATTTTCTTGTATAACAATATGTTTCATTTTGAATAAAAATCTTTTGTACATCAACACAATTTTTGATATGTTCTTAGTTTTCAAATTAGCCATTTTTGGCTTAATATGTAATATTGAACGAATAGTTGTGTGTACAAAAATCAGTGGATTGAAAGCGTGGCTCTGGCTCTAAATATAAATTTAGTGTAAATTACACTAAATTTATATTTAGCTCTATAAAATGTGCATTCTTGTTCACCATTATTTCCCCACTGATAAATTACAATTTTATGCGATATTTAAACTATAAATTTAAAATGACTTTTTTACACTGCAGAGCTTCAATCTATTTAAATAATTGTATTAAGTAAAAATGTCACATAATTTCTTTCATTAGCTGATTAATGTGAATCACTTATTTTAAATATTTCTGCATTTCCTAAACACATTTTGCTGCTCTCTTAGTAGTTAAAATGTAAATTCAGTACAATTTTACCAATTTTGCAGAGGTTAATATACAAAATCTGTATTACTCCCTTTTAAGAATATATACACTAAACTGTAACCATCATAGCTATGCTTAAATACCGTCAGTAGCTCAAGCAGTAAACTGTATGAAACTCAGCTTCACCTGTTTATATAAATTTCGTAAGTTCCATATTTTAATCAAGACATAATGCTGAATAAACACTTACCATATACTGACGGGAATGATAGTAGTATTAATTAATATATAATAATTAAAGTGAAATTTAAAAACTGTTATTAAGAGTGCATTCAAATAAAATAAATACCATCAAATAAAATACCAAAGATCCATGAACTTTGTAGAAGTACGAGAAAATCGAGAAGATTCTTCGCTATCCAAAAATTTTGCAACTGAAAAATGAAATCAAAAACATTTTTAACAGGCATTTGGAATTATTTTAATGTGGTTTTACAGAGCAAAGGTGAGGATTCAGAAAATTATGTTTTGAGAAAAACAGGAGATCCACGTATTCATGTTATTCTTATCGCTTAATATAAATATAGCAGTAGAGAAGAGTTACAGTTACCCAAAATTATACATACACAGTTCTAGTTATGTGGATTATTTATTATTTATATATTATCTAATAATAATTTAACTTTTTATGTGATTTAAATATGAAAATATATTTTACAATACATATTTTTAAAAAGTTGTTAGTTTAATCAAGATGAATCTATACAACAGAACTGTAACGTTTTTGGGTGAGTCAGGCACTTGCAAGTGATGGGATGCGAAAACGGTATAAATAAGGGTTTGAAAGGTAATTAAAATATTTAGCAGAAGGAATCGTAAGATGTTTCAAGCATTAAAAATCTGATGGCATGGCTGTGATACTGAACAGGTGGACTTTTATGGACTTTCTTTAAAGTATTCATTTGATTTTCTTTATTAATATCAGAAATGTCAAACTGTAAAGTGCCAGAAATCATTAATGCATATTTTAGTATCGATTTTGTTATTATATTTCTAGTCAGAAATTAAAGAAACATTTTCTTCGTATAATTTTAATTGAAGAGAATTAGATTATACCATTGCTTTAGCACAGTAAATATTAAAACACATTTCCACCTTTCATTTTAGAGTCTATGCAATTAAAATTTAATTTCATTATTTATTTTAGTTCTAATGAAAATCGACTTATTTATGAAAATAAAAGTAATTCCACTACCTAATTTTCTCAGGGAAAAAGGTCTATTTCATACTGTTGTACGGGTGAAAAATTATTTCATTTTTCAACTACATAAATTTACAACTTTTCTTAAAATAGAAAAGTAACAAAGGTATATGAAACTCCTTCTGTTACATAAAAATAAATATTAGTTTATCCTACAGCAAACGGCAGCAAAATTATCCAGAATTCTCAAATGCTTTGACTGGCTTACCAAGAATTGGCTATAAACAAATTTCCAACAGAAATTTGTTTGAATGCAGTAAAGAGCATGAATTCTCTTTCAATAAACGGAATTCTATGAAGTTATGTTTTCCCTTAAAATAAATTTTTTCTTCCTGTGGATGCTGGCAAAGACTTCACTTTAATGGATCAGTATTATCCAAATTTACAAGTTATCGCAGTGAAATTTTTAAATTATTTTCTTAATTTTCCTAAGCATTTTAAATATGATTGCAGAGAAAAAAATCCTTTCATTGTCAATTTCTGCAAATGAAACATCAAAGCAGAACTAGACATGATTAGGTTAGATAAATAACCCTCTAATTACCATGATCGGCTTTATCCCACTCCTCTTGGGTTGTTTGCCAAAGAACTGTTCTGTGTTCTTGGATGTCATTTTCCTAAGATTCAGTTTAACAAATCGAAAGTGCAGAAGCCCTTGGGAGAAGTGTCAGGTGATTTATTTCAGTGAGATCCATTTTATTCCTGTTTCTGATTCTTTCTTTTGCCAAATAAGTGGCAGTTGACTTAAAGGATGACTAGAGCCTTTGTCCCTATGAAGCTGAACTTTATTGATGTTCTTTTCATGTTAGATTGTAATTTCTTCATGAAAAGTTGGTTTGAAAATATTCTGCTGATATTATGCTGAATTAATTTTAGCCTTATTTGTAACTTTTTTGAGTTTCAGTGTACTGTTGTAACAAAATCCAGTAGCTGTCATTAATCCCTTTGGGAACTTATTTACAAAACAATTTCATACAGTTATTTTCATCAGTTGACCAATAGAAAATTTATCTTTTTCACTACAGTCACTTAGATACCCATGCCTTGTCAAGTGTTATAAATTTCTATGCATCCAGCAGCTGGTGTTTTTCATATAATTTTGTGCAATTTGTTTTTCTTACTGCACTATACTTTGGCAAAAGCAGGTAAACTTTAGATTAAAACATCTCCCCCCCCCAAATCTTTGTGGATGATTTTACTTACAGTAATAGAAGACATTTCTAGTTCTGATCCAATGGATCTTTGAGCCTGTAGATTTTCTTTCAAGATCAGAGATTTAACCTGCATTTCAACACTCTTAGAGTGTGGTTTGGGGGCCTTCTCCCCCCGACCCCCAGCCAGACACTTTTCCCTTTCAAATTTAATATATTAAAAATAGTATTTAAAAATAATAATAATCTTTTCAATATATTAAAAATATTCTTTGAAATACAATAACTTCGATTTTTATACCGCTTAACAGTTGTTGATACAAATAGCTTTCCTCAAAATTGGTAATTTATGGAATCCGGTTAGATAACCTTTGAGCCATCTATCAATATCCAAAGAAACTTTCTTATTCTTCATTCCATTCGAAACAGAACAGTAGCAGACGATTGTATTGAAAATGCTAAATCTTTATCTCAAATTGCTAGCAGGAAAATTGTAATAGAAAATCATTTCCATAAATTGCAAATGATCTTTTGTAACCTGTCAATAACATTTAAACGTATCTAATGAAAAGATTTATATTACAGTTTATTGTTTACATGTAGGACCAAGATTTCGGGGGGGGGAGGGAATAAAAGTATTGGACACAATTGTGAATCAATGTTATTTTCCCCCCACCATTCCTGTTAAGATGTATTTGGATTAAGGAGAGTTTTACTGTTAATTCCTGACTTATGGTGTGTTACTACCCAAATGTAAATGATTGTTTAAGATTCAAATTATTTGTGAAGGTTTTTATTTATGAATATTTATTATAATGGTATACAATCTAATAGTTAATGTAAGCTAAATGATTTAATTTGTGACAGAAATCTTTGAAAAACCAAACACTCACTCAAACCAGCATTTGGCAGATATTGAAAAACCGGCTAAGTGATGGTAGTACTATTAGTGCTTTTGAAATTAACTTCAATAGCATAGATACCCAGTAAGAAAGTAAATTAGTCACATTTTATGAAATAATGAATAACAACATTTTTAATCAAGCAGTATAATATATTGTGCAAAATTTGTGTGCTGCTTTAAAATTTACTTCCTCTACGTTAATGGTGCACATTATTTTTAACAGGATAAATCTTACCATGTGACAGTGTCAGGATAAAACTATAAATATTAAATTTGCTTTAGAATTCTTTGAAGACAAATAAACATTTTTCTTAGAATACAGATTGGATTCTAATAGCAATAACACACGTAAAAATCGAAAAAAAAAAAAAAAAAGAGGAAGAAGAAAAGAAAAACTCAGTGAAGATGTTTTAGAGAATTTGAATTGAATTCTTCAGTTAAAACCCACCAAAGGCGAAATATGTGCCGTTTTAGTGTGAACATTAAGCCAGATCACTGCAGACATGTGAAAGCAAAATTTAGAATTATTTTTAATATTGAATGGACATCCTTAAATGAATGTTAGTTTCCATTACTATTTATCAGAAATAGATGAAGAAAACCTATGAAAAAACTGTAACATATTGGGGAGGGAGGGAATAAGGTATACACTATTAAAGATATTTGCAAAAGTAAAATGTAAAATTTCTAATCCTTTTGACATCCTGCAGTTAATTACATCTAAAGTTTTATCGTTTCTAATGTGTCCATTTCATTAAGAATATTATTGGCTTTGCCTGCTAGTGTTGCAAGCAGTGAAAGATCATTTTCCAAACTAAGATTAATTAAAATTTATTTATGTACCTGTATGTGGCTAGAAAGATTTGTGAATCTTACATTTCTTACAGTTGAAAATTATGTATGTACTCAATTAGACAGAAAAGAAATCATTTCTATTGTCATTCATTTAAAATGCAGAAAAATAAAAATTCCAATGTAAAAATATTAATTCATTGTGTAATGAATTATAGTTTTTACATAAATGTTCAAATAGTTTTTACGTTATCTGTTTTTTATTAAAATACAGTTTAATTTTTTAAAACGTTTTTATTGTTTTATTTCTTCTTCTAAATTCTCTTTTGTCATTTTAAAAAATGAAAATAGAAAAGCTTGTCTTGAAATGTACTTATTTTTTTAAATTGGTAAGCTGGTGCCAAACACCCTAGTACCTGTCCCTGTATATGTATACTGTAACACTTCAAGTGTTAATTAGAGCTGTTCTCAAGTTTAACACAAGATTTAAATACATCTTCACCGTACAAAGATTTTACTCTGATTTCCACAACAAAATATGCTAAGTGCTTCCTCTTGCTGTAACCAATTGCTGAAGGTCATACCTATCCAACTATAGGTTAAACACATCAATGTGTAACTGTTACAGAATTCATTAAATGATTGCTATAACTAGTATTGAAAAGAAAAGGGCAATGCAATTTCAGAACTTTCCAGTCAGCCCTTATAGGGTATTAAAATGATTTGTATGAAGCTACTTATTTCAGTTAACGAATAATTGATGTGATTTTCTTCATTATCTATTTTTTAATTGGCTAGGTTCTCTTCATTGTCTTTTGTTTTTATCGACAAGGGAAAAAAAGGCCTTGTAAATGTTTTTCCTGCCTGTCTATTATGGTTCAGGTTGTCATACTCTTGTATAAAGACTTAGCAACACAGCATATGAGTTTTGATGAAATCTGTCACACAGAGCATACATATCTGTTTATTAGTTTAGCGGCTTTATTTTCTAGCATTATAGTCAAAAGTATCCAGTATTATTTTAAAAGCTCAGGGTTCGTACGGCCCTTAAGAGTCCTTAAAAGTCCTTAGGTTATTTGGAATTGATTTCTGGTCCTTGAAAGTCCTTAATTTTGGCCAAAATCGACAGAAGGTCCTTAATTTTAATCATCTGAAATTTCTGTCTGTTTTTACGACTGCCATTTTGAGTGTGAATTAGCATTTTTTAGGAATATTTTTGGCGATTCACTAACGTATATGGTTATCTTTTGAATGGGTTCATGTGTTATAATTTATTTTTATTTCTAATATAAATAAATAGTGGGATACTCGAGTTTCTAAGCAAGAAGTGAAACATAAGCATTTCGAAATTCATTTTTTCTAATGAAGAGCTCTTAAACAACTTTTCACTTTTGGTGAAGTTTTTTATTTAATGGTTCTAAATTTGGCGACTTATCAACATTTTGGCGATTTTAAGATCAGTTTTTGTAGAAAATTTTTAATTCCGAGATCTGGGAATTTTTCGATGATTTTTTTTATTACATTGTAACATTAATAAATTTCATTAAAATAATGGTAGTATATTGAAATTATATTTAAAAATAACATTAAAATAAAATATTTCAATTTTTTGCTCTCATATTATAAAGTTCCATTTTGATAACTTATTATGGAATATTTTGAATCTGAGAAATAAACAAGGTATAATGCTTTAAAACACAATTTATGGAACAGTTCCTATGAAAAGCGAAATTTGCCATGTAATTAATTAAAAATGTCTTCTTGAGTTTTTGATAGTAAGAGTTTTTCCCATGTAATTGTCTCAGAATATTTAGAATTTTCGAAATATGTATCAGTTTTCTCTATAAAATTAATTTTACACTTTTCCTTTTTTTTTTCCCCTTCAAAATATTTCTAGTTTTTTGCTATTATAGAATTCTAAAAGTTATGACATTTGTAAATTTCGTTGCTCAGTTTGTCACTAAATTCTAAAAACTCTGCCACATCAGCTCTATAAACCAGCCCTTACCATATATATTTTACATTTCTTCTGAATTTTGATATTGCTAAAGAAATAATATTAGCAGCCTTTTCTATGCATTCTAAATCCATTTAGTTTTTTTACAATAAAAGAAATCCTTAATTAAATCCAAAAATTCTAAAATGAAAAGGAAATGTGCTGAAAAAAACTGAATATATATAAAAAAAGTTATTCTTCAAAGATATGTATAGTTATTATTATATAAATTACGCAGTTGTTCATGATTTCAGCCTTTATTATAGTTTCCCATTTCTATTTCCTCATATGATAGAGTTACTGAGTCAGCTTAAATTAAAATTAAATTGTATAGTCTTTGACCACTAGTCCACATTTTTAGTTTGAATTTAATTGTTTTTGTTTAATTACATCACCACAAACAAGAGGCTTATTTGAACCTTTGACATTACAATTACTTTCAGACATAGCGATAATTTGCTTCACGTCTGTCGAGAGGTTTTGGACTATTTAACTTTTACCAGATCAAGTAAACCCTCATAGCTATATTGTAGAGAGGTTGACAAGTTAGGAGATAAAGCACGCAGAAAGTAGTGAGAACACTGGTTTGCGTATTGAGGCAATTTTCTGATTGTTAGGAAAGATGCTTAAAGGGAAGGAAATCAAAATTAACCAAAATGTCTGGGAAGGCTTCAAATTAAAAAGACGCGTAAATATTTGGTTGAGTTTTGTTACAAAACATAAATGTTTTGTAGCTTTTAATGTGTAATTATCCTAATATCGTTTAAGAATCAATGTCATAAATTACATGTATTGTAAACTGTGAAATTTTATTAGATTGTGATTTTAATAGGGCCTTTTTTAACAACTATTGTTTAAAAAATAAGTAAAATTTTATATTGGCCTATAAATCCATAATAACTAAGGTTATCTAACTACCTAATTTAATTATTTATAACTAACTGCTTACCTTAAAAATTATCTCTGTATATATTGCTTACCTTAAAAATTATCTCTGTATATTAAAGCGAGTTATTGCCTTTTATTAATCCTTACCTTGGTCACAAGATAAAACACAAAAACGCAAAAATTCATGTAAAACATATTCTTCTGCATTCTTCCGTGCATTCTACTTATTCTTATTGCATCTATTGAGACTTAAAACAATATGCTAACCGTGCCCACATCAGGCCTTTTAGGTTTGTTCTAATCAGCAGATCTCTTTCTAGGTAAGCAGCAGCGGGTACAGGGCGATCTTTTGTTATGAATCATGCTGATTATGATCTTACTGCTCATTTTAATCTGTGCCTCTTGACATAAAATCTACTTGCTATTTACTAAACCTCTAGACTGAGCGAGTATGTGAAAAAATGAAATATTAAAAAAATAAAGCTAACTGTTTGCAAAACATAAATGAAATGTCACCTATCTTCTTTCAGATATGTCCAACTATTATAAATGTAAAATATTTAATGCTGCTTGATACATTTATAAAGTTGATTTTATTCTCAAACTTATTAATAATTTTGTTAATTCATGTTTAATAATAATTCATCTACTTACGGATCTATTTTCTTGTTAGGATTGTATTACAAAAATGAAGTTCAGGCGTAGATAATATTTTTAATTGAATTTATTCAGTTCCCATTTGCTCATAGGTCCTTAATTTTTTTCATTAATGGTTCTTAAAAGTCCTTAAAAGTACTTAATTTCCATGTGCAGAAATGTGTACGAACCCTGAAGCTGCTTTTGATACTTGAGTACTCTGCATATTCAGTGTTTGTTTCATTAAAAACTGAACTGTTTGGTTAGGAGGAAAGAGAGGCAATGTTTGGTGCAATTTAAAGACCGTTTAATGTAATAACTCATTAAAAGCAAGTATTTTAAGTCTATGTCTGCAAGAAATTGATGTTTATTACACAAAAAAGCTGTGATGTTTGAAAAATCAAATTTTCTAATGCATTCAATGTGATTAGTGTTTCAGTTATTCTTTAGTGATTAATTAACTTTATGTTTACAACTATCGAAGCCAAGCAGTGAATTAGTTTCTCTTTTTACACTATTACATCGTATCATTGACGATTTTGTATTTGTCAACTGTTCGACTAAATTCAACTCAGGTTCAGATGTCTTGTTTTTGATTATGTTTTAATTGTTTATTTGTGATTTTAGATTTGTCAGTTTCCGGATTCCTAATGAAGAGAGTTGGTTTGTATCAGCATTGAAGAAGAACATGTTACAGTATGGAGATGATTTAACTATTTTTAATATTGTGACAAAAGTTTCTAATGAAGTTGCAACGAAAAGGTTTCAGCAGTATGGAGGTATACAACAGCCCATGCTGACATCAATGCTTAGATACGAGCTGAAATTGAAAAAACTGCATGCGGCAAATTTTTGTAATTAGCAACATTATTAATAACTTTTTATTATCTGATTAGTATACCTGAATATGTGCTTATAAGATTGAAGCTATTTGTAAAATTTCTGTATGTATTATAAATATGTTGCAACTGTTTTTAAATTTTGTACATGAATTTTGTTTCAAAAATAAATTATTTTGGAGATGTGTCTACTTTGTTGGGACTACTTTGTAACTTTTTTGTGTCATTTTAACAAATCCTGTAGTAAGTCTACCAGGTAATAATATCTGTCTGAATACATATTGTGTGTATTGATAAAGCAGTTATAAAAACTAAACAAAGTAAGAAAAATGAATGAGAGAAATATTCATATTTTATATTAGTTATTGTAATATTTACATGAACATTACAAATTAGATTAGTTTTATGAATGAGTTCGAAAGGTTCTATTCTTATGATCAACAGCATCTTCAAATAGTAATTAAAAATGCAAGCCACTAATGAATAAAATTAGCATTAAATGATTGTGACTACTATCTGTAGAGAGTGCATATTTAGGTATATAGCTTCTAAGTTTTGAAACACCTGCGAGATAAGCTAAAAATGGATAATATTACTTATTGCACCTTTTCTTAATATTTTGTTTGGGTTGCATGAAACTCATTACCATCAGTGTTTAGTTTTCGTAAATTTAATTTGGTATATTATCCAGCTTGTGGATGTCATATTGTAATGTCTTCAGGTATTTTCTGACTACACCCTGAAAGTCTCGAAAATGTTATTTTCTAATGACAACTTAGAAATTTTCGGAAAAGCTCAATGTCAGCTGTAATCACATATCTCTCTCAAGTCTTTCTTTCCTGTCATTGTGATCTGAAGGAGAACATTGTTTCGTTAATGAGAAAAACTAGAATATGGGGAATCTTTCATAAAATCATCTGGTTGCCAGTGTATTGCTGTGTATCAACTGCCTCTCACCAAACACCTAGATGCATTGATCCCAGATCACATCTCCAAGCCAGAGAATTCTCATGGAAAGTTTCCCAGGCATGTTAACATCGTACCTGCAAACATTCAGGATGCTTCCACAAATCAAGAGACTGAAAATTTCAGACAAATGAGAATTCAAGAGAGTCTTCCAGACATGCTCAGGAAATCTTGGAACAAAAATAGTGAATGCAGCTCCAGAGAAAAAAAAAGTTAGCTTTAGTGAAAAAGAGAGCAGCCTTCTCTGAATGGGGAAATCGAGTAACCAGTAGCTGGTATTTTCACTGTTTGAGAACCAGTTACTTGGAATGGCCAGGAGAGGAAACAGCTGTTTTGCATACACAAGAACTTAACCCTGCACTAAGAAAATCTCTTGAGAACGTTAGTGCACAGAAATTGTCGCAAACATTTTATGCCATCTTCTTTTTTTAAACTTTTTTTAACCCTTCTTCAACAAGAACCAACAAACACTATCTTGTAAGTTATTTTCATATAACCTCAAATTTTAAATAAATACCTCTTTGCTTTGTGTCAACTTCCTACAGTATTCTGGCAGAAATGGCAGCAATACAGTGGTTCTTGAATGCACATTAGCTTAGTTTTTGGCTCTTTTCAGATATGATCAGTTTTCAGTACTTTTTGATTTGCTGCATGCATAATGTAAAGAAGAACCATTTTCCCTTGGAAAGTCCAGTGTTTTTTTCTTAATGGAATGCCAGTATCAAAATGTGTGTCAACATGTCAACAATGGATGTGCAATAATGTTGCAAATAGGTGGAAAGAATGAACATCAATTTAGCAATTTTCTGTCCTAGATTTGCAGTTGTTTTTGCTGTTGAAGTTTGTGTACAAGGGGAGAACAACAGTTTTCGTTCTACCCACATACAGAGAGATCTGTATTTGTTTGAAGAAATTCAGGGAACTGCACAAATTCGATTGCTGACAACCTTAGTATTGCACATAGTAAATGTTACATGTATTATACCTGTTGTATATAAAATAGTCTTTTCATTAAGTTTTATATATCCATAGCATTGCTGCCGTCTAGGTAATTTTGTGCTAATGTTTATTTTGGCACTAAATGGCACCCCATTAACAGAGAACAACTAAAACTCCTCTGTAAAGTCATTCATTCCCATAGATAAGCAGTCCTGATACTTTGTGTTGTGGTACAGTTAACTTGCACAGTACATATGGAACACTCTACTTGTGATATATATGGAACTGTGTTAGATTATCATGTGACAAAAATATTTGTATTGATTATGACAATAATAATCTTACTGGTGCATTCATAACTCAGAAATTCGTACTATCCTAACAATTTTTACGACTGTTACTCATTGATAAATTAATCTCTCAGTATATTCAAGCTTCGTTCATCACGTAATTTCGTCATGTTGTAGTTTATAATATCTCACAACAGAGTGACCATTCCCAGTTCTTTTGTATTAGATTTACTATTTTTTATAAGCTTTTAGTGTTCTGTTGCATTTACCATCAGATTCAATACTTTATTCTTGAGTGATAATAATAAATATAACGAGTTAGTTTAATATATCAATTTATACCTCACCTTTAGTGCAGTAGAACATGGTAATTAACAAGCAGAATCAGTTAAAATGTCTTAATAGATTTGTATTTTCATTTATTAATGTTCATCCTAACTAAGTATTAAATGTAAATTTAGATCAGTACTTTCAGTTGAATATTGCCTTCGTATTCTAATTCCATCAGCAGAAATAAACTGAAAATAAGTGTGAAATATTAACGTGTTACCAACTGAAAAGGTAAATCCAGCCCACGTAGTTTTCAGAAACGAGAAAAGCTCTCCTATAATGAGTTTGGATAAGAAAAATATTTATGTTGATTTCTTATCCAAATTTTCAAATATTCTGGATTAAAAAGTTATCATTGCTGAATTCTGAAATCTGCAAATTAAACTACTTTCACATTGTAATTCCCTTTATTTTAAATTTTCCCAATCTTATATAGAAAGCTGTCAATATCTGGTAGTTTAGCTAGAGATTTTACCTCCTGGAGCCTTTGCCACTAGGGCGATCACTAAATTCGCCCCTCATCTCGGTAAACAAGCAAATAGCTGAAAAAATGACAGGAAAATAAATTAAAACTCTATGCTTATTTTTGAAGTAAAACTTTAATTCCAGCATATTAAAATTATATTGTTATTTAAATTGTTTCTGTGTTCGCTAAAGCAGCAATGACGTTGTAGAGGTCACTTCAATGCTCCATTTGTTTTTATGCAAACCGTGTACTTCTGAAATACAAAATATAGTTTTGTACTTTGTGTAAATATGAAGTGATATTTTATTTAGAAATTCTTGCAACTAGCAACACACTGAAATTGTGAGGAAAGTTCGCAGTAGTATTGTGATTTCACGTTAAATGCTTATCACTTCTAACGAGGGGCGCGGCTAGGGGGATAATTCCGAGAACCGAGATTCTGTTACGATTCGGAGAAAAACCATCAGAACTGGAGGCGATGTTCTATCTAGCCGATCAAGCGATGTCCCGACTATGCAGAGTATTTTGAAATTTTGCTGAAAATGTTTCCTTTGCAGATGTGTCCCACGTAGAGATCAACCATTCAGACGAAATTTCCAGTATAGCGATGGCTGTAGTTTGGCGTCATGGACGATAGAAATGGAAGCCGATTTTATTGAAGAAATATGAAAAACTGCATTTGTATGCCGTGTTTTTATAATATAACCGTCTAAATCATTTCTGAAATATTTATTTACTGATTAAATTTATAATCGTGGAAATTCCAGAGTAGACAAAATATGAGGTCATTCTTGTACTTTTGATAACTTGTTCACAAATTTTTCATTGCCAAAAATGTTCTCCAAATTTGTTATATTTCATATTGTTACGAAATGCTCAGCTGCGACAAGATAACGTCCTCGCAAAGCATGGTTAGGGTTACCAGATTTGGCATGAAATCGCCTATTTGGCGACAAAATTGGCATATGCCATAGACGGAGCGAGAACATTCTAGAACTAATTCTTACTGCTTTTCCGAGAATTTTCCCAAAGGCAGATCAAAAGCTATATATACCCTGCCTGTTCGCGGATTAGAGAGTATGTTGAGTTCAGTAGTAGTATCTGGAGTTTGAAGATTACCTCGAGAGCGATCGACCCAGTCAGGAGTTGTATTTTAGTGCTTTGCCGTGAAGCTGTCTTTACCGTTATAGCCTGAAGGCTGTCTTGCTGAATGTTTCAGCGTGTTTGTCGTAGTTTTTCGACGACTGTACTCGTCTTTCGAACTGTCCTGTGTAATGCTGACGAATAAATTGTGTTTTGATGCTTCATCAAGTGTTGTCATTAATCACTCCAAATCCACGAACCCGTAGAACGCAACAGTATTGACCCATAGCGTATCGTGTAGAAATATTATCATTGTTACATATTGACAGAATTTGTTTTACTGAATTTAAGGTGAATATATTTTAAAAATCTGTTTATATGTGCGCGACTTTAGTTTTTTGATAATTACTTATCATTTAATTTGCTTATTGCATAATCAGCGACATGCTGTACACAAGTAGTATCCGGGGGTTCCTCGTGCGACGCCCAAGGCTATAGGGGCGTGGCCTCCGCCATCTTGAATCACGTGACAACCTGAAGTGCCGTAGATAGATTGGATGACGGACGGAATGACGTCATGCATAGTTTCTTTTTTATTTTTTGTCGCAGCGAATTTTTTCTTTTTGTGGCTCTTAAACCACGTTTTTGCAATGTCATCACTTTTAATTTATTTTATATACTTGATTAATTTTAATTGCTTTTAATTATTTACTCTTTTTAATTATTAAGACGCTATTATTTTTAATTTACTTACTTTCATTAATTATTTTTATAGATGATTATTTTTAATTATTTACTCTTTTTATTTTTACACATGATTCATTTTGATTATTTAATTCGTTATTATTTCTAATTATTTTCAATTTAATGCAATAGTTTTAATGAATGAAATTTAGGAAATTGCACGAGTTTTTAAAATGGCGGCACAGCTTAAATTCGAACCCGTAGCCTTTAGTATAGAGGGCGAGCGCCCAAACCACTATGACAGGAAAACCTTTGGAATAAAACCAGATTATTGCGTTGAGTAGAAAAACAACCATGATGTCACCAGGCTGTTGGAAACGTGCAAACGTCATCTTTTTCACGCTGCAGCATGTCGAAACCGCTTCACGCTTTCTACATCCGCCATGGCGGACGTATACAATCCTAACTAGGAATCGGGTTCTCGCCAATAATATCTATCTCCTTTTAGCCAATCAGCGTTTTTCTTTCTTTGTACATCGCCTATATATTCGCTCGCTTTGACGATTGCAAACCCTTTTCGATCATAGCGAGCTGGGACACCGAACGTGTAGGACGTACCTTTGTGAGCTCCAGTTTACCAGGCATTATTGATCTGAAGTAAATAAACCGGCGGGTAATCAGAATGTCCTTATTCAGGACACACAGCGACTTATCGGAAGACGAGCTAAGCGAGAAAGGTTCAGTCTGTTCCGGGTTATCCAGCAGAACCTTTCCATTACGTAAAGAGGATTTTCTCAAATCTCCTAAAAGGAATAAAAAGAAAAAATCCAAAACAGTACCAGAGCCATCGGAAAAAGAAAAAGAAGCTGCATCACAACGTCTAACAGAAATGATTTCCAAATACGGATCAGGACCAGTTCTCGAAAACCTTCTGTATGGTGTCAAATTAAAGGAACCAGAAGACGATGGGAAGCAAGATACTAGGCGATGGGAAGCAAGACAACAGAAGATTTCTCAAAAGAAAACGGCCAAAAGTCCTCAGAAAACGATGCCCATGGAAATCAGTACAGAAAACCGATTTAATAATCTGAACGCAGATGAACCCGAGACTGAAGGAGGAGCCACTCCACCAGCGGTAACGCCCCCACCCATTGTCATGCAACAAAAATAAGCCGATTGGTTACGAGTTGATCGCATCCTAACAGAAGTATGTAAAGAAGAATTCGAAGCCCAGACCAAGTCAAATTCCATTTATGTATACGTCAAAACAATAGAAGACTACCGGAACGCTTACTAGAGCCTTGCAGGAGAAGAACCAAAACTTCCATACCTACAGACTTGAAGATGAAAAACCGTTAAGAGTAGTTCTAAAAAAAATTACTTGATAACATCACAGAAGAAGCCATCTACGAAGATTTAAACAGAAGAAACTTTCCCATACTGAAGGTTAAGCAATTTAGTAGAAGTAAGAAAAATAACTTCGAGAAAATTCCAATCTATTTACTAGAGCTAAAGAAAACGAAAGCCGGCGAAGCAATTCATAACTTAAACAACATGTTCAGCGTCAATGTTATGATAGAAAAGTACTCACCGAAGAAACGCCCGGTGCAGTGTTACAGATGCCAGGAATGGGGTCATTCCCAGCACCTATGTAGTAATCCAGAACGCTGCTGCAAGTGCGGGCAGGAACATAGAAGCAATACATGCCCTCTGAAGAACCAAGAAAAGCCTACTTGCATATTTTGCCAAGGAAATCATGTATGCAGCTATCGCGGATGCGAAGAGTATAAACGAAAATTCGTAAAGAAAAGAAGCCCACCTTCCAAGCAAGCTGAATTCAGACCGAAAATAGAAGACTTCACCAAATTTCCAAGTACAAGCTCAACCTCAATAGTTACCCAAAATAGACTGAAAACTCCCTTTAAGGAAATTGTCAAGAAATCCCTCCAACCTCCGCCCAGAAAACACCAAGAAGCCATAAAATGGTTACAAGATGAGAAAATCAACAAGTTTCTCAGCATGATGATTTAACATATAGAAGAATCCGCAACGCTAAAAGTATTGCGGAGAAATTCACCAGTGGATTCAAAGCAACAATGAGCCTAATTAAAATTGCAGCATAAAAATAATCATAGCAGCAAACGTCGAATAACGAAAAGTTTCCTTCCTATTACCATATTTTATCATCTCACAGGTACTCCTGTTTAAGCAGCATTTCACCGGGTCAGTCCTTGGGAGGGTAACCTCTCACGTGACTGGCGCTGGCGAATCAACATCCAGAAAAACTTCAACAGCTCGGACATCAACCCAGATACATCTTTAATCATTTTCCAACTCACGTACGTAAGCACTTGTTTTAGCTTCGCCTTTTGGCGTGGCAGTATTGCCTTTATTTCAAAACACCATCGCCTAAGGGCAAAAACCCACTAACGAACCGGTCAAAGTTGCTTATGCAACTATATGCCGTTTGTTCAACTAAACGATTACGATTACGATTGCAATCATTCATATCCTGGGCGGATTGGGAGGGGGACCTTCATGAGTGAAGGTTGTGAGGAACTACCGCTTCTGCTTATTATCGACGCATGAGTGATGTTCTGGCCCTTATGGGTACCAGACGTTAAATACTAGGTTAAATACTACAAAATTTCTAACTGTTACAATTAACCTGCAATTAAATAATTTGCCTACAATAATATCAAAAACCAAATCTGTTCATTGCGTTGTGTTAAGTTTTACCTAAATAACTAACTCGAACAACCCCTAAGACTAAGTAGGAGTACTGGTGTTAAGAACATTACACAGGACATCATAAGAAAATACTCTGAATCAAATATATATATATAGCCAAAGATATTTATTTCAACACTATAAAAAGGACAGGCAATCTTACAAAGCTAAAATTTCCACTATGGTACCGGGGTGACAACTATTTAAAAATAATGCATTTAGAACTAATTATATATATTGATATTTTCAATATTGTACCGAGATGACATCAAAAAAGAATATTTCACCGTAAAAATATTAAATTTTTATATGCAGTTATCAAATTCTGCTGGCCAGCATAAAAATACAAAAAGGATATTTTAATGAATCACCGAGCATGGTGTCTTAAGCGTTTACTAATATTGATAAAGATTACTTCGTTCAAAAGAAATTTCTTAATTTACATAGGTAAAGAAAATTACATACATCAATTAAGTAATCCCTTAGGCAGTTAGAAAGTATTTCATATTCATGTAGTCCCATTGGAGAAAAATGAGTACTTTTGTTCCTTCATTCAATTACTCAATTAAAGGTAAAGTAGAAATTAAATTTTTATTTGTTCCTTATCTTTGCAAAATTTAAAAGTTAATCTCAACCAAAAGTAGTAGCAACTTCTAAAGTAAAAAGTAAAACTTAGATAAGTTTTACTTTTTGAAATTTAAGATCCCTGTCTTAATTCATTATACACTCACGTTTGTGAAAATTGCAACACCATGAAGGACTTACGCGAGTGAGCTGAAATTTTCAGGAAATGCAAAGTAGCACATGATATGCAAATGATTAGAATTGCAAATCCGTAGCGCATGCGTATGCTGAGCAGCGCCCTCTGAACGGCTGATGGATCCGAATAAATAGACGGCTGTAGCGAGGCGTGTATGGTTATCGGTGGTTATCTGCTAGTGGTAAACGTTAACTCAATCTGTACTTATGCCTCGTCGACGAAAGAGAGCGAGATTTGAACAACTTACAGAGTTTGAACGAGGGAGAATCATCGGCCTTCGTGAAGCTGGATTGTCGTATCGTGCAGTAGCCTCTCGTGTGCAGCGTAACAGCAGCACAGTGATGCGCGTTTGGAAGCAGTGGACGGACGAGTGTCGGACAACTCGGAAATCCGGGAGTGGACCCCGAAATGTGACGTCAGCTCGCGATGATAGACACCTGGTCCGCATGGCGCGGACGGACCGTACAGCTTCCTCTAGACAATTGGCAGCACTGTGGTCAATAGCTACAGGTGTTTCATTGTGTGCTTCATCAATTCGTAGACGTCTGCTGCAGTGTGGACTGCGCGCACGGACTCCTTTATACAGGATCCCCCTAACGCACGACCATCGCCGCCTGCGGCTACAATGGGCCAATCAGCATAGAGACTGGCGTGCTGATTGGCAGCATGTCGTGTTTTCTGACGAATCCCGCTTTAATTTGTGGTACCATGATGGCCGCATTCGTGTCAGACGCTATGCCGGTGAACGCCACCTTCCGGAGTGCATTATCGAACGCCACAGTGGACGAACACCCGGAGTTATGGTCTGGGGCGCCATAGCATATCATAGACGATCTCAATTGCTACGAATTGTGGGCAATCTGAACAGCAACCGGTATATCCGTGAAGTTCTACAGCCCGAAGCTGTTCCCTTCCTTCAAAGCTTGCCAGGCGCTGTATTTCAACAGGACAATGCCCGCCCTCATACTGCTCGGATTGTTAAATCCTTCTTTGCAGCGCAGCAGGTACAGCTTCTTCCTTGGCCTGCGTGTTCCCCGGATATGTCGCCAATTGAACATGTGTGGGATGTCATTGGTCGGCGTCTTGCTCGTGATCCTCGTCCTGTTGCGTCTGCAGACGAACTTTGGGTACGCGTACAAACGATATGGAATGCTCTTCCTCAGTCAGACATTCAAACTTTGTTTGACTCCATGCCACGTCGTGTAGCAGCACTTATTGCGGCGCGTGGTGGCCACACAAAATACTGATTCTGATCTCTTGTTCTTGTTTGTTTGCTTTGAACATTTAATCATTTATTTGTACCACTACCACTCAACTGTGTATTAAATTGCATTCAATTATGACGATTCCTTCTTGGTGTTGCAATTTTCACAAACGTGAATGTATATAAATTTTAATTACATCCCAAGTTAAAGTTAAAAGGTGCTAAATAGAGTAAAGGCACAACAGTTGCTTAATTAAACAGCCTGGATTTAAGATCCAACAGAGAAACTCTTGACAAACAAATTAAATAGAATTTAATTAGAAATTAAATATACATATTATTACTCCTTACTTTAATAAATCATAACTAGAAATTTTCCTCCAATTAATCAAATCCCTTCCAATATTTGAGTGAATTTAATTAGCCTTATTATTTAGAATACATGTTCACAGAATTAAGGTTGAATGCTGTACTAAAATTTCAGGTGAAAGGAAGAACAGAACACACAAAAGTTGAACTCACTAGAAGGAAAAACTTTTGAAGCTTAATTAAGCGTTGCTATTGACAAAAAAACTGATAACTTATCTGCTGAAATTTTCTCCAGATGACCAATCCCTAGCAGATGTTGAACAACGCTCTCCAGACGACCAATCCTTAGCAGATGTTGAACAAGGCACTCCAAGGAGAAATCTGGACTCCTAGTCCGAGAGGACGAAGATGGTAACTTCGGAAGGGTTCAAGGATCGTCAGGTCTCCCCGTCCGCATGCAAATGACGGCAATGTGCATTTGTGTAGCATATCAGATCTCCCTAGACGTACATCCCTTTCCGTCTGCATGCAAATGATGGTAACCCAGGCAGCATGCATTCGTAAATTGCACGAGAAAAATACGTGCAAATTACGAATGGTCCTTCGTATAAAAAACGTTCAAGCTGAACGTAAAAATATCATAAAAAGTGTCCAGTCCCAATTACTAGATATTTACGTATATTTTTACGTTATAATATACGTAAGTTTTACTTAAAATTTAGGTATATTTACGCCAGAGACTGCTGTTCATTCGTAACTTTTACGTATAATATACGTAAATATCAGGGATTTAGGTATATTTCTACTAAAAATTTACGTATATTTATAGCATATACGTAAATCTCTCTAATTTTTTGCTTCACATAAGCGTATATATTTAGTAAAAATTTACGTAAATCTCCCCGATTTTT
>KK119062.1:338068-370743 GCA_000611955.2 Stegodyphus mimosarum | reverse complement strand
CCAATTAATCGTTCCCACCACCCTCCCCACCATGGTGAGGAAGGAGGAATAAATTTCCATTCAGGTTTCCTAACTGTTGCATTTTCTAATATAGAATTCCAATCTATGGTCTTAAACAAATTATTTGTTCCAACAAAATTAGTTCCGTTGTTGGAGTTATACAGTGACAGGTCTACCCCTTCGAGCGATAAATCGCCTGAAGGCTTGCAGGAAACTTTCGGTTGACAGAGATGAGACCAGCTCTAAGTGAATTGCTCTATATATCGCGCAAGTAAAAATTACAATCCACGTTTTCTGACCTCCTTTTAAAATCAATGGATCCGTCAGATCAAAGCCAATAATCTCAAATATTAAGGCATCTCTTATTCTGTCTTCAAGTAGTGGCGCTCGAGGAGTCTTACATGAATCGGAGTCGAACCTTCGACATCGCACACATTTTTGGATAACTTTGCGTATTGTCTTTCTACTTTTTATAATCCAATATTTTTCACGTAAACTGCACATAACGAATTGTATTCCAGCGTGACTTAGCTTTTTATGTTCAGATATGATTAGTTTCAGTACTACCGGATGATCTGAGGGAAGTAAAATTGGGTAACGAAAGTCAGCATCATCATCTCTTTGAAAGATACGTGTCTTCACTTTTATAAGTCCATTGGAGTCCATGATAGGTTGCAGCGCACGTATTCCCTTGTCTTTCAATCCTTCAAAAGATTCTTGTTGGATCAGCCGAAAAATCACTGTTTCGGCTCCTTTTATTTCTTGTCTAAGTCAGGATGTTCTCTATCTGCAAGAGGCCACTCTTCTAGAGGTCGATAGATCCAATCTGGTCCTTTCCACCATTCGGATTTTCTCAACTCCTTAGCAGAACAACAGCGAGATGGCAAATCCGCAGGGTTGAACTTTCCAGGAATGTGATGCCATTGATCTGGATTACTCAGGTTTCGAATCTCATTCACCCGATTTGCTACAAAAGTGGACCAACTTTCTTTCTGTTTTATCCAAAAGAGCGCATTTGTAGAATCCGTCCAATAGAAAACTGGAACGTCTTTCAGTTTCAGATCTTCTCTTATTGTACGAGAAAGTCTGGCTCCAATAGTGCAAGCAAGTATCTCTAGTCTAGGTATGGTGAGTGGCTTTAGGGGAGCAACTCTAGCTCTTGATTGTATCAATTGACAAGTGACTCTACCCTCACCGCTGTGTCTAAGAAAAATGCAGGTCGCGTAAGCGTCTTTGCTTGCGTCCGAAAATACATGCATAGTCGTACTTTCGTCTATTTTGGGAAGTAGTCTAGGAATTTTGATGTCTTTCAAATATTTTAACTGAGATAACCATGTAAAAAATTTCTTTGCTAGATCATTCGGCAGATTCGTGTCCCAGTTAAGTTTCTGTTTCCAGCACTCCTGCAGAATCAGTTTAGGCATGAGAGTAACTGCACTAGTAAACCCAACTGGGTCGAAGATTTTACTTAATTCGGAAAGAACAGATCTTTTGCTCAATACAGGATTTTCTTCATCTTTTACGTGACAATATAAAGTATCATCAAACAGGTCCCATTTCAGTCTCAATACAATTTTTTTATAATCTTCATCACAAAAGTTTAGAATTGAAGTTTCATTTTTAAGTCTATTATGTTTCCAACCTCTTAGGTCAAATTTCGTAGTAGCCATTATTTCTCTAGATCCCTCGATAAATAAGTTCAATTCTTCAATTGATTCTACTTTCGCTACACAGTTATCCACATACATGGCGTTCTTTAGCTTTGAAGCTATTTCCTGGTGTTGTTCTGGTGTATTTTCCAAATGGTAGTTAATCGTCGCAGCGAGTAAAAAGGGGCTGGCATTTACGCCAAATACAACCCTTCGGTGTCGATATACAGTCAGTTTTTCAGGCTGTCCTTTCTCCCACCATAGGAACCGGAGAAAATCTCTATCTTCTGAGTTCACACCTATTTGCAAAAAGACTCCTTTTATATCAGAAATTACCCCATACTTTCCCTCGCTAAATTTTGTCAAAATTTTTGGAATTAATTCAAGATAATTAGGACCTTTTTCAAGGCAGTCATTTAGGGATACTGAATTTTTCTCCTTTGGAGATGCGTCGAATACTGGTCGAATTTTGGTAGTCGAATTTTCCCGAAACACTGCTCTATGAGGCAGATAATGCCCTTTGCTCCTTTCTGCTTCCAAAATATCGACAGGTTCAATAATTCCCTCTTCTACCCAATCCTTTAAAACAGTTTCATATGCTTCTAAGGAATTCTTGGTCTGAAGGCTTCTCACGCAAGACTTCAGACCCTTTTCTGCAAGGATTCTATTATCTGGCAACTCAGGATGAGTTTAAAGCCATGGAAGTGACACCTGATACCTTCCCGTGTCATCTCTTTCTAAAGTATGGATAAAATAATTTTCTGTAGCTTTAGCTGGTTCAGTTATTCCGATAGAATCAAGGGACCACAAGTCACAAATTTTTTTGTCACTAATGTGTAGGGATAAAAGAACTTCATTAAAATTTTTTCCTTTGACCCTCGTTCTCCCTAATATTGTCCAGCCAAGGTGGGTATTCATTGCTACTAAACTTTCCGTTATGTTTTTTATTTCCCCTGTAAAAAGTTTTCCGGCATAATCTGCTCCTATAAGCATGTGTATTTCATTAGGGTTTTTTTCAAATAAGCAATAATTCTCACTAATAGTTACATCACTGGGAAAAATTTTGTTACCCTTCAGCTTCTTTATGCAGTCCCTATCCTCCAATTTTGCAATATGTGAACATATGGTTTTTTCGACTCATAACTTCCATTTTACATGTAAATCCCGTTTCTGGATTACGTAACTTAATTATATATTTGTTATGATTTTCCCTTTTTTCTATACCCCCAAAAAGCCCATGTGTCACACTTTCCTGACCTAAAGATTTTAGTTTCAACTTCTCGGCAAGAAATGCACTGATGTATGATCTGCTACTTCCGGTATCTAAAATTATTCTAATAAAATTGCTTTCACCATTTCCGTAAACATTGACAATTAAAGTTTGCAAGATTACATTTTCATAAGACGAATTATTCGTTAAAGCCTTATTTTCAATTTGTTCTTCCTTAATTTCCCCGTTTTCTTTTTTAAAACACATTATAGTGGCATGTCGTTGTTTACATAATTCGCATCTTACTCTAGAAGTACAATTAATACTAAGATGTCGTGGATGTAAACAGCGATAACATATTCCTTTCGTTTTACATTTCTCTTTTTTTTTCTCAGTAGACCATAAAGATGCTTGTTTACACATTATAGACTCGTGATCAGAAGAGTCGCAGAATATGCATGGAGTTTTCCGCCCCCGCAAACTTGTATTCGTTAATTCCGCAGCGGTGTGTTTCGCAATATGTCTAGTTTCACTCAGTTTGTTATGGTTTTGTGGCGCCGCCAAGGCGATCTTTGGCTGTACCGTCGAGAATGTGCGTTCCCGCGCAATTAATTGATCAGAAAGAAATTCCACTAGATGATTCAAATCGTAATTTGACTTTCGAACTGTTTTATTATATTCCAAAACCAAATCTGTGGGCAATGTTTTAAGTAATATAGGTGTTAATAAAGCTCCATAAGTTTCTGATGTCATGTTTAATGATTCAAGACATCGAATATGTTTCTGTATGTAGTTAAATAATTTACGGAAGTTTTGAATGTCACTAGAATCCTTTAAAGGTTTTATTTTCAGTAATTTATCTATATGGGCGTTTATCAATACATCTTTATTTCCAAATCTTTCTGTCAGAAGTTTGATTGAAGTTTCATAATTTTCTTCGGTCAGATCGAAACCGTCAATGGTGTTATAAGCAGTACCACCCAAAAAGGATTTGAGATAGTTAAATTTACTTATAGCGTCCAGCATTTTATTTTGGTGTATGGCTGATGAAAACGTGTTCCAAAATGTCAACCATTCACAACTCTCGCCATAAAACTTCGGAATGGTAAGTTTAGGAAGCTTTACAGTATGACTTTCGATTTTGACGTTTTCTATCATATTTTCACTAAGTTGCTCAGTGGCCTTTAACACACTTATTTTTTGTTGTTCTGTATTAAATTCTTTTAATTTTTTGTTGGCTTTGTATTTAAATGTAGTTATTCTTTCACGATACTCGTCAGCACCGTTTAACTCCTGGTCTAGATCATTTATGCTTATTAATTTTTCTATATCGGAATCTGTTTGTTTTAACTCATTTGATTTTTCATTTAAGAGTTCTAGGGAAATTTCTAGTTCCTCTGCATTCACTTCTGTTTTTGATAATTCAGTTTCGATTCGGCCAATTACTTTTGTAACAGCAGCCCTTATGTAGCCGCGTTTCCTTTTCAATGTATCGATTAATTCCGTCATTGTTCAATATTCAATATTTCAACAAGTATCAACAATTCACTAATTATTTATGCACATCTATTATCTATATCACTGATATCAATTTCGACAATCAACAGTTAATTTAAGGAAAAGCAGTTGCTGGCAGTCCCTGTTCGAGCGGTATGTTAAAATTTTATCAACTTTTCGGTATTAAAATTTTAGATCAATAAATAGATAAGTGAAAAATCACTTACCTTCTAAAGGGCTGCCCTGGAACTGCTTGCTTCCTTTCTATTTCCGTTAGTCTAAGCTGAAATTCTAATCACTGCGGAACACTACTATGAATTTTTTCAGAAATTTTAATTAACATGTGAAAGATATTTACATAATATTTACAGGTTACAAACATTACAAGCATTATGTTTCAAATATATACGGAGACGGTCTATCGATTCGACTTCTATTAGACGCGTCACACGTTCAACTAACTACGTTTTGTCTTTTTCCGCCAGAGGGCGTTCATGGGAGCCGAGTTATCTGTAAGCAAATGTGACATTAAGTTTATACGTTATATTACATCCATCAAATTTTCATTGAGAGCATTTTGTAAAAATATCATACACAGCCCTTTCTTTAAACGGCAGAACATTTTTTTCTCCTTCATAATTAGATTTAGAAGCTAAAGAAGAAGACTGAATTGTTTCATCTTTTACTCTACATATTTAATTTAGCTAATTATTTCTCAATTGTTTAAAAGACTATTAATTCATTTTTTACAGTTTCGCTATACCTACATAAAAGACTTCTTTCTTCCATTTCTTGTTAAGAGAAAACGGGACTTAATTTAATAATATCTGATCAATTCAAGACTTCCGGCTAAAGGAAAAGTATGTGTAATTCTCTTGCAAATTTGTTTAAACAAGTTTTGACTCTCTTTGTTCTGCCAGTTTAAAAATGCATTAAAAATAAAATATTTCACAGAAGATTAAAAATTAGAATAACTAATATATTTTAAGAAGAATTTAAAACAGAAATGATTAGTCAAACGAAAGAGGAAGAGGATTTTTATTTTAGTATCTATTTCCGTTTCTCATCGTTTAATCTACCATTGAATTTCAGTCATTTCTCCTTTGCGATCTTCTGTTGTCCTTGTTGAGATCTGTATTCAGAGGGCCTTTGTTCTGATGAAAGTATCACAAACCGAATTCCTGTTAACAGGCAACATAACGGATGATCGAATTTGAATTCTTTCTCTTCTTATGTTTAGCTTGTTGAGGAGACTCTCTTTTCCAAAATGCAAGCCAGGCTGGCAAGTCTACAGTCCAAAGTTTTGCTTAGAATTCATAAGAGAGTTCTTTTATCGGACACCCTCCTTCCGCCTTGTATAGTTTGGTTTGGTTTATTTGTTTGCAAATACTCTAGTGCTATCTGCCAAAGGGAAGGAATGCTTTCGTGCAGGACTCTCTAAGGACAATTGCCTCCTATCCACGTTACACTTGGAGAAAGCTACGAAAACCAGCTTGCCCGTTTGCCTAGAATCGAACCCAGGTCGAACATCAACGAATTTATCGCTCGGCCACTGGTGGGTTCCGGTTTTAAACAGACATAGTTGTGACCCTATAGTTGCTTACCATCAACAAGAGAGGATAGAGATTTTATTTTAGTTTAGATAATTTTGGCTCCCAATCTAGAATGAGAGAAGCGAAACGTTTTTGACGTTCAGGCTAATATTTGTCTAAATAATTTCCTCTTGGTTACCTTCTATTGATTGTCTTCTATTGATTCTGCTGAAGGCGTGCGCACGGATTCTGAAAAAGTGTCAGCAGTTAAAGACTGGAGACGTCCTGAAAATGTGCACCAGCTGAGAAGCTTTCTAGGGCTTTGCACCTACTATAGGAGATTCGTAAAGGATTTTTCTTCCATCGCAAGACACCTTCACAAGCTGACGTTCGTGTGGACAAAAGAATGTGAGATTGCATTTAAGAACCTGAAGAAAGCCTTAACATCTGCTCCAATCCTGACGTATCCTCAGCTCGACAGACCATTTATTCTTGACACGGATGCGAGTAATGAAACTGTCGGCGCTGTTTTGGCCCAAGAATAGAGGGCCAAGAACGTGTAGTAGCTTACTGGAGCAAGTGCCTATCTAAACCGGAGAGGAATTACTGTGTCACCAGGAAAGAGTTGCTCGCCACAGTCAAAGCCGTAAGAACATTTCCATTATTATCTATACGGCAGAAAATTCCTGCTCCGCACAGATCATGCATCATTGGCCTGGCTTTTAAATTTCAAGATTCCTGAGGGTGAGATAGCCAGGTGGATACAGAGACTCCAGGAATATGACATCACTATCCGTCATCGCAACGGACAGTCGCACGGAAACGCTGACGCCTTGTCTAGAAAACCTTGCCCAGAAAACTGCCGATATTGTTCCAGGGTCGAAGCTAAATACCAACTGGTTAATCCAGTCGCACGGCAAATTACAGCATCAACATCGGCTGATCCAGGCCCATGGAGTGACAAGGAAATCAGGAAAGACCAGCTAGAAGACCGTGATCTTAAACCCATAATTGAGTTAGTGGAGACCTCAAACAGAAAACCTACCTGGCAGGATATTTTGAGCTATAGTCCAACGACAAAACAATATTGGGCTGTCTGATGCTCATTCCATAAACGAAACGGCGTCTTGTACCGAAAATTCGAATCGGATGATGGAAAGACATTCCGATGGCAGCTGGTACTCCCAAGATCCCGAAACCCGGACGTTCTTAAAGAACTACATAGCAGCCCTGCAGGAGGTCACTTCGGAATAATGAAGACCTTGCAGAGAGTTCGGGAGCATTTATACTGGAATAATGCAAAGGATGACGTGTAAAAGTGGTGCCAAACTTGCGATGCCTGTGCAAGTCGGAAAGGACCGAAGAAACGCAGCCGGGGAAAACTGCAACGTTACAATGTAGGAGCACCTTTTGAACGTACCGCCTTTGACATCTTCGGACCTCTGCCACGAACTGCTGAGGGTAGCAAGTACATCGTCGTTGTCATTGATTACACCACCAAGTGGCCTGAAGCGTATCCTATTCCTGATCAAGAGGCTGTCACAGTAGCAGAGATGATGATACAGCAGTCGATTTCCAGGTTCGGAATTCCTCTTCAGTTACATTCCGATCAGGGAAGGAATTTTACCTCGGCTGTAGTCAAGGAACTCTGCAAGCTACTCGGCATTGACAAAACCCAAACGACGCCTTTACATCCCCAGTCGGACGGTATTGTAGAGAGGTTTAATCGAACCATCCTCAATAACCTCTCATTAGTGGTTTCCAGAAACCAACAGGACTGCGACAAGAAGTTGCCACATTTTTTACTGGCTTACCGCAGTGCTGTCCACGAGATTACCTGCTATTCCCCATCTCAGATGCTCTTCGGTCGTGACCTTCGTCTGCCATGTGATCTTTTGTTTGGTCGCCCTCCGGATGTGCCTTTATCGCCTGAGGAATGCATTCAAGACCTCCAGACTCGGTTTGAAGTGATGCACAACTTTGCACGAGAGCGAGTCAACTTGGCCACGGAGAAGATGAAGACCCGCTACGACACGAGAGCTACTGGACATCGTTTCAACGAAGGAGACAAGGTGTGGTTATGGAATCCGACTCGTCGAAAAGGACTTTCTTCGAAACTACAGTCACCTTGGAATGGTCCTTACACCGTCCTAAACAGGCTGAAGGACGTCGTGGTTCGGATCCGTAAGTCATAGAACTCTAAACCTAAAGTTGTTCATTATGACAGGTTAATTCATTACTATGGCCATAGTACGTAGTGTCTATAATTGTAAATAGTATAAGACCATGGTCCTATCTGTATTTAGTATTTGATTTGTATTTGTTAAGTATTAGTATTTGATAAGTATTTGTATTTAATAGCATTTGTATTTAATAGTATTTATACTTAGTATTTGAATTGTATTTAGCGTTGGATAGAATTTAATTTGCTGAAAGTCACTTATTTTAATTATTGTTTATTTTGTTATTATAAAGTAATTTTTATTATAACACTGAGGCCTTAGTTGTAAGTTTGCCTTCCTGTCCAAGGATCGTACTGCCCGGGACGTGCAGTCCTTGAGAAGGGGGCAATGTTACGAAATTCACATTTATTTGGCTATTTATTTAGAATTGTAATTAAAATTCCTTTTTATTTCCCAGTGCAGCACAGACGATTTTTGAAGAGAACGCAACGTCGAAAAAAAAATTAAGAGCGCGTGCATTTAATGCTTAATAAATAAATATCTCGTAATTACTGTTGCCATCCAGAAAAATCTCGAAAAATCGTGATTGTTCTACTGATAATTAAAAAGCTTATAAAAGCCAAGTTGAAACAGCTCATTTCAGTTGTTGTTGTTGTTGCTGTGGTAGTTGTAGCTGTAAAAAGCGAACTGCTGTTTGTTTACTTAATGCTGTGGCGATTTCGCTGTGAGACAGAATTATTTTATCTGTTTTGAACTGAGTTTTTGCTAAACGTTTGAGATATTGTGATATTGTGCGAATATCTGTGATGAAATATTTCAGCATTTTAATTTATTTCTTGTGAAAAGAATAAATTTTTGTTAACTTTTTACGACTTGTGCATTCAATATAGAACGAACCAGTACGCACGTAACAGGACGTATTTCAAGATGCAGGTAAATATTCTAGGCTATATATATATTATGGTTTCTTCTAATCCTCTTTCATTCTCAAAGAATCAAGGTTGGTTTTATTTTGTTTAGTTAATAAATGGAAAAGCACACTAGGGCTATCTGCCTGAGGGGCAAAATGCCTTCGTGGAAGATTTTCTAAGGGAAACTGGCTCGTATAAACATTACACATAAGGAAAGCCACGAAGACGCCCATGCAGTCAGCCCGTTCGTCCGGATTCGAAGCCAAGTCGGAACTGCCAATGGTTTTCGATTTTACCGCTTGGTCGCTGGTGGGTCAAAGAAGCAAGGAAAATAGGCACTAGAGTCTATTGAAAGAAAACTACTCCAGAGTACAAGAATGGACATATCAAACTAGCTTGCAGCGTAGTACTTGAATTAATTGGTAAATGAATTGCATTAATAAACCAATCGGTGTCGGTACCGATCCGATAGGGGTTGATGATATTTTGAAGGCGGTTAATCATGATCAAAGTGTCGGTAGCTGAATATGCACCCACCAACTGATGGGGATGATTAAAATTTCACTGATTACATAGACATTTATTAATAAAATTGATAATTAATTGTTTATTGATATAAAGTTGTATCATGTAATTAAATGAATACATATAGAATAAATACGCCGGAAAATATACTAAAATTATATAATATCTACATCGAAGAGCCATAACGTTATGATCATCCTGTTAATAACATACAGGACCAACTTTAGGCCTCAAATCTGCCGGCAACCAGCGTGGTATTGGCTCTGCAAGGTGCTGATACGTAGTCTGAAGTATTTGGTACCAAGCGCTCACCAACTGGTCCTGAAATTTCCGCACATCTCGAAGGGGTAGCGTGGCAGTTTTTTACAAGTGGGACTATAAATGCTGTATTGGATTAATGTCAGGTGAATTTGGAGACTAAGACATAATTTCAAAGTGGCTGGAATGTTCCTCGAAACACTCCCTGACGATCCCTTATTACATGGTGCATTATCCTGTCGGTAAACACCATTCCCCGCAGGAAATACTGTTGTTATGAATGGGTGAACTTGGTCTGCAACGATTTTCACGTAGCTATTCTGGGATTCTATGGGGATTATGGGTTCTAATGTGCTCCATGAAAACATTGCCTTCACCATAATACCCCCGCCACCGGCTTGTCTCCGTCCAACTGTGCATCCGGGAGCAAGGGTTTCGTTTGGAAATCGACGTATTAGCACACGCCCGTCGATGTGATGGACCAGAAAACGTGGTTCGTCGGACCATGCAACTTCCTTCCATTCTTCTAATATCCAGTTCCGATGTTTCTTGTCCTATTGCAGACGCAGCTAGCGATGACGTGCCGTCAATGCAGGGACATGCTTCGGCCTTCGGCTTCGTAGTCCATACGTAGGTATGTACGCTGCACAGTGTGTTGAAAAACACCATCTGGGTTGTCACTTTTGTAGCTGGTGGTGAGTTCGGCTGTTGTAGCACTTGGGTCACAGTGAACAATGAGTAGCATCTCCGCTCTCCTCTGGAATCAATGCACCGTCGACGACGACTGACTTGTCGTTTCACCAGCCATGCGCCACTTTCGATATGTGCTCACAACTGCACGTGAAAAACGTTCTAAACGCGCCATTTCTGATATTGATGTTTGCAGTCGCCGAGCCATAACGATTTGACCTTTATCGAAGTCTGATAAATCAGCTACTTTTCCCATTATGTCGCTAATCACGTTATGTTTGGAACTTGATACTTTGATACTATTGTTATTATTCTGGCATGCAGTGGGGAATTCCTGTCCCTGATCTTTCCAGATTCCTCAGTAAATCCCAAATTGGGTCTGACGTCTGAGGAAGTCCATAAATAGTATTCCCCAGATGAGGTACAAGCAAAGGTGGGAAAAACTTTGAAGCCCATTGCTTGCTGCACGAAAATGCCAAGAATGGACAGAGCTGTACATGTGGCATGACTTGACGACTGCTGCACTAAATGAAAGGATATATGCACATAATTCAAAATAATTACATGAAAATTTCAGAAATTGCTAAGTACACTATTTATATGTTGAAGAAATGTTCTTTTAAGAACAGCTATGAAATGGCTGTTATTCCTTTCTTTTTTCCACTATTGCCGCGTGTAGCTTGCAGAAAGCAATCTGTATACCGTCTATCTTGAAATATTATGAACACTGGAAGTATAGAAAATGCATGAGTGTGTCCGGAGGACAAGATGCAAGGTGTAAGAGGGCATTACTACTTTGTCCCATGAAGTTGTAAGATCCTCTGATAGGTTAAAATAGCTGTTACTTATCGAAGCCACTTTATATACTCAGCCGCGTACGCGCAGTTGTTTTGCTTCTGGGCGAGCCCATTGTTATAGATGGAGGTTGGTCATAATGTAATGGCTCTTCTGTGTATTTGAATTCAGTATGTTTTCTTTAATTACATGAATATTTATGCATTAAGTGAAATCAATATAAGCAGGTAAGGACGCGAGAAAAGAAAATGAAAAAAAAAGAACTGAAACGTAGAATGAAAAACAAGAAACAGTAGATTAATTTTGAACAAGAGGATTAAAAAATTAAGCAGTTTTATTTAAGATATTAAAAATATTGCATCAATACATAAAGCACAGATACCGTACTTATTAAAATAAAAAAATAACTGAAAGCGTTCAGATTTTATATTACGCCCAAAGGGCCGTTTTTTCTACATACACGTACACTCTTCGAGATCGTCTGGGTTAATGTTCCTTTGGGCTAAAAATATTTAAATATTTAAAGACAGCCTATCATTACAATATCCCATAGACAATCTTGCGCGCTGGAGATAAAAATGTTTTTTCCGTACAGTTGTTCCATTGCTCGCTTTGTAATCATTGAGTTTGTCGATCAAAAATCAAAAATAAAAAATAAATAAAAAAGTTTAAAAATATGAAATACACAATAAAACAAATTCGATATTCAAAATTCGGGATTTCAGGTGTCCATATTCGGGTGGAGGACTACTTTATTCAAAATTTGATGGCTCTAGATACCGTTGGTTTTTCATAATGCGAAAATGTACATAGATTCATGCTAATTCTCAATTATTAAATTTCTTTAAATATAATACAGCGCGATAATCTTTGGTGGCAACAATTTAAAAAGTGATTTAGACTTTTATAGTGATTCAAGCAAAATCTCGTTTTGAGACTAAGAGCTCTTCTAGGCTAACGCTCCTTTGGGCTAACAAATGCAATCTGTGATTTTATCTTTGGAAATTTTTTTATGTTTGTATAATTACACTTAATGTCCATAAATTAAGAATAATGCCAGCACCGGCAAATAAAGGTTCAGAAGCAAAACAAACGTCACTTGTTCATAAATTCCATTTATTAAACAAAAGATAAATGACAAAAGATGGTGTATGTAGGATACCATTCATAAAGGCTACGATTTTTGCTACCGGGAACAATTACCAAAAAATATCTCCCTTACAAAAACTTAACATTACATGGTTGGTATGATGGTTAATATATCGTATGTCTCCCAGCCGATGAAATACAGTCCGTACAACGCCTAGACATGCTGAGTATCAAATTATCGAGCTGATCTTAGGGAAAATTGCTCCACTCTGCAAACAATGTTCTCCGAAGTTCCTCTACACTTGTAGGAGGTGTTTGACAGGCTGCAATTTGTCAGCCAATCATGTTCCACACATGCTTTATGAGATTCAAATCAGGTGAGAATGCTACCCATTCAATACGGGTGATATCCTCATATTGAAGGTTCCTTCACGGTGCTGCACGTTGAGGATGAGCGCTGTCATCCATAAACTCAAATTCTGTGCCCATGGCACACCTAAAAAAACGAACATGTTGTTCCAGAATGAAGTCAGATAATCTGGCTTGTCACGGTTCCGATCTGAACATGCAGATCTGTTTTGAGCGCTTCCATATCCGCCAAATTAATGGTATTAAATTTCTCACCCCCCTCCGAACTGGAACAGAAGTTCAACTCCTGACCGAGAACCTTTGAGTGATCAGCGCCAAAGCACCTGGAGTTAATTCTCCAGGGCGCCACTGGTCGTCTATTTGCCACCTACCGGTCACTCGGGCTGCCCGTCGAAGAGAGTCATTACCCAGCGAACCTGGGGCGCTACTCCCCGGGCTACTAGAGCCATTTTGCTTTAAGACATGCCAGACCACCATGCCGGCCAATAAAAATAACCTTTTCGGGGCCTCCAGAACCACTGGGTTCATAATTTGTCTACTCCCGTGGCCGAGACTACCTAGGTACGGAGACTAGTCAGTAGCTTCGCAGTGTTCTCTACGTCGACCTCCGGGGGGAACATGTAGATCAGTTTTCGAGCTCAGTATAATTCTACCCAGACGAGTAGTCCTGCACTACGGTAATGATGTTCAATGATGCTGTCTTGGTGCTAGTGGGTACCTGGAGTTCTCCATATGAAAGTCCGACGTCAATCAGACAACAAGCTAAGCCTGGACTCGTCGGTAAACATCACACAAGCGCACTGTAACGATGTCAGCATTACGTGTTCTCTACTCTAGGCTAACCGCTGGCGACAATGAGTTACCGTCAGCGAAACACATCTGACAGGCCTGCTAGCATATATACCAATCTGTCCCAAACGTCTGTACACGGCTTGCCACAGTTTTGAATCTTTGGGTAAATAAACAGGACTAGAGCCATCGTATATTCAGTGGTTGGCTCAGGCTTGGATGGAACCGTACTGGTACTGTCTTGACTGTGACTTTGGTTGTGGGGATGCTACATGGTCAGATATCGATGGCCTTTCGAGGTGGGATGGGCTCCCCTCGATCGATGCAGAGGGACGGCGATGTCTGACTAAATTGTTCTTTGTTTCTAGTACTGTGAGAGGGAGTTGTGCTTCGCTCACAGGAAAAGGGTCTTGTATTTCTGTAGTTGATGACTGAGTTACGGCCCTGTGGGTCTTTCCGTAAGGTCGCCCGTCGTTTTCTCCATCAATGAATTTATGCTTTGGATTTCTAAATCTCTCTGCATCGACTGGGGGGAGTGACGCTCCCTCGGGTGGTCTCTGGAGATTTAGCTCGAAAACTTTGAATGGGAGACAACAAGTTTTTCGGGCCAAGGGCTCCTTCTCTGTTTATGTACCCGTGGTCGAAGATAGCTGACGAGACAGGTCTGGCGCTGTGCTCCGTTTACTTCTTTTGGCAATTACCGCCAAATACCGGTGGCCATTCGGTGTTGTAACTCGGGAGGGGGGTGACCTGTAATGTAACGTTTACTGATATTTATGTCATTTTAGGATCGTTGACAAAGCCTAGAGATGAAACTTTGGGCTATTCCAAGTTCCTCAGATACTTCCATGAGTACGCCCACATTCCAGGCGGCTGATAATTCTACCACATAAAAAATCCTTCACATGCGTCCCTTGTGTCATAACTATTCGGTTGTGGTGCTGAGCGGCTTACGGAAATGCATGTGAACAATTTTACTTCTTTACTACCAATCTAATAATTCATTTTTTTCAAAACTTTTTTTTATATTCTTAATCTAATTGTCTTTAAGTTATTAATGTTCAAATATTTGTATTATAATTATGTTGTGTTATGTATAATATAGATATAAACGTAAGAGGGTCAATAAAGAAAACCCTTCCTTTAAAAGGGGTCGACGAAACAAAACATTTTAAGAACCACTCATTAGATTAAACAAATTCTGTAGTATTTGAAAAACAAAAAGGAAAACTGCGTAACTGACTGAAAAGTTTAAAAAATTCGTTGACTATAAAACGTAATACTAAATTCTTTTTCATGAAACAATGTAGAATTATCTTTCATGAGACACGTGCTTATGCGGGTGTAAGTAATTTTTATACATATTTTTTTTGAAAAATATCATTTTTATACATATTGTTTTTTGAAAAATATCATTTTTATACATATTTTTTTTGAAAAATTTTACAGAGCACTCTCAGATAATCGCATAGAATTAAATGCGTGTTGGCTGCAGTTCATAATATCACATCGTACATTGAAGGAAATATCTTACCTCTAATACGCATGAAAGCAAATGCAATGTAAACAAGATACTGAGAAGATTAATTAAGGTATTTAAATTTACAAACTTCCGCATATCATTCTTTCAGTTGTGCTACCTTTAAAAAATAATTTTTAAGCTTTGTCTTACTGTCTAAGTTAATCGCGATTTTAATTTTCAAAGAAATGTTTGTGTTATTATTGAGGATTATGACAAACATTTTTCTCGTTATTATCCAAAATATCTTTCTGAAATTGCTGTTCCACTGGTATTAGGCTCTTAGAACTTGCTATAATTAGAGCCATTTACCTTTCATTCTCAATTTACGGAATAGCGTATATTGTTTTTTGTAGCCACATTATTTCGACATACTTTTTCCAAGAATGGGCTTCTTATCAGGAAAACTACAGACTTTTTTTCTGTTATAATAGTTGCTTTCTCTGACAGTAGTCGATGTTTTCTTATTAACATCACCTCATGTAAAATATAATGAAGAAAATAGGTTACTGAGATAATTATGATAATGTTCTGTCTTTTAAATCGAATCTCAGTGTTATATTAATTAAATTAGAACACATATCAAAGAATAAAAGTACTTATTTCTTGATTAATTTTGCCAAGCTTCAATACTCGGATGCCTTTATAGTACTTACATATTTTCTCGTCGACCGTGAAAGTTATCATGAAACAATCGAATCATGAAACCTGGGGAACATCTGGCCAAATTTGCACAAGTCGTTCCTGCGAAATTCTAAATGTATTGATGCCTGCTTATAAAAAGAGTGTTTACACATTTTTAGAACAGAGTCGTTTAATTAATTTTTAATATGTAAAATGCCTTCCTTTTTAGTATTCGGTATGACATCCTACTTTGTGAATTAGAAGTAGTCTACATCGTGATTTTCATGACAGAAGAGATATTCGTGAAATTTCCAGGGGTACTGATTTCCATTCCATTTTCTTTCCAAAGTCCATCATTCATGGTGGGTTTCCATTCAGAAAGAGCTTTTATCGAGAGACCACAATAGTCCATACATGAACGTCAGAGGACTCCACAGGAATACGTTAAAATGTACCTATGCAATACTTGCATCAGTCTTCACTTTTTCAGTGTATTTCAACGTATTTTCAAATGTAGTGGTACGTTTCGAAGTATGACTTGCTGTTTTGCTTTGATGAAGTTTTTGCTTTTTTAAAGTTATTGAGATACAAAAATATAATTTCTACCGTAAATATCGAACTTAACGTTTTCTCTTGCTATATGACTTGACATTCTTTACTGTGTGGGTTATTTTTAATTTCACATTTTAAGAGAATCCTGAGACAATGCTCTTAAAAATCCTGCGAAATTCCTAGGATTTTACAAGAATCCAGCGAATCCGTAAACCTCTCACTGAAACTTTCTTTGCATTTACGGAATCAGGTTTATAAATTACTTTCTCTTCATTCTGAAGCAGAAATGATGTTGTTGTTGTTTCAGTCCTTTAGGTAAACACATGCTTCATCAAGGGTTACGGTGTATTTTTAATTACCTCCTGCTAAGCAGTTTTCCTATAGAGTTCAACAAATCGCTCTACACTGAGCTACATGCATTGGCAAAAGCAGGGGAACATTTCTTTTTTAGCTTTTTGAAGTTGTAAATCTTGATTTATTATTTTATGTCTTGCTGCTAAAGACGTATTTAAAAGTTCTGCAATTGATTTCTTCCCCGGCGGAAATTCTTTCGTGAAAAATTCTTTAACTTTAGAAACCGTACCTGTCTTTTTCGATTATGCGTCTAGAGTCTTTTCCTATGCAGAAGTAAAGATTGACGGTATTTTCCTTTCCAATGAATAATGTTGCTTATTTTGCATTAAAAAGTTTTAAAACCATGCATTTCAGAACTTTTGCGAGTTATGAAATAGGAATATTTCTATTCAAAAAACACAAAAACATATTCTTCAATCCATAACTAGTTTACATGAGACGTTTTAAAAGAACAATAAATTGAAAAAATATCGAACGATATTTCTCATTTCAAATAATATGCTGTTGCCAATAAATTTTATTCCAAATCATTTACTTCTTTTGGTTCTAAATCGATATCGTTGTAAAAGCATGTACACACCCTCTGTACAATAAACAATCGCTGTTCGACTTGCTTCGATTTTGCTGCTCATAAACGATTTCTACTATTTTGTTAGGTACTTCGATTTTACCGGAAACCCTATTGAAGGCTAGCAGGAAATTGACCGTATATCTTGCGGCGTTGACAGCCATATTCAGTTCATATGGTATTCTTTAATACACATATTTTTAAGCTATTATCCTATAATTTTGAAAGATGTCCACTTCTTGCTCTTTTGTAAAAAGCAGATCCTAAAGTTTAATCATTTTCCTTCAAAATGCAAGAAACCGTACGACAATAACAATTAATTAATGTCTTGATCATAAAAACAAAAGATAGCTTCAATAGAATCAATAGTGGTTATTCAAACGAAAGCGCAGATGTTGGCAGTAAACAGATGTGGAAAAAATACGGACGAGACGGTTTTTTTCAGTATAACATTGGGCAAAAGCTTTCCAAATAAACGAAATAATACCTAAGTTCCCCAAGATATAAGAACACGAGTAATGTAAAGAAAACTTCTCAAAAAAGAACTTAAAAAGATAAAAAAAAATTATCGAAAAAGCAACAGAGCGCAATGAGACAGAAAACGGAAACATCCACGTGACACGAATCCAGGCTTTAGTAACGGATATGATCTCCCCTGACTGCTGTGCAGGTTTCACATCACTTGTCTATGCTGAATATGAGATTGTCAATGAGTTGATGAGGCCTTGCTGCCCATTCGTCTTGTAGGACCAATCGCAGCTCCGGAATTGTTACTGGCGATACGTTATGGGCTACCATGTATCTTCCTGGAAAGTCTCTTACATGGGATTCAGATCCAGAGACATTGCCTGCCAATCCATGTGTTCAATATACTCATTCTCCAACACCTCTTCGACAGCAACTGCACGATGAGGTAGAGCGTTTTCGTCAATGAAGAGGAACTGAGGACCTATAGCATCTCTGAAAAGAGGTATGTAAGAAAGGAGAACCTCGTTAAAATAGCAGGCCCGGTGACTGAACTTCCTTGGAAGATGTGGAGATCGGTACGGCTATTAAGCTTTATGTCTGCACAAACGAAAACTCCGTACCCTCCAAACCGGTCCCTTTTAATGACGTTGGAGGGATTATTGCGAGCTCTCCGCTCACTCCAGATGTATATACGTCTAGAATCGCTACTTCGATTAAATCAGCTGTCATCTGTAAAGAGTACTCGACTCCATTGATTATCTGTCCAATTCTGGTGTTCTCCGCATCCCAGATAACGCCTTCTCCAATGAGCAAATGTTAATGAGATACACAATACAGATCGTCGTGTAAACAGACGACCACTGTACAGCCCCCTAGCCACGGTAAAACTCGATATTGGTCATCCAGTCGCATGTTCCATGTGTCTTGAGACTTTCCCCGCCGTCTGCCGCCTATTCCTTCTTGCCTGTAGGGTAATATATTGCTGAACCGTTAGACAGCTGTTCCTGTAGTTTGATCTCCAAATTCATGAAATGATGCTGTGAGCAGTCCCGAGCTATGCAGCCACACTTCGAATTCCCCAGTCTTTCTAATGATTCAACCTCGGTTAAAATCATCCATATGTCTTCTAACAGATTGGTTGTTCGACATTTCACATTGAAGTAGCAACTCAAGGTCGTTGAAACTGATATACGCCGTGCAATAGCTTCCCTGAAATGCTGAAATCACACAGTCAGCGATCTTTGTATTCCTCGGACACTCCTTCATTACGTCTACTGCATGTGTGTGCATGTGCTAATGTCCCTTAACCAAGTCGATCTCCTGATTGGTCTTTCAGTCCGCTCTGCCTCTTCGTTTCACAGATAAACTAATTTTTTAACTTCATCATTAATTTTTACACACCAGTGTAGGTTATTATATCACGCGTATCCGTAACTGGAGTAAGACTGGCGCTTCTTTGAGACAGTTTCATGATCAGCGGTATAGTACGTAAATAAGCAACATTATTAACCGGAAAGGAAAAAATCGTCATCCCTTTAGTTTTACATGGAAAGAAATCTCCATACGAATACCTGAAAAATGTGCATACTCTTTCTAATGTTTCTTAAAGTCAAATCGTTGTTGGCAAGAGAAATCTGTCCACGCAGCAATCAGTTGCGAAGACTTTAATAAACCAAGATTTGCAACTTGAAAATACTAAAAAAATATATGTTCCCCAGTTTTTCTCGAGGCGTGTGGCTCGAAGCAGAAGACTTTGCAGAACATTGTATGAAAACTATTGAGCCAGAGGTGAACGAAAATATATTGTGACCCTTGATAAAGCTTGGCTTTAACTAAATGACTACAACAAAAAGAGGATTATTCATTACCGGAAACGAAGAGAAAAAGTGTATAAACCTGAAGTAGGAATACCTTACAAATGGGACATTAAAAATAAGAAGAGTGGAAAGAAATGTTAAAAGCAACGCAACTGACTTTCAAGAAAAGTTTTATGTTTGATATTTACAGAAGAAATTATGACTAAAGATTGCAGACAGCTATTGAGACAATTTGCGCACAGTATTGTTATATTTCAGTATACTTTCAGTATTCGGTATATTTCAGTGCCTACTATTGAGACTGATATTCCGTAATGCTCGATGCTTATCAAAACGATGGAGAATCTTTCATTCCATAATCTTCAGAAATAAATAAAGGGTGTTCCAATAAAGCGCAGTATACAATATAACCAATAAAATACATTATTTTAAAAAAATAGAAAACATTTTTACATACTTATAACAAGCAAAGGCCTGATTTAGGAATGAAAGACAACGGATGGCATATGTCCTCTGCGACTTGCTCTGCAGCACCGGACTCTCTCGATGAAATTGTAATCACTTTCACAGGTATTTGCCTATCGAGATGACTAATGGCACGTTTATCTTTAAGTTCGTGTTCTTTTTGGGACTGACTGGCAGCAACACTGTCACTTAAACTACCGACGTTTTCAACAGATCGGATGGATCCGGAGCATGGTGATTCAATGCCTGCTTTCGAACTCGTGTCCTCAAATTTGTCAGTCTGCTATCTGTTGTTTCATTAGGTGTATTTTCACGTCCAAAGATTGCAGGAAGCTTCCGAACAGTCTGCACGCATCACTCTCCGTCCTTGCAGTGAATTTTCATAACCACGGTCGATATTCCTTTGTGTAGTACTCCATGTTGACTAAGTCGCAATTAAGCTAGAAAATGAACTAAGATTGATAAAATATCAGAGCTGCCAGATCAAATCATTTAACCATTTTAAATGTGTGAAGATGTCTCCCATTTCCTAAAAATAAGCTATTTTTGTGGCATATTAAATCGAAGCTTTTGTTGGAATAATCTACAACAAGCAAAACTATGGCTATTGATGAATATCCATCGGGCGAAAAATAATAGTGGGAGTAAAGTTAAAATAGAGTAAATCAAATCTTTAAACGAAAGTGACAAAAAACTGGGTATTTAAGAAGCGAAATTTTGAGATTTGCCTGTGGCAATGAAATCTAGCGACAGGGTTCTATTTATGAGGCGTCGAGCAAATTAATTTCAAATTGATAACTAGTGTAAAATGCACTTTTCCTATAACATGATGGCATCAGGACATGAGAAAAAAGTATAAAATATTCTGAAATTTTGGGTTTTCAACAACAGAACCGATTTTTCTCGAGTATTCCCCCCGCTTTTTTTTTACTTATTTTATCGGTCTAAAAATAGAGAGTGGGAAATTTCCCACTCTGCAAATGCAAATCACTTAATTTCTGAAGGACGCAGTTATAGTAAGAACATAACAAATGAAAAGCAACCATGAGTAAACTACAAGTAATTGTCACAATAATATTTCTTTAAAAGAAATCCGCGTTTCATTAAGAGTACACAGCAATATTAACATTATAATATCTAATGGAATATCTTCTTTTCTTATTGCCTGTGTCCCGCCGGTTCTTGCAATTGTCTCTGCTACTCCTTAGACCTCAAATTGTCCATAAATAATTAGAGAAGGTGAATATAGTTTTACAAAACTAGTAGAATCTACAAAATTCTACTACCGCCGACTACTAGAATCTACAAAATCATAGAATGAATGTAAGTTCATCAATCATAGAATGAAATGTAGTGTTTGCCTAACCGTAACAGATCTTATTAGGCTGGTATGAAATTCAACAGAAGGGAAAGGTTCAGCGTGACCTTCGCGGGCAGTATGCGAGGATTTGCCTTTATTAATAAGAAGAAAACAGTAACTACGTGGACAAGTCCATTTTAAAATCGAGGAGTGTTCTTTCTCTGAAAACATCAAGGAAAGGAAAAATTGCGGGAATATTTTTATTTAGAACCTGGCACTAAAACGCTAGGGCAACACGGGAAGAAATGCGGTAATAGATGAAACAGTATATTGTTTGTGCACATTAAAAATGTAATATTCTGGTAAAACTATCCCTAGCTGTAATACAAACGCTACTGATTTTGCAATATAATTAAAACATAACTAAAAAACGAAAATAAAGTAACATAATATTTTTCGTGCCTATTGCTTTTTATTTTGCATGAAAGTTTTTTCCTCGCATTACTTTATTTATTTATTTATATATTTATTTGTTAGAAAAGTATTTTTCTTTTTGAACAAAGTGAGACTTAAAAAAAAAATCAAGACTTTTAAACATAGCCAAAAGAGAACTTCGAATTCCCCGAAATAACTTCATAACTGATTCAAGAATTTATTGGTTTTGAGAAAGCAATATGTTAAGGAAAATGTAAACTCTGATTTACAGATGACAGTTTTAACAAGTATGACTCCGATTCTGTAATGAATCAAATAAGCGAATGCGTGAAACTCCCTACGATAATGGTAATCATACGGTCTCAGCCCTCCATAATCCCGGAAAAATTCCGGCCGCGGTAAAGAATTTGTATTAATTATAACTAAATCGAAAGTGATATTTAATTCACCTTCAGATGCATTCATCAGGTAGATAAGAAATTCTAGTGATAAGGATTGTGAAAAGACACGCTGCAAAAAAAGGAAAGGATTTTTTGCGGTTGGAGGCGGGGGATGAAAAGGAAAAAGGCATGCGGGGGGCAGGCGTTAAGTGGGGTCGGAGAGTACACCTTACCTGAGGAAGGAGGCGTGGTATGGTGGCGACCGAAGACGATCATCCGTGGGTGGATTTAGGCCTCAAAACACTTCTGACGGCCGTAGAGATACGCACTCGCTTCTAGCCGCTGGTTAAGGCCGCGCAAAATGCACGCGGAACTTGGTTCTCTGCTCACGGTAAGAACTCTCCAATTTTCTCATTATATTCTTCTATAAGTTACAAGGAAAGCGCTCAGCAGCTTTTCCCGGAAAAGGAAGTTCTTGCAAAATACAGTTATTTTAGAAAATTTTATTTTAATGTTACTTTAGTTTTAAAAGTTAATTTTACTTCACTGTAAGTTTTTTTTTTTTTTGTTTTTTGTTTTTGTTTTAATTTCTGTACCGTTTTTGTACGGTATTTCACTGTACGGTTTGTATTTCAGTAACGAAGACGTTTAGCATCCTTTCCCGAGTAAGAAATTTCTTGTAAAATACAGTTACTTTAAAAGCTAACTTTATTTCTTTGTACTGTAGACCTTTTACGGTACTTCACCGTATGGCTTCTGTACGGTATTTCATTGTACGGATTTTGCTTCATTTATATGGTTATGGTTTTTAAGTAGAAATTCGGCTTACTATTACTCAGTAATAATAATAAAATAATTGAAACGTTTGTATAATGAAAGGAAAATATATAATGTATTTAAATAAAGTTTACAGCTTTTTAAAAAGAATACAATTTTCCTGAGAAAAAAGTTTCATGTAACATACAGATGTATTGAAAGTAGATTTTATTTCATTGTTCGGAAAACGGTTTTTATTTGAAATTCGGCTTAGGCTTGTTCAATGCCAATAAAAAAATAATAATTGAGAAGATTGAATAATGAATGAAAAATATACAATGTATTTAAATAAAACATATTGCTCTTTAAAAAAATATAAAATTTCCGAGAAAGAAATTTCTTGCAAAACACAGTTACTTTAAAAATTTTTTATTATACTGCACGGTAACTGGTTTTTAATTATGTATTCGGTTTCAGATAGAAGAAAAATATGTAACTTAAAAATAAACTATGTTGCGTTTTCAAAAAATATATAATTTATATTTTTATATTATTTTTTATATTAATTAATATAATGAAATTATATTCTTTATATTAATTAATATATGATTAACATAATTTAGTTTAATACTTTTATTCAAAAATACAATTTATTTAAGCATATATAATTTTTAAAATATAATATATTTCATATATTATTGCTCGATATAAAAAATAATCGAGAAGTTTGAATAATGAAAAAAAATATGTGTAATGTATTTAAATGAATTCAGTTTTTAAAAAATAGAATTTATTTAAATACAATATATGATAACGATTACTATGAGTAATACAACGCACGTGTTTAAAAACCTTTTCTGAGACATAAAAAGCTTGTACAATACAGTTATTTTTAAACATAACTTTATTTTCGTGTTAATTTGTTTTTAATCAGGTTTCGGTTTAGTATTGCTGAACATAAGGAAAATTGAGAAGTCAAAATATACAATAACAGTAATAAAATTGTATTATTGTTACAAACAATAAAAGGCCCCTGATCTCTAAAGTCAAAGGCGTTGTTTTTTATTATGTATTCGTCTTATAGATTGCTCAGTATTAAAAAAATAATTGAGAAGTTTAAATAACAAGAAGAAATGTAGAATGTTTTTAATAAATCGTACTGTGCTTTCAAAATACATAATTTATTTAAACACAACATATAATAACGGTTATAAAGTTATGTTATTGCTATAAGCAATATTGGTTTCTCACTTTCTTTTTTTAAAGAACGCATTTTTTTCCTCCATTTAGGATGGAAACAGTATAATTATGGTTGAAATACTTTGTTGTTTTCACTTATAGATATCTTCGTTCTTCTCTCCGAATTATTTTTAGATATATTAACGAATTATAGTATTGTGATATATTATAACTAAAGTAAAATTTGACAAATGCATATGTTTCACTACAGATTATTTTGAAAAATATTATCCATTTCTAAATTAAATGTTTCAACAGACTGATGTATAATTCTTTTAACCCACGCTTTATGTTCCTAGTAATGAATCACAGTGAGAAGTGTTTTTCTTTTTGAAAGGAACCATGGACTGTTTAATCAAACAATCTTGAAAAATGTTTTATAGAATATTACCTAATTTTCTGAAGTTTCACCTCTAAGATTTTCTGTGGTACATGTTTCTTTTTTCTTAGATCGGGAAAGATTCATTGTGAAACAATTTTCAAGTGTTTTTAAAAATTGTTTCCATTTTTCTTTTCTTATGTTGGGAATGATACAGCCTGGTTATAAAAACTTTTCCTCAATATATAAACCCCTAGCGACCTATCCGCTCAACCAATCAAAATGGAATTTCAGATATTGTTATTTGAAGTTATGCATTCGAGAGTGTGTTGATTAAAAAAAATGGAGCTCTTAAGGTTACGGTAACAGTGAAAAACTGTCGGGACGCACTTATTTCTAGAGTAAACGAATCAGCGCACTGAAAAACCATAAATGGCATTGAAACGATGCACGTATGATAAAAATTCCTGGAAGAAAATACTCGCAAAGAACACTTATAAAGGACCAATGGAAACCCACAAGAGGAAAGGAAAATGCATTTATTGGAATTACAAGTTTTCAGAGCTCCCATCTTTGCAGATGATTAAAGCGCTGTATGCAGGAGATTGTTGATATCAATGACGAACGTAACATCGCAGGAGGAATCTGTATAATTACATGTTTTAAAGCACCTTTCAATTCTGACAAATCTCGTGGATTTGATGTGTACACTTTAGATCTTAAATAACCCCAGAACCAGAAATCGGGAGATCAGGGTGGCTGCAAAACTGAAAGGTATGGGGAAATGACTCTCCCAAATGCTCTTGCAGGTTTGTCGAAATCATGTGGCGACGTGTGGAGTAGCACCATCTCGCATCCATGCAATGTCTTTAACGACACTTCACTGCTGCATTTATGGAATTACATTGTTCTGCAACAATATTGTACACCGAGGACTTATGATGGAGCACATTTTCATAGCTGCGAAAGGGATAATTTCGAAGAAGTGCAGACCGAGAACGAATCTACATTCGTAGACAAAAAAACGACGCACCAAGAAGGAGTTATCTGAATGGCACGAAAATCGGTAGAAGTGACGTACATGTAAAGAAAAACAAATGATTACAGTTTGAGAAAAATTGGATGATTTGTTGAAGTGATAGAGCTTTACAAAGTGAAAAAGTTAGTAACGCGTTTGTCCACCTCTGGCCCTTATGCAGGCAGTTATTCGGCTTAGCATCGATTGATAGAGGTTGCGGATGTCCTCCTGAGGGATATCGTGACAAATTCTGTATATCTGGGGCGTTAGATCCTCAACATCCCGAGCTGGTTGGAGGGCTCTGCCCATAATGATCCAAACGTGCTCAATAGGAGAGAGATCCGGCGATCTTGCTGGCCAAGGTAATGTTCAGCAAGCATTACGGCAAGCAGTAGAAACATGTGCAGTGCGGGGGCGAGCATTATCTTGCTGGAATGTAAGCCCATGGTGGCGCGACATGAAGGGCAACACATCGGGCCTTAGAACTTCGTCGACGTACCGCTGTGCTGTAAGGTTGCTACGGATGACAACCAAAGGGCTCCTACTATGAAATGGAATGGTACCCCAGACCATCACTCCTGGTTGTCGGCCTGTCTGCCGGAAGACAGTCAGGTTGGTATCACACCGCTATCCGGACCGTCTCCAGACTCGCCTTCGCCAGTCATAGGAGCTCAGTTCAAAGCGGGACTCATTACTGAAGACTATTCTACTCCAGTCAGTGACATTCCAGTGCGAATGAACCCGATACCACTGTAAACGGGCTTGACGTTGTACATAGGTCAATAGTAGTCAGCGCAAGAGGCGCAGCGACCTCAGCCCCCTTTCTGTGAGCCGTCTGTGAATGGTCCTTGCGGAGCACTAGTTGCACGTACAATCGATGATAATGATGTATCTGGGGCTGTGAGTGGCGCTCTGACGATTGCTCGGTCTTCACGTTCTGCCGTTTCTCTAGGCCTACCGCTTCCTTCTTGACACTGTGGGCGACCATGGTTCACCCATTTCTGCCAACATCGTCTAATAGTGGCATCGCTCCTGCTCAATTGTCGTGCTATTCGCCGATAAGGCCAACCGGCTTCTGAGGCCAACTACACGACCTCTCTCAAATTCTGACATCTGCGCATATAGTTCACGCACCTGTATGCGAGGCATAGGTATTGTCTACCAGAGTACACGGAATGAAATTCGTGAAGAATTTATGACCTGGAATCGTAATTTCTCCTCTTAAATATCCTGCCAGTTGCGCAGATCAGATGCGCTGTAGCGACAACCGTTCATTCAGTGGCAACCAAAATGTAAAATTGTGCATTTTCCGTCGAAACCTGTATGCATATCAATTTGTGTCCAATTTGCTTTTGCGTCGTGTTTTTTTTTTTTTTGTCTAAGGATGTACTTGCGATGCTGCACCATACAGTCACTTTAGTTTTGTGTAAATGCGCTGGTATCAACTGTGATTTCGTCAGTCCAATGAATGCAGTTCTTGGTATTACGGTTGATATGCATACAGACATCCAGACAGTTAAGGAAAATGTGCAGACAGTTAAGGAAAATGTGCCTCATTCGGCCATAATATCTGCAGTAGTCACCTCCTGTCTTCGTCATAATTGATGAGGAAAACATTCGCAAAGTCGACAAGCTTCTGCTCGTCTCCAGGTTTCAACATCTGGATGCGCTAATTTCGCTGAAGAAATATCCTCAGAACAGAGCGCAGGAGCTTTTTTTAATACATCCAAACTAGGGGCAACACTTCTTGCAGTATGCAACAGACATGCAGTAACCGTATTATGCGCTGCCTCAACAACTTCAACAGGAACACATATTCGTCCGATCGCGATCTATCATATGTATGTACACCGCGTGGGAGGGGGAAGGGACAGTTCTGTATCTCCCGTTCTATTGGGCTGATTGACAAAATAAAAATTGCATTTTTCTTGTCTCGAAAGCGAGACTTGGGATATATATTAGACTTATATGTAGTATTTTTCTAATATAGGTATTTTTACACAAAACTGGACTTTTTCTAAAATGGCATGCCAATGCTTTTCCAGATTTCGATTCTACGATTCAAATTATGCCTAAATAATAAATTTTGTAATAAATTTTAAACTTAAGAAATTTAAAAATTTAACTTTTTAAAAATTTATATTGGCGCATTTTGAAGAAATTAAAAAATTTACCTTGGCGCACTTTTTCAGTTTGCGACAAGAATAATTCACTTGGCGACCTTAATTTATAGCAACCTATTTTCCTTCATTGTACACAAGTGGAAAAAAGGTCATCTTTCATACTTTTAAATAATTTTAACGAAGTGCACAAACCACATTTGGCGTTATTAACAAATATGCAAAATTTCAAAACGCGCCAATTTAATAAATTCACGTATATCTTAAGAAATTTTGAATAAAAAACTCTAACTTTTTGCAGGTATGCTTAGAAATAGATCTACTTTAAGATGATGGAGAAAATTTTACAGGTTATAATTCAAAATGTTTTACAAAAATTTATAAAATATATTTAAAAATACAAATTTTAAAAAACTAAAAAAAACTTGTGTTTAAAAAATGTGCGAATTACATTTCGATTAAGCTTAAATTTCGAATTCTGGTAAAAGGAATCAAGTGAGTTTAATAGAAAAAGAGATATTAATAAATATACATCAAATTCAATTTAACAAATTGAGGAGCTAAAATTCTGAGAGCTAATTTTCTAAAAACTACTCATGCGATTTTTGCCAAACTTGGCAGTTTGGCAGAATTTGAGTCGTAGAATCGAAATATGGAAAATAATAATTGGCATGTTATTTCAGAAAACGTCCGATTTTGCGTCAAAATACCTACATTAGAACAATGCCATATATAAATCTAATACATATCCTAAGTCGCGCTTTCGAGACATGAAAAACGCAAGTTGAGTTTCATCAATTGTCGCAATAAAACGGGAGACATAGAACGTTCCTCTTTTTTGGGGGGCGTAGTGTACATCCAGTTTCTTCAAATTTTTTTACCAAAACACGTAGTTTTTACGGAACATGGGCCTTGTCTTAGCTTATGATTTTCGCCGATGAACTCTCACTGCTTCGGCAGCATTTACCTTTTCAAATAAAACGGAATTATCAGTTCACCTCGATTCTTCCCTGTAAGTGTTATCTTGTTAGCATGTTCGCACAGCTTATTGAAGAAACAATCTTTCCACGTTGGTTGTTAAAGGTTTACCATAAGCAATGCTTTGCACATGGTGTCCTGTTATTCGTTTTTTAATGTCTATCTCTGTGAATTATGCAATTTGCTTCAACTCACCTCCTGTCTGTATTGTCACTGGTCGTTTACAATGCTCTTCTTAGCAAACGTTTCACGCCGACAATATTACAACGCCATTTATGGTTTTTCAGCACTCTGATCAATTAGTGCAAGAAAAAAGTAAGTGTTGCCATTCGAAAATTTCAAAACGTGTTCACTGTAACCGTTAAAGCTCTGTTCTTTCAAATCGCCATATCTCGAAAGCATACGTTCAAATAACAGCATCTGAAATTTCATTTTGCTTGGTGGGATTCATATATCATGGAAGCTTTTTTATGAGTACCCTTTACATTGAGATGAAATTTTTAAATTTAAATATGGGCATATTTAAAAATTAGGCATGTTTTTTTTCTTAGAAAAAGAATAATACATTATAAAACATTTTTTAATGTGGAGTTTAGGTGTTTTTAAAAATTACTTTCATTTCTTCTTTTCAGGGCTGAGAATGATATATTCAGACGAAAGTTTTAAGCTTAGAGGTATAGGAGTTTCTAAAATTTACTTTCATTTCTCTTTCTAGGATCCACAACAATATATTGAGAAGAAAATTTCCATTTAGAGTATAGATGTTTTTAAAAATTATTTTCATTTCTCTTTCCTTGTGTCGAGAATGATATATTGAGATGAAGTTTTTAAATTAGAGTATAGGCGTTTTAAAATTACACTTATTTTACATTTCTTGCATCAAGAATGATACATTGTAGTCTTTAAAAGTTATTTTTGTTTCCCTTTCCTGGGATAGAAAATGATAACGTTTTAAGTTCAGAGTATTACGGTTTTTAAATATTATTTTCATTCCTCTTTTTTTGAGTAAAGAATGAGACGTACGTTTTACATTAGGGATTTTTAGGTTAAAGGGATTTTGTCGCTGAAGGACTATTGTTTTCGTTTTGCGATTTTGCTTCGAATCACTCTGAATGTCAGTTTCACTTTTCAAATTGTTGCCACGCAATATTATCGCCCTGTATTATATTTGAAGAAATTTCATAATGAAGAATCTGCATAAATGTATGTATGTTTCTCACATTGTGATAAAACAACGGTACCTAGAGCCATCCAATTTTGAATGACGTAATCTTACTGCGAATATGGGCATCTGGAAGCCCAAATTTGAAAATTGAAATTGTTTTATTATCGATTTCATATTTTGTAAAATTTTAACGAATTTTTGATTAGCAAACTCAAGGATTTCAAAGCGAGCAGTGGCAACGTTGTACAGAAAAAACATTTTTATCTCCAGGGCGTGAGACTGTGCATCGGAAATTCTGAAGATCTGCTCGATTTAAAATTATCTTGAACTAATTTTTATGATTTAAGTGCGAAGAACATGGTATTTAATAAATAAAGGTAACACGGAATATGTTAAAAAATGCCCCTTTGGACGTAATTTAAAATCTGAAACCTTTCGGGTTTTTTTTTTTAAATTTATTTTCCTTTATCTTTTCTTCGGTCAAGAATAATATACTGAGACGAACTTTTTAAATTAAGGATTTTTTAAAAATTATTTTTGTTTCTCTTTTTTTGGATCGAGAATGTTATATTGTAAAATATTTTTTAAATGTATTGTTAAGTTTTTGTTAAAAATTATTTTCATTTCTTTCTCATTTAAAATGATATCCTGAGACGAATTTTTTAGATGTACAGTAAAAGATTTTAAAAGTTATTTTCATTTGTTCTTTTTTAAGGTGAGACTGCTATATTGAGGCAAACCTTTTAATTCAGAGTACAGAGGTTTTTAAAAATTACTTTACTTTTAATTCTTACTTATTGGGTCTAGAATGAGACGAACTTTTCAAATTTAACTTAAGAGTTTTTAAAATTTAAGTTTTTTCCTCTTTTCATGGATCGAAAATGATCTATTGAGTCTAATATTTTATGTTCGGAATATTAGGGTTTTCAAAATTTATGTTTAATTTCTCTTTTCTTCGATGAAGAATGACTGATATATTGAGACGAACGTTTTAAATTAGGTATTTTTTAAAAAAATATTTGTTTCTCTTTTTGGGGGCGATAGAGGACGATATATCGAGGTTAACTTTTTAAAGTATAGTGTTTTTAATAATTATTTATTATCTCTTTTCTTGGATCGAGAATAACGTATTGTGAAACGATTTTAAATTTAGAATTTAGATGTTTTTAAAGAGGATTTCCATTTCTCTTTTCTGATCGAGAATGATATAATAAATTTAAATTAAAAGAATTTTTAAAAATTATTTTTTCCCTTTTCTTGGGTCGCGTTATGATGCATTGTGAAATGTTTTTAAATGTTGATTGTAGGTAATTTTAAAAAATCTAGAAAAAAACTATTTTTACGATTTCAAGTCGAGATTGTTACATTGAGACTAGCATTTTAAATTCAGAGTGCAGAGGTTATCAAAATTTTTATAAATGTTACTTCTCTTTTTCTGGGTCGAGAATTATATATCGAGACGAAAATCCTAAATTTAAAGTACAAGGGCTTTGAAAAATTTACTTTTATTTATTTATTTTTTAAATCGAGAATGATATATTGTGAAACATTTTAACTGTTGTGTTTGGATGTTTTTAAACATTATTTTTATTTATCTGTGCCGCTGTCAAGAATAATATATTAACACGAATTTTTTAAATGTAGAATAAAAGGTTTCTTAAAAATTATTTTGCTTTCTCTTTTCTTAAATTGAGAATGATATATTGAGATGAAAGTTCCAAATTTAGAATATAGAGGTTTCAATGATTCCTTTAGTTTTATTTCTCTTTTTCTGAGCGAAGAATGATATATTGAGACGAACCTCTTTTAATTTAAAGTGTAGGGCGTTTTTACAAACTACTTTGATTTCTCTTTATTGGATCGAGAATGATATATTTTGAAATATTTTTTAAATGTAGAGTTTGGGTTTTTTTGAAAGATATCTTTATTTCTCTTTTCTTAAGTTGAGAGTGATGTATTAAGACAAACTTTTAAATTTGGAGTAAAGTTTATTTTTATTCTATAAATTACGTTTATTTCTGTTTCTTGGGTCGAGAATGTTATATTGGGAAATTAAATTAGGTTATAGTAGAATATTACAGAATATAAAATAATAACGTACTTTCTTTGTTACTTTGATATTGTGTTATTTTATATTCTCTTATAGTTTCTTCTTTTTCTATATTGTATTGTATTATTACGTAGTCAAAATTTCTATGATGGTTTGAAATTTAAAAAAAAAAGTGATTTAACGTTTATCTTAGAAAAAAACTATTTTTACGATTTCTATTTTTAATTAAGTTTTTAAATAAAACAGTTTTAACAAGTTTTATCGCATGATGTATCACTATTCGAAGCATTTTGTAAAATCAACGAGTTTTTTTTTTTTTTTTTTTTTTTTCAATTAAATTGTGTGCGTAAAGTTTTGCATTTTTAGGAAACATAAAATATTGACTTTAAAAAGACTCTACAAGAATTTTCTTCTAGTCTTTTGAAACAAAACAAAAGAAGAAGGGTGGATAAGACCCTTTTATTTGAACACAAACAAGTAACAATAACCCAATTTGGGTTTAAATAAGTCAGAACTTCTGGCTTACCTTAAATACGCAATTTTGAATTAAATCAAATGTAATAAATTAGCCTAATAGCTCGCATGATAAAGTAACGCGCAGGAAAGGCTCTGGTTTGTAGAAAACCGGCGAGACAAGCCCAATGGCTAGAAGCACTCAAACGCCGCAGAATCAAATCGCTAATAAGTCACGGTACAACGTGGCCTGAAATAGGCAGAACACGCTCTAAAATTAACTTGTGTAACCTTAGCTTAAATAGCCCTTTTTTCTCTCTCAATCTGAAGAAATACTTGCTATCCCATTTACATTCTGGCATGAAAAGTGTAGATGAAAAGAGAGCGACAGAGAAATTTAAAATTAACCATTAGTTAAAAATAAATAGATAAATCTCACAAGTGTTTTTAAATTAAAAATGCACATGAGAGTAATTTATAATGACAAGATATTTTTTATTTTATTTGAAAACATAGTAATGTTTAAAAAATTAAACATCATTAAATTATTAAGTTATTAATAATTTAAATATATTTATTAATAAATATAATTGAATAA
>KK119062.1:253319-332994 GCA_000611955.2 Stegodyphus mimosarum | reverse complement strand
CTGCTCTCAGAAACGCAAGGGTTTATATAGCTTTTCTTTAAGTTCGACACGTTTCGAGAAATATCTCGACAGGAAGTTATTCTAGAAGCTTCCCGATTGGACCATGGGATATCGCCAATTTGGTCGCCAAATGGGCGATAATGTCGCCAATCTGGCAACCCTACCATACACTATTTTATGGCAACCCTAGTGCTATGCCGGAAAGCTTACATACAGGCGCAACCGCCGAATTTTTCGTAACAATAGCATAAATCTCTGATTCCTTTGTTTAAGCTTGGAAGGGGGTCTAGACTAGACCAGTTCCGAGCAGTTTCTGTCGTTTTAATACAACAAATATAGCTTAATGCCTTGCATCGATGACTTTTTTAAATACCTTTAATATTTTGTAAGGAAGTTTTATTAATTAACAAGTTATTTATGAGTTCATCCTTTACTATAATTCTAATTTCCGCGCTCTTTATCAGAATGCAAATGAGCAGCTACTGTTTAAATTGAGGTTTTTGGATTTTAAGACACAGAGTGTTTCTAGCATCCCGTGCGCTCTAAGATTGTTAGTTTCTTGCCAGCTCTGATAGTTATAATTATTCGGGTTTGCATTCTCTAGCTGCCGACACTATGTTTCTGACGTTCCGGTTGAGTAGTGACGCAGCTTCTAGCTGTGTAGTCTTTGACTACTTGATTTGAATCTGACTGTTCTGTTTAGTTTCATCACCACGAGTTGTGGCTTATATTGTAGCACAAGAGAGTATCTTTAACTTCTAAATACATTTTAAATAAAAAAAATGATTTTCAATCTTCTTACGATTTTGTCTTTGTTTTAAACACAGTGATAATTCGCTTCACGTCTGTTAGGGTTTTGGGTCCAATTAGCATTGCCAGATCAAGGGCTCAAACAGAAATGTGTTTTAATCTCAAACAGAACTCGTCGTCAATTCGTGCCACGCTCTCTTTATATAATGGAATCATTAATATATTTTGCTAAACAAACGCAGGCCACAATTCTTGTGATGTATTTTTATTTAAGCACAAAATGTGATATGAAACACCGTCTTCCAAAACATCTCAACAATACTTTTGTGTGTTCGAATTATTATGCGAGTTACTGATTTTTAGCACTTTTAGAGTAAACTATTTTATTGCAAAAAATATTTTGATGATATTTATTATAACAAACAAGGCTTAAAAGAGAGAAAAAGACTACATTGCAATCAACAAAGTAGTAGTTATCCATAGTACAAAGATCTATGTGAATCCATTTAAAAAATACAAATGTTTGAAACCAAGTATGAGCCACAGTATATTTGCAAAAACACGAACGAAGCAAAACGTATTAAAACTTTAAATGAAATAAAATATATGTAGTTTTACATAAAAGTAGACGAGGAAATTTAGATCAATTATTTTTAAACATAAGAAGAGTGATGAATTACGTCTTGATTAAAAATAAATAACTTTTTTTTGAACCAAAATTAAACTTAACTCCTCCACTTTGTTTACTTTCAATTAAACAGCGATTCATTTAAAACTAAAATAAGAGATATAACATGATTTCAGATATATTATCTAAGACCTTAAATAGAGAAAAGATGAAATGTTATTATTTTTAAATATGCTATCGTTAGAATCGTTTTAATGAGGTAGCCAATAATAAAGAGATTATTAAAAACGATAAAAATGGATAAGTTAATGCCAGCTGTTTAATCTAAATGAAAATTTAAAATTCTTTGATGCAAAAAGATTTTAATTCTTCAAACGAGCAATATATTAAAATAATTGAGGCTTTTAAGGAAATTCTTACCACCTTGCCTAGAAATGTTCTAACATTGGCTCATAATGCAGTTGAGATGCTTTATGTCTGTATACGGAATAAAATATAAAACGGAGAATAAAAATTATTACTTTTGATCGAAATAGTTTTCCTACATATAGTATCTACAAACTTTACAATCGTTATGCTACGTTACGATGTGATAGTGTCTTCGAAAACTTTTCATTTTGGATTTTTAATATATATTTTATGTGAATACAGAAACTAGCATTTTCCAATTTAAAAAGGATTTTCACAATTTTTTGTATCACAAAATGTTGCATTATATACTATTGTATAGTGTAACTATAACGTTACGTTATACTATCGATTTGTATTAAATCAGTGTTACGTTATGATGTGATAGTGCTAAGTTACCTTACCACATCGCCAACTCTATCGTCTTTACTTTACGACATAAATGTTCATGTGATGTGATAAAATGCTAATTCGCTCTGTTCGATCATAGCATCTGATCACACTTGAAAGCAAAAGTCATGAAATTCACACACAAACCTAGAGCTCTATTATGTTTAATGTTGCATTTCTTAGCAAAAATCACACAAACAAATAAGAATTTTTACATGTTCTACTCGGATAGAAACTCTTGCCATCCGCACCTTAAAATACGTATATATAATCAGCTTTTTAATAGCACAAATAGAACACAAAAAAATGGCAGCCAGCTTGCCTCTCTTTTTTCCTCTACTCGAAGTTGCCCGATTCCTCAAGTTAAACAGCACTGAAACATTAGATCATGGCTTCGCTTCTTTTCGGCGTTAACACGCCCTATAAAAATAGGTAACTTTTCCGAAAAACAAGATTTCCTTTCTCATTAATAAAATGAGTCATTTAAAAATAGTAAACATTTCTTAATAATATTTCGATATTTTTGAATAACAAATAATTTTTATTACCATTTGTACATTTTAATTTTATCAAATAAAGAAAAGTTTCTAATACTACTCGTTACTGAAAGCGCAGGATTTAATTTTGCATATTCTTTCGAGAATTATTATTCAGTTTTGATATATAGTAACCAACTACAGTAGACGCCACTTAATGTAATCATTCAGATATTATTATCGATTTAAAGAAGTCCTGCCAGTTTTTATACAGAAACACGGAAAATACGTCCCTTATTGGGATCAACAATTCGGTTAATATGATCAAACTGTTATATAATAAGTTTTTAAACTAAAATGACGTCGTGAAAGGAAAGATACATCTGCCTATTTAGGTCAAACTAGATTATAAAAATAGCCAAGTAACAGAGAAATGTCGCCAAGTGTTTGGTAAAATCGCCAAATAGCTTGGTTTTGATTTCAGTCAATCATATGAAATTAATCAAAAACGTAATCTTAGTTTAACGAAGATTTTGAATAAAACTTTTATCGATTTTGACAGCCATAGGATAAGTTTTTCTTCTTTAGGAAGAAAAAAAAACTGCAAACTTTTTACCTTTCCCTTGAAAGAAAATTTTCTCGAAAACATCTAAGATAAACTAGGGTTCCTTTTTTCCTTAATTTAAAATTTTAATTTGGCATGTCTTCTTCCAATAAAAGATGTCTTCCAGAAACTTTATGAACAGCTCATGAATCAACTTTCGCATCCAGAATATTATGATTAGTTTATAAAGAAACATTTTCAAATGTTGCCAATTAAAATGCAACGAAAATACCTATTTCTGCGTTTTTAGCTACATTTACACTACTTTCTGAAGGGTATGTACACTTCTAAAGGGTATTTTTTATCATCTTTTAATGTTATCATTCGGTTAATATTATCAAAACCGCCGTGGAAAAAAACGTGATCACATTAAGCGACGCCTACTGTACATAATAAACATTTTTGCTTAGTTATTTCTGCACATGAAATCATTCCTTTTAACGTTATGAATCACAAAACTGTAAGCTTTTTACTTACTTTACATAACATTTACATTAAATGCGTATCTATAGCAAGATAATGTTTAACTATAATAAGATAACGTTTAACTTATTAAAAGAGATTATAATAGTTCTTTCAAACGAATATTTAAAGAGTAAGAAGAAGAAAATAATATTAAGTGGCGTGGGATATTTGAACCTGAAATACCATATTCCCTCGCGTATTGCTCTTTCTTTGCTAATTTTATAGTGCGAAAATCTAGAGGGTAAAATTATGCGAATCATTTAGTTTCTTAAGGACGCCGTTATAGTAAGAATATAACAAATGAAAAGTCTCACGAATAAACTACAGGTAACTACCACAATATAATTTCTTTAAAAGAAACTTGCATTCCAACAAGAATACACAGTAATGTTAACGATAAAATATCTAATAAGATAACTTAAAGTTCTAATTTTCTATGACTTGAATCTCACCCGTTCTTACTGTTGTCTACTACTTCTTAGCTACTTCTTAGCTACTTCTACTGCTACTTCTTAGGCCTCAAGTCATCCATAAGAAGTTAGAGATGGTGAATTAGCACCCCACTAGCCGAAACTGTTAACTGGATGTTAGGTTGTGTTTACTTCGTGTTTGACCTTTACAAAAAGCAGCAACACAAATTCGATATTCGACAGCTGAGTTCTCCAAATCGGTGTTCATTGTTCATTGGAGCTCAGCGTACACAGTAAAAATATATGCATGTAATATTTTTTGAATAATAGCATTATATAAAAGCTCTTTCAATTTATTTAATATAGTGTATTTGCTCAAGTATTTTTATCAAGTATAGTCCGCGCAATGATTGTTTTTGTCTTACCAGCAAAGAAAAATCCTCTCAAACGACCTGCGAAGATCACGCAAACTTTCCCTTTTAACTGTTGAACTTGAGGTTTATATTTTAATTTTACCAGGTTTTAGTTACGCTACTCTAATACAAGAACCCACCCATCATGGTAAAGCAAACACGAACCGACGTTCGATCTATGATTTAATCGAGTAGACTGCACATCTTCTTAAGTTATATTTATGAATGATTCGAAGCCTAATGAGTAGCAAAGACAAGAAGAAGAACGGTCGAGATTCAAGTTGCAGATAAGTAGAATTGAATACATCTTATTAGATATTGTAATATTAATATTACTATGTATTCTTATTGGAATGTAGTTTTCCTTGAAAGAAATAATGTTGTGATAATTATCTGTAGTTTACCCACGACTGCTTTTCGTTTCTTATATACTTACCTCGTCCGGCGTAAAGTAAAATTATTAGCACAATTTTCTTACCAACTATGATGAGAATCTTCTTTATTTAACAAGGAATAAGTTCCACACTTGTGTATTGTATTTGTTGAGTTTAAATTTGTCTTGGAAAGAAAAAGCATCACTACTAACTGGTTATGTAATAATCTAGAAGAAAATGGTAAATTATGCATGCGATTAGGATTATGTATGTTATGATATAGAAATCAAGGACCATCTGTCTAAAGTAATTTACGCCTTCATGGAGGACTTTTTAAGGCAAACTGGCTCGTATGCATGTTACATAATCATGAAAACTCTCACGCAGACAATCCGTTCTTTCTCATTTTAAGCTGTCTTGAGCAGTTTAATCGTTTGCCTGCTAGTGAACTAAATTAGAACAGAGTTTCTGCTGTAGAGTCATAAAATGTAAATGTATTTGGGTTAAATTTCAAATAAAATTAAATGCATGTTTTGCATATATAACAACACAATTTTGCATATATATCAGCAGACTCGCTGTATAACAGCGACCGATGAGAAATCAAATTCTATCAAATTATTATTGTACTGGATGAAAGATAGTTTTTTATAAGACGGATCGAGACTTTAATGTGCTCTTGGAAAAGTTGACTGAGAACTGGTTGTTTCGATACAATGAGAGATGTCTATACATAAATCTATACGCAAATCTATACGTAAATTTCTATGAAAATGTTTTCAAAGAGCTTCGAAATCAATTTAGATGAACAATCGGAAGACTGTGAATAGCAATACGAAATGCAAAAGTTGCTTCTTTAACTCCTGTTAAGAATTCCTTGTCTTTCTTTTAAGTCAGTACCTTCAAAATATGATAATATATTTTAGAAAGTTCCTGCCTCTGCTACAGGGCATATTTGGTACATTTAAAATTATTTATAATGTCCGAACGTTCACCATGAGCTACCGAAAATTCTGAAAAGCAAAGTTCAGATTTAACTTTGCCAGTACGATCACAAAACGTTTTCAAAAAAAGGATAATTATGTTTTAATTCATTAGTAACATAGTTTCCTTTTGGTATTTTGGACAATAATTACAAATAATAAATTAATTTAAATTTATTCAAAATTTAAATTATCTAAAATTAATTAATATAAATTATAAAATTAATTTAGTATACAATAGAAAATAATCCCAAATACCTACTGACAGTTTGATCAAGCTAGAACATGCGCAATATTGATATACCTACTGTAGGTCTTACCAACTCTAACTGAAACAAAATACCTAAAAAAATTAAATGAGAATATCTGGATCTTATAGGCTATATGCCATTATAAATTCCGTGAAAAAATATGTAGATGAAAAAATAAAGCATCTAAATTCATTGAACCACAAGCTTTGATTTTGAAAAAAAAATACATCTAGACAAAGTTAAATGTATCAGATCTAAATGAAAAATATTTAGATTGGCAACAGTAAGTGTAACAAAAGGAATATTATTTTTGCCAAATCGCTGTTTTTATCCGAGGCTGTACTAGTTTTACTTATTGTGGCATTCCACACTTTTGAAACTTTACCAAACAATCGAGATAGTCCCACTGAAGGCAAGACAGTTATGAGCATAAATTTCCGAATTTTACACCTCAGAAATGGAACGAATGAAATGAACGAGGAATGAAACGAACTTGTAATAGTTTTGAACCAAAATGTTTTTAATACATTCTATTTTAACGAAGTATTAATGAAATTTAGTTTACGTATAGCAACAAATTTCAACAAATTCTGCTTCTATTTCACCAGGAAAAATTGTTTTGTTTTATTTTATTATATTTTACATAATGAAAGCTGAAAATCTAAAGTAATAGTTTTTCGATGTTTAAAGACGTAAGAAAAATATCTCTCAACAACAACACTTTATTTTTAAACTTGTGCACTTACTTAAAAAATTAAACTAATGTTACTTAAATAATATTTTACAAATTAAAACAAAATGCGTCGGGAAATGACTCATGACTCATATAATAACAACTAAAACATGACGTGTCATGTTCAGTGAATTAATTTTAATATCTTCGTCTTATCTTTGTCTAATACACAAATTTCTTCCTCAGCTGTTTTAACAGAAATAATTTATTAAAACTGAGGATTGAAAGATCTCTGAAGTGTTTTTCTTGCATGTTAATTTTCTCGAGTATTTTATTCCATAGCCTTTTAGCGCTTGGCCGGTTTTCGTCGACTCGGCTGCACATGCTCCTTCTTTAACTGCTTATAGATGATCGAAAATCGTTGGTTTAACATAGTATAACAGAATTTCATGAATTTATTTTAGCATTTATATTAATTTGTCGAGAATTGTGTTCTTGAAATACAATAAAACTTCAAATTTGATGTCTGGAATTTGTCTACGTAAAGCAATCGTATTTGTGAATACATATTTTTAAAAAAATTCGCAAGGGAGGTTATGGTTATGCGCTACTGACTAACCTACTGACCTGAGGTAAAACCGGACGGAATGATGTCTGATCAATGGAAAAAACAGCAAGTAGCCACACCAATAGGATAGTAGCTGAAAGACCAAACGCCATTAATTGTTCTTAATCAGGAAAGTTACAAAAACGTAGTTTGATTACAAAGGCATCTTACATAAATTGCTACATATGATACATAAGATTGTGCTCCATGCTCCAGGTTACAAGCATCTTGAGTGGACTGTCACATAATTCAAAATATATATACATTATATAAATAAAAGTTGTGCCAATTTCTAGAATACATAAATGAGAACGCGCAGATATACATTGTAAAATTATATGAAGTCCAAAAAGTGATAATTGATGCATTTCTATATATGATGTGTTACATCTCATGATAGAATAGTGTAATAAGTTGATCATTAATCAAGTATACGTACTGTTGGCAATTACATTATGTGAACCGTCACCATTATAGTTTTATTAAATTAAACTGCCCATGAAAAAGTAAGAAGAAATCCTGTAAGCTACTTATTCTAAGATTTCGAATCAATTTATCAGAGTATAAATTTGAGAACTATTTTTAAGTTCTAAAAATAAAAATGGACGTCTGAAAGAGAATTTTGATAAGAAGGATAAATAATAAAATGCAAAAGTAATGATAGGGTGACACGTGTATTGGAGTGAGAAGATTCAGTGTTATGATCAGGTTGCTAGTAACGGCATTATCTCTAATCGTAATTGATATACTGTTGAATATTCCGTTGAATATTTTCCCGCAGCTATATCAAAGTTAAAAAATGTTTCTCTGTTATTCCCCTTCGATGCTTTGATTAACATAATACTAATTTGGGGACTAGCTTTTAGAAGCTTTCATTTAGTTCACTCTCAGTGCTTCACTGTGGATGAATTTTTGTTACAAATTTTTAACCTTCCTGATAAGCTATCAATTTAATTTAGCTAGCTTAAATTTTGTACGCGCTGTTTGTAGATGACAATGCAATATGGTAAATCGGCTTTTCAAATTTTTTTTAATTTAATATTTAAACGATGTTTTGCACATATTTTCATATCACAAATAAATTAAGCGTGTCAGAATTTTACGCTATGCATAATCGAATAGAGCGAACAAAAATCTTTTCAATGAAACTTGTACGAAAATTGCAAATTAATTTCTGAAATTGCTACGAATTTTTGAAAAATCGGAAGATCTTTTTTACTCTTTCAATTTTATGGTTTTAAAAATTTATCAGAATAAAGGACTAAATCCTCAGGACAAAGTTTAGGATAAAGTACATCACCTAAAAGGTATAGAATCGAAATTTTTACAGATTATAAATGAAATATTTCTCCGTCTCTTAAAATACGAATGATAAAAAATATTAACTGAGTAATCTTTTACATTTTTACTTCCTTGTACGAAGTAAAGCAAGTAGTGTAATCGCGAAAAATTTCGGGTATCATATTTCAACGGAATTATCTATTTTGACCACTGTCGAATCCATTTGAATAATTTTCTTTGCATGATATTTGTACGTACGGACAGAATAAAGGACTATTTTTCCAAAACGGGTTGTGCAACGGATTTAAAATACATTCAGAAGGAATTTTTTCGTGACGTCTATATGTACTTACTACATACATATAAAAACGATTAGACGTGGAATGTTGAAATTTTGTACATGGGAATGCTATAACATCCAGATGGGTCCCTCCTTTTTCTGTTGCAATCTGCCGCACCAAACATATATATATGTGTGTGTGTGTGTGTGTATACACGCACCTTCTTACCCAGCTTGGTGAGCTCTGTTTTGCTTTAAAAGTGATTTTAATTATGTTATTATTATGTTCAGGTTAGGGTTTATGCCTTTATTTAATGTCATGTAATAGTTGTAGAATTACTAGCAATTTAAAAGTGGCGCTAAGTAACGAATGATGGCTAACGAAGCCATCATCTGTTTACATTTGAACTCTTTGTAGAGTAGTGAATTAAGTCAGATGGTGAACTAACTTCAGGATATTTTTGGCCAGTGGGATCTAAAATTAATTTTCAATTTTGTGCACCGAAAATTTTGTGTTCTTGCCCGTTAGTCGAATTTGGTGTAAAAACTCTCATTTTAACTGCAAAATGCGTTTTTGCTGTTTTAGGTTTTTCCTATTTTACAATTTTTAATGCAAAATATTCAAAAAGTTTAAAATTCAAAAGAGTTTGCCTAGTAATCTTAAAAATTTCTTTTTCACAGTTTATGTTTCTTTTCACTGATTTTGAATATTTTCTTCAAATTTTTCGAATTCTTATGTATTTTTACCTTGCCGCGAAGTGAGAACTGAATTGATTGAATAAAACGTATATCTCTGATGAAATTCGAAGAACTAGGTTTATGAAGTGTAACAAAATATGCGACTAATTTAATAGCCCGTACAAGGAAGTCATGTGGCATCCACATCAGAATTCTATTTCATCTGATATCGGCGTTGTTGTTGCTAATGCTTGTCTAACCTATAGTCGGCCCAAGCCTCCGATTTTCTCGTGGCGAGGAGCGCAAGTTTACATCTGTGGTTGGCAATAGCTTTGAGCACCATACATGTGACAGCGCGATTTGGCTCAATTTCGCCAGAATTTTGATGGAAAGCATCCCGGGGGAACGGGTCCGAGGGTTTCCTACTCTTTTCCCCTTCGACCAAACCACACAAGAGGCACTTTTGGCTCGCCGCATATATAAAGTGCCGCCATACAGCACAAACACTATACATTTACAAACATCCATGCCTTCTCCGGGATACGAACCGGGGACATTCGGCACTGTAGTCAGAAGCGCTAACCAGTATAACAGTTGGACGGTGTTTTTAATTTGCTGCAGTTTAAAGCACAAGAGAGAAAAAAAGCATTTCCCGCGAACAAATTTCTTTTGAATTTGCCATTGAGGCTCACTTAATTGTTCGATTTTGCATTTTAGCGTATAGTAAAATACTCGCTGTAACGTTATTATTATATTCCATTTCCGAAACTGAATATTCAAAGAGATTTCTTCATTCTCTGAATGATGTTCAGTCATTTTTCTTTATTTCATAATTTTTTCTTGTAATGTATTTCTTGTTTTTTAATAATGACTAAAAATTTCATCATTGATAGCATGTAACCGAGACAGAAACAGAAAATAAAAAACAGTTGAAAGAAAGGGTTTTTATATAGTAAGCTTTTATTTAAAATGGGTATGAGAATCAATGCACTAAAAGGAGGGAAATTATTTATCCCATAGTTTAACGGAAATGAAAGATTAAATTATTCATTTGCAGAATATATAAACAATTTCATATTAAGAATAATAAAAGCGTGTGTCACCTAAGTAATGAAATCTATTTATTGAATTGTATTACAATTATATAAGTCGCTATTTTTCTTAATTTCTCATGGACATCCCACGCTTTTATTAACCGCCACATCTAATTGTAGAGAAATTCTGTAATTGAATTATTTAATCTATTTATCATTTATCATATAATATAATTTATCATATAGTTTAAGCTATATTTTCACGTGCATACAGGCTCGTAATAGATTGAATGCGCAAAGAACCGATAACAGATTGATGAAATTTATTTTTCCAAAAACACTTTACAGTTCTGGAGCTTCTCACACAAAATTATTTAATACAGCTCTTTTCAGTATGACAAAGAGCAATCAATAGTTATCTCTTCAAAATACTGAGAACGTTGAACATAAGGCAATACAAAAAGGCCACAAATCTGTGATCTGTCTTTGATGTCTCAATACTGTGAGCAAAATCGAAGCTCTCTAGTCTTACTTCAGTCATAGTTTTCTTCCGTCCACACAAAACTTTCCAGTGCCTTTCTCTCGAAATTTCTGGACGGCATACACAGTTACATAGGGACGGATACAGTTACGTTACTCAGGGATTATACAAATTATAGTTACATAGGTATAGGACCAACGTGTCTTCAATTAATTTTGGTGTCTGACGAGTTTTGGAGATTTTTCGCAAAAGTTGACAACGAAATTTAGTGCCCAAGTTATCGCCAGCATGCTATCTCCAGTTATGGCCAAGTATGAGAACACCTGCCTCATCTGGAGAGATTAATGAAGAATCTGCTCAAAATACTATTCAAAAATAAAAGTGCGGAAACATAAAATGTAAAACTGCAAAATAAAAATCGAATACTCTGAATAGAAATAAAAGTTATCGAAGGGAAACAATTTACCAATAATTCAGCCTTCGGAAGGAAAAACTATGTACAGTAGAGGTAAGAGAAATTATACGAATATTTAAGAACAAAATTCAGAATGTAGCACTAAAACCCAAGACGGAACGTACGCGAAAATAAACGGTGTATTTGCTGTTAGAACAACATGAAGTTTCAACTGTAACTTTATGGGTTTCTCCGGAATTTGAATCATGGATGCAATCTCATGAACAGTCTTACCAGTTGAATTGGTTGGAAGTGTTGGATAACATCTACTGCATAAATGTAAAATGCTACTCTGAAAAAACGTTCTCCCGCATTCATCGTTTAGAGTTTTTAAAATTCCAATTAAATATTTTCAAACTGCTTTTCACATAGGTACTGTAATCAGCAAAAGAAACATAAACAGTGGAAAAGAAATTTTTAAGATTATTAGGCAAACTCTTTGTCTTACGCCCTTATATCAAATTCAGATTTAAAGCTTAATTCAAATTATTTTTATGGCAGAATCGAACGTAAAAAATGTTACTTGAATCATTAAGCAGACTCTTTGTCTTACGCCCCAATCTCAAATTCAGATTTTTTGCATACAAACTATTATTATGACAAAAGAGAGCGTGAAAACATTTTACTTGAATTATTAAGCAAATTATTTGCCTTTCGCCTCAAATCTTATATGTGTAAATTATCATTACGAGAGAACGGAACATGAAGAATTTAACTTGAATTATCACGCGAATTGTTGTCTCACGACTCAAACTGAAATTCAAACTTAATAGTATAAATTATTATTATGAGAGAATGGAATGAAAGATATATTACTTTAATTATTACGAAAAACTGTTTGCTTCACGCCTTATCTCAAATTCAAACTTAATATGTGCAAATTATTATTACGAGGTAATAGAATGGAAAAAAATTACTTGGTTTATTAAATAAATTTTTTATTTCAAGGTTCAATCTCAAATTCGGACTTAATGTGTGCAAATTATTATTATGAGAGAATGGAATGCGAAAACGTGTGACTTAAATTATTAATCGAAAATTCCTTAAACTTGTACAAAGCGTGAAATAAATCAAAAACAAATTCAAAATTCTGCTTTGACGTGCACGTGTTCGTGTGGAGGACTACATGTGTTCAAAATTCGGTAGCTCTAGGTGTCCCCGTTTTTCGAAATGTGAAGAACATATGAACAGATTGAGCATTATTTAACATTAGAGAAGAGATGATTTCATATCGATCAACTACTTCAGTATCGTAACATTCTTATTCTCCTGTAATCAATGGATTTAAAGTGTTTGTGATATCTTCCTTTATCAGCAATGCCACACTTTCTGGCCTTCAAAACTTAATGAATAAGGTACAAACATTTCGCCACATTTATCACTCAAACTAGAGGATAAAAGAAGACCTAAACAGCTTGATAAAATAGTTAAGTAGCTTACTTGTTGCTAAAACAGCATAGCATAGTATATTATGCTAGTTCTATGAACAGTATTAATGCTAAACAAATTCAGAATTTTCATTCCTCTTACTTATTCTCGAATGCTTTATTCATATACGATTCAAAATAACATACCAAATAACGATTGTTGGAGGTAATAATTCAACATGTATCAGCGTAATATTCATAAATTTGAAAGACTAGTTTCGAACGTTTAAATACTCCTTCTCCTTCAGCTACAGAAGAACTTTCTAACTTGCAGGTTAGTTTCTCCTTTATCAATAAAATTCGCAGTTCTATGCTTGAAGATCCCATTCCCGATATGAGCTCCTGACTATGTACAGGATTTCTTGTCACTGCGGTTTAATTTTCACTGGTCAAACCAAGAAAGAACTTAAAATTTCTAGCTAAGGATCATGAATATATATTAGGAGAAGTGAAACACATACATTCTCTGTTGCCCTATACTGTTGGTAAAAAAAGTCATATTTCCCATTTTTCTGAAGCCAAAGTTATTCAAAAAGCATCTGATGTTGTCGAGTTAAATTTTCGAGAGACATTTCACATTCATAAAAATTCTTCAGCTCTAGTTAATTATTCCAATTCATTCCGTCTTTACCCTCGACACTTGAAAAAATTATTTCATAGTTGATTCTTTGTTCATCACTATATGGCACCAGTAGTTTGACTTTTTCCTCTTATTGTTTTTTTGGCTGAACACAGGCTTCTCCTCATTTGCACTTCTGCAGCTAAAGAAGATGATTTTGTATTCAAATTTTCAAAATTGGTCCTGAACATTTATGAATATAAAGCTGATTCTTGTTGCCGTAGCTTTCCAATATTGCTTAATTTATATTATTTTCCAGCTTAATCATTACTTTCCTATATCAGCAGAAAAAACGGTATAAAATTTCAAACAAAATTATATAAAATACCTAAGCTACAAGACTTTAATCAAGCGTTTCTGAATTTTTAAATTGGGCACCAATTTTATTAGAATGTTATGACGACTTCCTTACTCTCGTCGAATTCAAAATCAGTTTTTTAGAATATGTCACTACCAGTATAGTTGTATTTTTAAAATAAAATAAATTAAAGTTAATCAATTAAGAAAAAAAGCTGTATTTGTTTTTAATAATTCAAGACTATTAGAATTTAGATAATCTTTAACTAAAAAAAATTTTAAAAATATTATGTATGTTCAACAGAAATAAATCAAAACAAAATCTGGGGCCATCCAGTGACCGAGTGGTTAAGTCGCTGAACACTGGTAATTCAGTTCGAGGTTCGAATCCCAGAGAACAGAGTGGCTGCATGAACGTTTTCGTAGTCCTCGCCTTGCATAACGCTTAAACGAGTAATTTTCCTTTAGAAAATTCTTCACAAAGACATTCCTTCCCTTAGGCAGATAGCCCTGTAGTGCTTTGCCATAATTAAATAAATCGAACTAAAAAAAAAAGAAAGAAAATTTGAAAGTATTCAAATTTTTGAAGAACACCAGAAGGTTTTTCAAGGTGTTTTTTCCCCCTCTTGCTTAGCTTGCATTAACCAACCTGCTCGAAAACTCCTTCCTACCAACACATCCTTTTTGTTATTTTAACTTTATTATTAAATATAATTTTCTTCGCACTTCCTTCGCATAAACTTCAACAGCAAAATCACAAAAGTTTTATAAGCAGCACTTGTTTTTATTCTTTTTACAGTTCCTCATATCCATGTTCAGTTTTCTTCGTAAGATGATTAACACTTTTCTTTTCCTTTTCTTGATTAATTTCTTGCCCTTTGTTTATTAAATAGGACTTTTTCGCACTGATTCCGCATAAAATTCAATATCGAAATCTCAAAATGATTGAAAACGGTATGGTATGTCTTTAGAATTCCCGATAGAGTCCTAAATGTCATACCTTTTGTTTCATATTCACATTTTATTTCTTTAAAAATAACACATGACGATAATATTTGGTGATAACATTCTATTATTTGAAAAGCGATATGAACGCATATCTTAGAATCAAGACTAATAGCACCTCAGGTGCTGATAAATGTTGGCGCTCACATTAATGAAATAGATTAGCCTGTCGATTTTTGCATAGTTGTTGGATGTGTTTGGATATATGCTGATACCCACTACAGTCACAGTATTTTAAATCCCTTATTGGTTGCTAAAAGTAGAGTGGAAAGTCTGTATGTGAGGTAACCGGTAAATAAATAAACTGGTAATGAATTATTCTCCTAAAAGAAGGTGAAGAATTTGTATTATAATCCTTAAAACTTTCAAATCTTTATAACGCATATTTTCAGATGCTAGAATTTTAAAGTTCATGAAAGAATATAATATTACGTGCCACAATGAAATTAGGAAAATTTACTTTGAAAATGAAGAACTGAGAAAAAAATATATCAATTTTCTTTTTAATTTTTTTAAAATTTTTCAATGCATTTTATTAAAGCAATAACTTTTTTATTATTTTTTATCTTTTTTTAGAATATAGGAATTAATTATAGCATGTTTCATCTTTTAAATGTAAATAAACTATTTTTTAACTGCAATCTGATGAATTGATAAATGCAAAGTTGATTTTAAGCAAGTGAGAAATTATGATTCGATGATCTTACATTCTATTATTTCGCAGATATATAAATGACTCGTTTCAGGAATAAGCAGTAACTTCATTTGTCTGATCAAGCTAAGTGGTAAGTCATTAATGGCCTTTAAGTTAATGAAAGTAATTCCCATAAGTTCACATTCTCACTCTTATTCCTTTAATAGAATTTTCAGCAGTGACCGATCTAATTCACAGAATAATATATTTGCAAGCTGCAACCTACCAATTAAAGACATGTTAAAGGAAACCTTAATTTTACTTAAGCGTAATATAGGAAGTGCAGAAAAATTTCATCTCATGTAATCTGCATGGGAAATAGAGTATTGGCATAATATCATATTTTTCCTCGCGGTATTTTTCTCCAGTGCTAGGGAAAAAAAATTCCCCGCCTATCTTTTTACCATCAAGTTCAGAAAATTTCAAAAATTTTCGCGTAATTTTCGCTTTCTTCAGCGCGTTCAGAGAATGAGTTCCTCTAAATTTTAAAATGGTGTCGTTCATGTAGTAATTTTTTTCGCCTTGCCAACCAAGGCAAATCCGACCAATCGCAGAGAAGAAACCTGGCTTAAGGAGTAGCGGAGACAAAATAAGAACGGGCGAGATTCATGTTACAGGGAAGTAGAAATTAAAATATGTTATTAGATATTGCGATATTATTGGTTCTACGTATTTTAACCGCAATGTATGTTTTTTTAAAGAAACAACATTGTGATAATTACCTGTAGTGTATGCATGACTGCTTTTCATATAAATGTCCAAAAGTATAACTATTATGCGAAGGTCCTACCGAAACTTTTGAGAACACATCATTTTAAAGCTATACTTACGAAATGTTCAAAGTAGTTTCCTCCAGCACAAATGCTCTTCCGTAGGCGAATTTTCCAAAGATTAAATATCTGAAGCCATTCATTTCTTCGAAACGATGAAAAACGTACATTTATAGCCTCATCAATCTTATCTTTGGTATAAAAATCACGTCCAAGTGAGTTCTTTTTTAGATTAAAAATAGGCAAATGTCGTACTTACCTAAATCGGGTGAATGCGGTGGATGTTCTATCAATTTGACGAGGTTTTGTTCAAGAAACTCAACTGTCTATCTTGCTGAATGAGAAGATGCATTGTCACGGTGGAAAAGAGTCCTCTAACTTTCACTTCTTGAAGAATTTCTGGCAGACACTTAGTGGTGTACCAGTTAGCTATGACTGTCTCCTGTCTTTTCAGCTTGATGGCTTTGATCATTCCTGTACTTCTGAAGAAAACGGCATACATTACGTTTTTCATGGCACATCCATTCACCATTGTGGGCGTCAAACTCATTCTTTCCTTTCTTGACGTGTTGGAATATCAAAAAATGGTATGTCGTTTCATCATTAGCTGAGATTTTAGAAATAATGCGGTGACCACCGTCTTTGAGTAATTTAAGGATTTCTTTACTGATCCTCTTTTGGGTGCTCGGTTAAATTATGAAGAATCCAACAGCAAACTAGTTTTTTTTTAATATGCAGTTCTTCAGGTACAATTTTACGTATGGCGGCGGTTCCAATGTTAAATACATTCTGCATCATTAGGTAGGTGCAGCGATTATCATCGATTAACATTTTCTGTATGGTAGACAGATTATGCCGGATTCCGGATGACAACGGCCTCCCTATGTGTTCTTCATTCTGAAGAGAGTTGCGACCTCTGTGAAATTCTGTAAACCATCTGAATGCAGTAACACGGGATGGAACTTCATTTTGATCTGTTAATTGTAGACCTCGAACGCATTCTTCTTGATTTAATCCCACTTTAAAATCAAAGAAAATCACAGCACCATAATGTTCTCGTGTCAATTCTATTTTTACTTCTGCTTAAAATTTATTCTACGCTAAACCACTTGCAATAGACCACTAGAAAATCATCTCCTAGGCTAAAATAGTTCTATTCTTAAACCTAACTGTTAATTTTTTCTACTAGTAATCGGCTGAGCGTATCTCAAAACTTTTAGAGTGACTTCCGTATAATAATTGTTTCATTTTAAAATCTAGCATTCCCGATGGCCATCTGTCATTACAATTTAAACGTTATTGCCCTCAGATTTGAAAGACTCGCATCTTTTGCACATAAGTGTTTATTTTTGATATAGAACTGTAGTACAGGATTATTAAAATTCTGTATAAGAATACTAATAAGGAATTGTCGGTACCGAATTCTTCCTTAGTGCACGAAAAATACGTTAATATTCCCAAATCACTCTAAAAGTAATATTACTGCACAGCTTTGTATTACAAGTAATGAAAATACTGGGCGTCAAATGACCTATATTTTTGACAGTGCAATTCGTTTATCAAGTTTCATTATTTAGCCACACATACTTCTATTATTCGCAATAAAAAATTGTACATGAATTTTGTAAAGAAAATTATATTAATTTCTTGCTCCCAATAAACGGTATTATAAATTGTTTTTCAATTTTTAGTTCATTAGTTTTCTTATGAGTCTTAAATAAAAGCTTATTTCATAAAACCTCTTTTTAATTCTTTTTATCTTCGTGCTTTTAGTCTTTATGACATGTTATCAATCAACTATTAAATTCAAAAAATCTTTCATAATAGTGAATAATCACTCTTTTACTTCCAATGATTATTTACATCAAATAAATGGTAATACCCAGCGATTTTGCTAACAAAATCAGAAATTAAGGAAAAATCTCTTTTGAAGTTCCTTTAAAAGATTTTTTCAAGAAACAAAATCAGAATTTTACTCAGAACTTCACAGTTTTAACTCTTAATTAAATATGAAGATTTGTATGAAAAAAAAATCTGAAAACTTTCAGATATTACATTATACCCAAAGGGGAGTTTTTAAACGTTTTCTGTGTACCTTTACTTATTAAATATCATGTTCTTCACACTTAAACCATAAAATTCAATTCAAAAGCAATACTGCAAAATAACTTTAAAATTAGCATATCTTTAAATTTTCCGATATAGAGTCTCGCTCGCTGGAGATAATTTTTTTGACGTACAATGTTGCCGTTGCTCTCTTTAAAATCGTTGAATTTCTTAATCAAAAATTCGTTAAAGCGTTACAAAATATAAAATCGATAATAAAACAAACTCCAAATTTGGGCTTCCAGATGCCCATATTCGCAGTAGGATTACGTTATTCAAAATTTGATGGCTCTAGGTACCTTTGTTTTATCACAATGCGAGAAACATCGTATATGTATTCAGATTCCACATTACTTAATTTCTTTATATATTGTTGCGTGCGTACGGGTTCGTAATTGATTGAGTGCAAAAGTTGATAAAAAGTTAATCAAATGTATTCAAATCACAAGAAATACAACAAAACGCTGGATTATTCCTCAAAGATATTCGTACAATATCACAGTATCACGCAATATAAACAGTAGCTATATTTTAAACTACTAAAACGTTATAGAACGCAATCCAAAGCGCAGAGAAAGCTAATCCGATCTCACCGCGAATTCGCTACAATCAATATCAACAGCTCACTAAAACAGTACTTGAGCTCAGATGTTTCTCTCCGGCTGTTATAGCTTTTTTAATCGGTCGTGCGAGACAGTTCTAGCAATTTCTGAAAAGCAAAAAGACTAGAATAGCGGTTACGGGTAACCTAGTAGTCAATTACATTTATTCAAATTAAATATCAGTTATGGAGATAAACTTTTATTCAATCTTAAATTCCCGTGCTCTTGCATTTTTACTTTTCCGGCGTAGATTTCTCTTACAATTTGTCACGCGTTTCATTGCACTAGGAAATAAAACAATTTTAATTATAATTCTGTTAAAAATATTTAACTAAATATAAAATTCGTAGCAGTATAACATAGGGCGATAATAGTTGGTGGCAACAGTTTGAAAAGTGATACGGGCATTTACAGTGAATCGATACAAAATGCGAAAACGAAATTAGTATCTCTTCTGAGCTAACGCTCCTTTGGGCTAAAAATCGTTTCAACATTAAATTTTAAAAAATTGAAAAATCTAAATTGAATTTTTAGAAAACCAGTTCACCACATTGCATTATTATCCATAAACCAGTTTTATGCACGCTATATATTCTCTAACTCGAGATTAATTTTGAAAACGTTACTACTCTGTGCCAGAGGTTTCAATCAGAGAATCCCAATCCTTTTCTTGTATCGATCCCTTTTAAACTACTGGTTTTTCTTCGCTGAGCCCCTTACATCTGCCTCACATTAGCACCCTCCCTCTCATTTAGCACACAACGTAATCATAACACGTTTTCACAATGAATTTAATGCGCGCAGAACCGATGATAACTTGAAGAAATTTATTTTCCAAAACACTTTACAGTTTTGGAATACAAAGGTACTCGTACAGCTCCTCTCAGTACTACGCAGCACAATCAGTAATTACCATTTCAAACTACTAAAAACATTAAACACAAGCCAATATAAAAAACTTCAAATGGGTTTAGCTTACACAGTGACCTTTCACTACTCTCAATAATCTAAACTAAACTCTGAACTAAACTGAAAACTGTTGCTCTCTCCGATCTTTTACAGTTTTCTCCCATCTGCCGAGAAATGTCCAGTACTTTCGATTTCTCGAAATTGCTAGAAGGCATATACAGTGATAGAATCATTTTTTTATAATTTATATATAAAATTTGTATTTTAAAATTACTTTTATAAATTTTTTGAAGTACTTCTTATGTTATAACCTATAAAACGTTTACCATTATCTTGAAGAAGATGTATTTCTAAGCATGCATGCAAAGAATTAGGGTTTTTTATTCAAAAATTCCTAAGATATACGTGAATTTACATATTGGCGCGTTTTGAAACTTGGTATATTTCTTACATAAGCGATAATAACGTCAGATGTGGTTTACGCACTTTGTTGAAATTATTTGAAAAGTATGAACGATGACTTTTTTCCCGCTAGTCCGTTTTTTGTTGATGAGGTTTGTTGATGGGTCCTTAATTTTTTTCATTAATGGTCCTTAAATGTCCTTAATTTCTATATGCAGAAATGTGTGCGAACCCTGAGATACTACTTCAAAGGAGGGTAGAAAATAAGACTTCTTTTTTTTTTCAACACACCAATCAAAAATAATTAAAGCAATTAAAATATCATTAGTGAGAATAAAGAATGCTAGAAACAGTATGACAATATTTATGATACGGAGATGTGCGAATATGAGAGCAAAGTAAGAAGAGTTCGATGCTTTTTGACTACCGTCCCCTGTCTATATACGTATATTAAAAAATCTGATGTGTACACCACATGACTTCCTTGTATTAAATTATACGCACTTTGTATATTAAATTATACGCACTTTGCATTTCATTTAAACTTACTAGATTGAATTAAACCTATTTCATCGATAGCGCATAAACCAAAATGGAATAAATGCTCTTTAAAATTCACTATACTTGTTTAGCATAGCGACACTCTGGCGCTAGCTTCACTTAGCAGTGTTACATCTCATTCATTTTATAACTCAGAATGCACAAAAATTATGTATATCATCTGGAAAATTACCTAATCGTTGTCACATGTTCTATTCAAATACTATAATGAATCTAAAATGATATGTAAAAGAAACTAATCAAACAAAAAGAAACAGTTTTTCCCAGACGATTAAGTATTTCTCATTCATTTAATCCAGTTCTCACTTCGCGACGCGGCGAAAATACATAAAAACTCAAAATATCTATAATAAAAACTATGTCGTCAATCTTAAACACTTTTATTTCCTCGAATAATCCCCTGAGTGGATTAAGGCTAATTTAATTCGGAATAATAAAAGAAGGCGTTATCTTTGTTGTTGCGAAGATTAATTTTTCTAAATTGGCAACAAATCCACTGTTCTCCTACGTTTTAATTGTAAACAAATATATATTCCATGGGAAAAATGATTAGGCTTAGCAGGCAACTGTGATTAGGCGACTTTTAAATTATTGATAATTCTATATTTCTTGCATGCAGATTTACTAAAGGTATAAAAACCTTAACCGGAAGATAAGAAAAACATACTTCAATCATTTTTAAAGCAAAAAATTGTATAATTCACCAACATATAAGAATAAAAAAACTGAGCTCACTGAGCCGAGTAACAGAGTGGATATATATATATATATATATATACTTTTGGTGCTGCCGATTGCAACCAAAATAGGAGGTGCACATCTATATGTTATAGCAGTCCTGTATACAAAATTTCAACGTTCTGAGGCTAATCGTTTTTGAGTTATGCGAGATACATACGTATATACATACGTACATACGTACAGACGGCACGAAAAAATTTCTTTAGAATTGCATTCGATAGCGGTCAAAATGTATATTTTCGTTGAAATATGATACCCGAAAGTTTTTGAGATTACAATACTTCCTTTTTACTTCGTGCAAGGAAGTAAAAAGTCTAAACCGAATTTTAAAAAAAAATGCTTCACTACATTGAATTTTCATCCGCAACCCATGTGTGTGCAAAATTTTATCTCGATTGTTTGTTAGGAATTTATGCTTTCAAAAATGGTGCTCACTTTTAAAGGATAGGAACTATGAGAACTGGATTCAGAACAGTCCATTGCAAGCACATTATATTTTACAGTTGTACTTATCAATAGTACCATTTTACTTAACATAATAATTCTTATGTTAATGAAATTTCTGCTTAGCTTCCAGTGTTTAGCGTCTAAAGAGAACTTTACAGAAAAAATTCATTATCAATAAGCATTTATAGATAAATCATTGGACATTATTGTATTAGAAATAATTACAGAATCGATACTATTTTCATAATATTCATTAATAAAGAAGGATATCGGGGTAATTATCGATGTAGATAATCGAAAATCTTCTATCATTTATTTATTCTGTAATTACGTACAACTTTCGAGTTTCTTTTTCTCTTTTGAGGTACCAATATATTATGCATGACTTTTGAATTAACTTATGCATAAAACTCCAAATATCATCGTGTATTCTTGAAAGGAAAGAAACGTTCAAGCGTCCAAAATGCGGATCATCCTAATGAAACTAGTTATAATATACTGAATGCTAGATTTCGACAATTTTTAATGTGCTTAATGACCTGTATATGTATAAAAATCTAATTTTTTAGATTGCGAAAATATCACAAAATATTATTTCCTGCATTCAAAAATATTACTGCTGCAGTATTGATAATTGAAACATTTAGTCAGTTATACGTCGAAATATTTTCTCTGTTATTCCTTGTAATGTCTGCTGAGTAATTATTAAAAATATAGTAAAAGATACTCAAATATTCATACCAATAAATATTCAGTATTCACTCAAATGTTCATCTCAATAATACTAAACATTCAAATATTATATCTATGTCTTTTGTGATATCTATACTGTTATAATCTCTAGATCCTACCTGTACTCATTGTTCGTATATCGTTACTGAAATAATTGCAGACTTAAATATATGTTTTATAATACTTCTGTGATCTCGAGATCATTATTGCAAACATTGCTGGCATAGTTTTGATGTTGGCATCATCTTATAACATGATATCTATGTGATCTTTACATCATAAGTACTGATAATGCATATACATTGTCACTAACATATACGGATCTACATATCTCTTTTGTCACAATGTCTAGTTATGATCTCGAGATCATAAATTTAGATAGTTCGTTTACGTTGTCTTTGAGACTGATTTACCTATTTTATAGTATGTTTACAGTTATGATCTCTAGATCATAACTCTAGACATTGTATATTAATTGTCATCGATATTACCGTAGTTATGAACTAGACACCATAACTGTAGATACAGTACCTACACTGTCATTCACACTGACGTAACTTCAGACCATTGCAATTATGTCTACAGAGTAGATGTTACAGTTACGACTTAACGATTACTCTGTAGATCCTACAATTATGACCTAAAGATCGTCACTGTAGGATCTACACTTAGATGTTGAAATCATAACTGAAGACATCACTTTTATTATTGTTACTTACTATATCCTTATTACTACTTTTGCCAACGGAAATATATTTCGTCTGTAATGAAGTTATATAACTCCATATATACAGAAGCAATCAGTATTTTTAAATAACTCACTGTAAGTTAGAGCCAGAAATAAAGTTTCATATCACAGCCTTATTCTATCCAACAGACTGCGAGGTTGAGAGAAAAAAAGGTAAACACTGATTAGGTCACATTCTACAAATTTCTTATTAAGATATAACCAACATAATGTTCGCCTATTTCGTTTTGCAGTGATTGATTTAAATAGCGAATTGCTTTTTTTCCCTTTGCATTAAAAAATGATTGCATGTTTCTGAAAGGAGCATTCTTTTACATTAAGCACCGCTTAATGTAATTGTGGTTAAGGTTGTCATTCGGGTAATGTTATCGAATTGTCGAAATTCTACCCATTTATATATGAAGCCTGGAAAGCCTTCAAATTGTAATCATTGTAATCATTTGGTCGGTTAATATTATAAGGTATGTTTTCCTTCCTTTCTGCATGCCTTCGTTGTGTAACGGTAGTACACTCGGCGCGCATTGAGAGATCCAGGTTCGAGCCCCGGCGAGGGTATTGCACATTATTCTTATACTTTTTTGCATGTCTTCGTGGTGTCACATTAGCTCACTCAGCGTGTATTCGAAAGGTCCAGGTTGGAGACTCGGCGAGAGCATTGCTTATTTTTTTAATTTCCTACTTCAAAAAATTCCTAATAACTCTAAAATACTGTCAAATTATTATAAAATGAATTTAAATTGAAGTAATGTCGCCAAATAAAACATAAAATCGCCAAAAAAGGTCAAAAACAAAGTATAGAGACTGCCAAATAACAGAAACGTGTCGCCAAGTAAAGTTAAACCGCGAAGAGTTTTGATTCTGATTTAAGGCGTCATTTAAGTTTTCTAACCTTTTCTGAGAAACGAAATTACGCTAGCCTTTTAATAAATGATGAAATAAAGGAATCTGAAGAATTAGAAACATCTCGAATTAACATGAAGTTTGAGGAAGTCAAAGCTTAGGTGAATGATGAAAAAATTCAAGCTGCAGCATCAGTGGCAGAAGAAAATATCTTCCTGTCGCTTTCTGAAACAAATCCAAATACATTATGTGATAAGTGTTCTAAGAAGATGATGAGGAAGACGGACCTTAAACTAACACCGAGTTATCGTTACGTCTTAAACAGCTCACAGAAAATTGAAGAAGATTAATATAACCTTTTTATTTGATGTTAAAATAATATAATAGGTACAAATTGTGTTACAGACGAAACTTTCAATACTTGTGATTACTACTTAAATTAAGCTAAAAATGTTAAATTACAACGCAGAAACATATTATAAGACCGAGAAGACGAATTTGAGCTGGGTCAATATTTTACTGGCGCGTATTTTAAACCAACGGCTAGCGACATGCTAAAGCTGGAATGTAACTTGAAAGCTATAAATTGAAAGCTGGAATATTAATCATGAGTTGCAGCTGACAGAAGCTCTAGTCTAAAAATTGAAAATACTCAGCTAAATATGCAAAACCCTAGTATGCATTCTAGTTAAAAATATAGAAAGAAGTTATAGTAAAGACATAACCGTATTTACCAACGTATAAGGCTCACTTTTTTTGTTTCAAAATAGGTCTGAAAAACGGGGTATGTCTTATGCGTCGATACTCAGTTTTTCATTACATTCATTTCTGGAAATTTCCTCTATTCAGAGTTACGCACTTTTTTTCTTGCTTCCTTGCGAAGTGTGGAAGTATTACAGTTACTAAGAGTTCAGTGAATGCGCATGCCCTATCATTGCAGATCACAGCCGGGTTCGTTTAAAGTAGAGAATCTAAAAACAGGGACTCACAGTAAAGCTTCATAGTATACTATGAAAACAGAGACAATAGTTAAATCATTTAAGACGTGTGGCATTAGTAACGCAATGGATGGTACAGAGGACGATTTGTTGTACGAGGACTCGGATGCTGATTTTGATGTTTCAGGTAACTCTTCATTTAGCTCTGTATATAAGTGTCTGGGTTTTGACGAAAACGATTTAAAGGTATTCTTTCCCACATATACTGGTATTTGCAGAAAGTATTATTTTTATTTGTATTACTTTACATTTAAAGTACTGTCATTATAATTGTGTCATATTAAGCCATTATAATGATCAGTAATAAAGTTTTATCCTTCAAAAATGCGTATAAAAAAAGAGGTGCGTCTTATACGCCGGCAAATACGGTATATCATAATGACTGGCTGATTAATATAAGATGCGTTACAAATGTTATTAAAATTGTCATGGGCAAACGTGATCAGATTTCAGATTCAGAGGCGTCTACTGTACTAGAGAACAAAAAGACATTTCAAACACTTTGCGTCTTTACTGGCGGACTGGAGTGAATGTGGGTGGTCAGATCTCTTCCTGATAGATAATATGCTTGTTAACGCAAGAGAAGAATGAGGGTATTATATGGCAAAAGTCATAAATGATGTCAATGCATTATGGCATAGGTCTTTAATTTAATCTCCGGGGAGATATTTGTACACACCGTTCTCTGAGTATCTAACACTAAATCATGTAATCTCACATATAAAGAGAATGCTCTTGCCTTCCAGGAGATTTTACATATGCTCTCGTGATATATATTAACAAATATCTGGAAACGTATTCCTGACTGAAAAAAGGTTATTATCAATAATTTACGACCTTGGTAGCAAACTGGCAGCCCATGGGACGCATGTAGTCCCCGAAACAATTTTATGTGGTCCGCGAAAACATTTTAATTACGTACTTGTGACAAATACGGTTTTGCAAAAATTTCAAGATTTCAGTTATTTCAAGTTCGAGTTTATTTTCATTGTCAATAAAAACGAACGTGAATAACCCACCAGAAAATCTATAAAGAGCTAATTAAATTGCAATATGATATATACGTATATCATTCAAAGATTTGATGTTACAGATTTTATTAACATTTACTCGTACTTGTCCAAAAAATAAATGAGCTCAATTACGAAGTTTTGCACTAAGAATAATTGCTTTGTTTGGGATAACATTTACACGCGAACAACCTTTTTCACGATTGAAAATTAATAAGAAAAGAACCTGAATAACAGATGAGCATCTGCAAGTTAATTTCTAGTGCTTTCTCTCCAAAACCACAAACTTTATTAATATCAGAACGCCATCGATGTCTATCTGTAGTAGCAAACAAAGAACTTTATAATAGCTTACATACAAATACATGTATTTTTGTTTATGCGTCTAAGAAAAAGTTAATAAATAAGAGAAAGGGAGAAGAATGTTATTATTTATTATCAAATTCTGTCCGAGTTGATAAATGTTCTCTGAAAACTTAGAAGAATTTAATAATTTGTTCATTTTTAGTTAAAATTATAATAAGTTATTTAAGAATTAATTTAATATATTAGAATTGTCCAAAAGAAATATCACTCTTAAAATTTATTTTCTAGCTGTAAATATGCCTGAATTGTAAAGGTTAACCAACTAATATGTCAAATGCCAAATTTTAGATTTCGAATAGAAAATAAATATAAATTCGGATTTTTTCGTTAGCTTCATTACTTTCATTTATACATGTTTAGATAAAGGTTTAAGAAGCAAAATTTAAAATTTGCTTAATTTTTTTAAAATTTTGTTAATCAAATTTTCTATTTTGCTAAAAAAAAGAAAAGATTTTGACCTTACATTCCCTCTCATGCAATTTGAGTTGAGTTTGAGACCACTAATTTACGGTTTTATAATAGGGGAAAATCATGGCAGTCATATAATATTGCTATCTTTAAGATACAAGATAGCACCGAAGCGACATTTTTAATGGCAAGCCACTTGTAGGAGCATACAGTAAACTTTCGTTGAGTCCGACGGTTACGTTATTAATATATTGAGCATGTGACAAAACCGAGTTCCAGAAAGTTAACTTTCTATGGAAAAAACAGATTAGGTATAATTCAGATTAAGAACGTATGTATAATTTATGCGAATCAAAATATCATTATAATTAAAATGAAAAATGAAACATATGTTAATTGTAAGGATTTTTATTATTACTGCTTAACACGTTGATTGCTCCTCAAGTTTATAAGAATATCTCCTTCAAGCCACGAACAGTGCTATATGATGGGCTTACTGTTTACGATCGCAAGTGCTTAGAAGGTCTAGTACGAAACATTCCAGTAAGGCATTCAGTTGAAAATCTTTGCTCAGGAATGAAGTATCTAAGAAAGCATGTGAGATTCGTAAATTTTTTTTCTTTTCCATGTATTTTTTCTGTAGTGAAGAATGGTTAAAATTTCTTTGAGTTAAAATTTAAATTTTCTGAAAGGTCAAAAGGAAAAATGGAAGAAATCTTTAATAAGTGTATCACACAGCAGTGAAGGAAAAACCTCTTACGAGGCTTTCAAAAATTCTCAAAAAAAAAAAAACGGTTAGGAACAGCCAAGAGAAAAACGCAAATAGAATTACATCGTCAGTTTCTGATAAATACAAAGGCAATGAATGTGGTGTAGATATTAATGTTCATACATTACAAGAACTGGTTGTTGAGGAAGAAATATATCGAATAAAAGTACAATTTAATTTAGTGAATGGAATGAATTTAGTTGCCCGCAACAACCATTTACTTTCATCATTCAACAATCATTTTTTAAATATCTACTAACTTACCTCCTAAGTACTCAGATAAGCGTCACCCGAATGCCAATAACGCGACCTGATCAGAATTTTTGGCAGCCATCCGAACACAGGTGATGCGGCTTGATCAGAATTTTTGCCTTTACTGGAATACCGACGACGCAGCACACTAATAAGTGCCTGATAAAATTATATGTGAAAAAGCTGGTGATTTTTGTTAGGGACAGTGACTCACGCAAATCTTTAAGTGTTTCGCAGTAAGGAGTGCAGAGTTTTTCAATGTCTCTTACGAAGTGTCCTTTACTTTCTTCATTCATTCGGGTCAGTTTCAAAGACTCCCTGTTCCTTTTTATAATTCGTTTAAATTCTTGAGAGTTAAAGGCGCTTTATTCTTTTTACTAGCATAGCTTTATCACAGTCCATTGGTGTTACAAGATCATACTGTTCTTTATCCGCCATTTCTCCATTAATTCTTGGATCCCTGGTTTCTTCTATATCTAAAAAACGCAAACTGTTCTACCAATTGTTTTCGTAAAATGTACGATTTTTTTTATCGTCACTCCCAATCGGTAGAAATCTTTTAAAATTATTGATAACTGCTGGCAAGCATTCAGTGTTGAAGAATGAACGTTTAACTCTGCATAAATAGAATTTTAGCTTTGGAAAAACAAATCAGATTGAAAGTTATAAAGTCTGTGTCTTTTTGAAAACATAAACGTTTAAAAGGTCTCTTGAATAATTATCTTCTAGAATTTGTGAAACTAAACAGAGATCAGAAGGGTGTATAACACCCTTTTATTCAAGCGTAAAATTAACAAATGATCCAACTTTGGTTACAGGAAGCCAACACTTCTGGCTTAATAGAAATACGTAACAAATAATAATTCCAAGGTGTCATAGGTTAGCCTAACGGCTCACAGAACACTTTAACGCGCAAAAGAGCTCTGGTCTGTAGTAACCGGCGAGACAAGCCTAAAGGCGAGAACACATCAAATCTGCTAACGCAAGTTGCTAATAATCACAGCACAGCGTAGCCTGGAATAGGCATACACGCTCTAAAACTAACTTCCGAAACTCGTGCTTAAATAACACTTCATTCTACCTTAATCTGAATAAACTCTCGCTAACTCATTCACATTCTGGCATGAAAAGCGTGGGTGAAAAGAGAGTAATAGGAAAGGCTGTTCAATTTTAGTTAAAAATAAATAGATAAACCTCACAAAGTTTAAAATACACTTATATATAGGGTGTCCCAGCAAAAGCGCATGCTCTCAAAAATATTTTATTTTATTTTTACATACTTAAAACAGGAAAATCTTCCGATTTTAAAATATGAAATTTTATTTGACTCGGCAACACTGGCATTTTATTAATGTCGCATCATTGTTGTAGCTCAGTGAACATGCAGCGGCACGCAAAGGAACAGCGCATTTTGATTGTGAAATTTGATTAAAAGAATGGCGAATATTATACATAGATTGTTGAGATGCTTCGTGTAATCACTGGGCATGAAAATTTATAAGGTTTCTCCTTCAATCTCTTGACTTTCTTTGTGAGCATACGCTGTGAAACCCTACGTGGAGGACAGTGAACAAATCTAGGCTATGTCCTTTAGTGTTGAAGAACTACAAAGTCAGAAGGAGGGTTTAAGGTGACCCTTTAATTCAAATAATTACAACTCTCCAACTTGAGAGTAAGCCACTACTTGGGCTGAACTAAAATAATATGAAATAAAGTGTGTTAACAAATTCAAATACCTAACTTAATCCTAAGTAGGACGGCGAGGGAAGCTTAACTCTTAGTGAAATGCAATAATGCGAATTTCACTAGCAAACACTAGTAATTGCAAATGCCTATGAAGGCGAACTTTCAGTAGACAGAGGAAATCTTTGCGCGCACAGCCTTACGGCGATAAATCCAAGGCTCTGTTTTTCTTCTCGTTAACTTCTGCCTTTTAAACTGCTAACAGATATATGCGATTTGCATAAATATCTCGCTCGCGCTAAATTCGGGCAGCAACTGAAACTTTGAGATATCGATAGGAAAGTTCAAACTAAAAATTATTTGGTTAATTAAAATAATGAATGCTACAAATTCATCTAATGAAACTGATTCATCTAATGTTTGCAGGTTGATAAAGAAATTTGAGGACTGAAGTTCGACACCAGACATTAAATCACCAGCTCTTGATTCAGTTGGTCTGTCGAAAACATCGCTATTGTGCGTAACAGTGTTATTGAAAGTCCCAAAAAATCCAAATTTCAAATTTTACAAATTCTAGAAAAATTAACAGTAAAAGAACTTAAAGCGTAACTTTATTGTGTCATATCCACCTCAATAAGCAGATGTGCGAAGAAATGAATCCGAGTTTTATAGAAAAGCTGTGATGCTGCAGAGCGAGTCGTGAAGAACATTTGTGAAACATTACTTTTCTTTCTCAAATTGGAACATTTATCTGCTGTAAGTACGTTAAAATATTTCTCATTTTCTGAAAATAAGGTATTTTATTGGGCATAATAAATCTGGCCCTTTTCTTAGAATACACTTTATTGACACATCAACCTAACAGTTACACAAAATGTAAAAATATAAAAGAACAAACGTTCAAGTTAAACTAAAATACAAATTACTTCAACCTAATGAAGCTACTGCGTTTTCGTACAATGCAAAAAACATATAAATACATTCTTCATAAATAGCCCTAAGGGTCCAATCCTAGAAGGGGTATTAATTTCCTTTTGCCATTGCGCGTCGAAAATTTAAAAGTCTGAATCACTTTTCAAATTGTTGCCATAAAATATTATTGTGCTGTATTATATTTAAAGAAATTGAATAATGAAGAATCTGCATAAATGTATGTATGTTTCTCGCATTGTGATAAAACAATGGTACCTAGAGCCATCGACTTTTGAATAACGTACGTCTCCGTCCAAATATGGCATATGGAAGCCCAAATTTGGAATCTGGAATTTGTTTTATGATCCATTATATATTTTGTAAAGCATTTATGAGTTTTTGACTAAGAAATTCAACGATTTCAAAACGAGCAATGGCGACACTGTACGGAAAAAGAAAACATTTTTATCTGTGGCACGCGAGACTATGTATCGGAAATTCCAAAGGTATGCTCTGTTAAATATTTTGCGATATTGCTGTTGGATTGAATTTTATGGTTTAAGTGTGAAGAACATTATATTTAATAAATAAAGGTAATACACAAAACGCTAAAAAAAGCCCCCTTGGAGTGTCATATAGTTTGGAGTTTCTGATTGCGAAAACATTTGGAGACGCACATTTGAAAAGTGATTTCGACACAAAAATGCTATGGACAAAAAGTGCGTTTGGAGACTGATAGCCTCTCTGGTGCTTATAAAGCTAATTAAAACATAATTACATTAAGATTTAATTGCGTTTATTATTAGTCGCAATTATTCAATTTGTTGTTCTTTTTTTTTCGCAAATTTATTTGCTTTTGTCATAAGCATTTTTTCAGATATTGGCAGATTACGGCTTCTTTGATTGGCGAACTTTTTCAGCAATAATTTTTCAGAATCACTATGCTCCACATATCTCAACATTTTTCTCCGATGCAAATTTTATTCCACGAGCATAAAGTAAAAAAATTTGAATTTTACACATAGTATCAGCTTAAATTTGGATAAACTGTATTATATAAATTTTACAATTGAGTAAAAAACTATATGCGTTCATAACTTGGTATCTCAAAGAGCCGCCATTTCCCACAGTGCGAGGAGCATACATACATATTAATTCTTCATTATTTAATGTTATAGATTACCATAGTATTCATAAAATCATCGTCAAACGTATTCATAAAATTTTCCTATTAAGTTAATTTTCGTAAATGTGTTTCTAGACTTATTCTCGGTAACGTTACTGCTTTCCAGCTAGTTGTTACATTCTTGTCTCAATATGTGAGTGAAGATTTATTTCGAAAATTTTGTTGAAATATCTATTCCTTTACTAAGGCCTCCCAAGGCTATTGTTTTATCATAAATGTTGGAAGCGCTTCTGTGCGTTTCCTAAAAGTTATTTACAAATATATGAATGAAATCATTCTTAAAAATCAAGCATGCAGAGCCTTAGGGAATTCCATGGATCTCAGCAGATGACTTTCAGTAATTAATATTAGATGAATAGGATTATTATCAACTGCCTGGAATTTAAGATCCTAATAAAGTATTTAAAACAGTTTTAGAAATGAATTCTATTTCAAGGATTGCAGTATTACAAATTTTCTCTCTGTCAAAATGTTTATTCAAAACTCTACGACAGTCTATATTTAATTTCATAACATTTTTACCAAACGTTACCATTTTATAGTTTATTGTAAGTACGTATGTAAATTAATGATTAATTTCATACAAAACGTAACTAATAATCATAATTCGTTAAGTAGAATCCTAGAATATAATACGGTATGTATATTAAAATTTTCTGCAAATTCAACTCGAAATTAAAACCTTTCACATTAGCTGATGGGATTCCTAAATAAATCTTAATGAAAGTTCTCAAATTGTAACTTGAATTGATTTAGGGGAAATAGTTGTAGGAAGTATTACCATATTTCTTAAAGTAGTTTGCCTTTCTTTTCGCTAATTGTAGCGTACGAAAAACTAAAAGGAAAAAATTATGCGAATAATTTAATTTCCGAAAGACTAAATGTCAGTTCGTGCTTACTTCGCTGTAACGGGAAAATTTCTGGATAAAAGGCTAACATGATGTTCAACAATTAGAAGAGAAAGCTTCGGCGTGACCTTTTATTAGTCAAGCGAAAACAATACAATATGTCCGAATACATTTTAAATTTTAGTGGTTCTCTGAGAAAGCGAGAAATTATACAACGACTTTTAAAATTTTCAGAACCTGGTGCTGAAAAGCTACGGGGATACATACAAGGGGAAAAATACGCGAATATATATAAGTATGGTTATATATAGTTCGTTTATAGATATTTATTATTAGATTATATTAATATGGCGAAAAGAAGAAGTGTTATCTGCCTAGGGAAAATGCTGCCTTCTTGGAGAACCATCTAAGACAACTGGTTCGTACTCATCATCAAATTTCCAACATATCTTAATTCGTAAAGTCTAAACTACCCAAATGATACTGTGTTTTATTCTTTGAAAACAGAAGTAAACTCATTACGCTTTCTCCCTCATAATCCGTAAACGCTCAGTGTGTTTATTTTCGGGGAAATAATAGACTTATACAATGGAAATATTTACTTATACAGTGCGTTGTCTATTATCCAGGAGCGGATTATCCACTGTTTGCAATATCCACACACTCACACACAATGCTATGCGTGTGACTACGTAAAAACCAAATTCGCGCATGACCAAATATGGTCTAAAAGCAGCTGAATTGCGTCTTTAGGTTTAGTTTCAACGATTACCTCGTACTATTTTTTCTGCATCTTGATAGTCGAAGGCATCGTTTCAGTTTATCACAGGGACGTTTGGATTTCCTACATACGCATTTTTCCTATATTTTTTTCTTATTCTTTAAAAAGGGATTTATAAATTCATTACTAGAAAATAAAATCCGACAGAAATCGGAGATTTATCGAATTGAGTAGAATTCGAGTCAATAACTGAAACTATATGCCAAAAACTTTAAAATCAAAATTCTTCGAAAGTGTTGGTTGGGAAAACATCGAGGAATAGTTCGATGGCGACTGGACTCAGCCAGGCTTTCAATGCTTGAAAGATGCGGATATCGTTTCAAATGTCACAAGAACGGAGAGTGATAATGAAAATACAAACGAAGAAGTAAGGTTACTGTCAATTACAATAGTTCCAGGACAGCAGTTGGACTTCCTCGACCAAAAAGATTTCCTTTACAGTTCCTTAAAGATTTCCTTAAAGACAGCACTTCGAAAAATACACAATGAAATTCGACAAATATTTGAGCGTTCTCAAAACGAAAGTCAAATTGCTGATTTTAAGAAACAAACGTATAAAATCTGATAAATAGTGATAAAATCGGCTTTGAAGTCACACGAGTAACTTTTGGTGTGGAGTTTATGAAATTGTATGGAATTGTTCGGATGCTCCAGTTCGAGAACTGGGAGTGTTAACAGTTCCATTTAAGTAAAAATGGGCCTCATCTTCAAACAGAATTCTCCTCTATCAAGCATTGTCTACCTACATTCTGGCAAGAAATGTCAGAGCAAATGCCCCCCACATGTAGCATAACCATTATGTTTTAGTTCCGACATAGTGCTTTATCTTTTATGAGTAGAAATGCAGATTTTTTCTCAAGGTGTTCCGTATCACTGAAAGATTCCAATCCAGTTGTCGCATTATCCCCCAGCAATGGTCCCATGCGTTCGATTGATGGAGCTCAAACAACTTCACAAATCGGTCGCAGACACTTAGCTGACAACCACTTAGCCGACGAGACACTTAACCGACACCAGTTAGCTGATAATCACTTAGCCGACGAGACACTTAACCGACACCAGTTAGCAGACAGGACATATAGCCAACACGGACACTTAGCCGAAATGGAGACTTAGTCAACAGGACATTTAGCCGACACGGACACTTATCCAACAGGACATTTAGCCGAAAAGGACTCTTAGCCGACAAGGACACTTAGCCGACACGGAAAGTTAGACTTTCCCGTTAAATCCACCCCGTAAGCAATCTGGGTCGGGTTGTGCGCAGACATTTTGAATATTATTTTATGAAATTCGATAGTGCTAAAAACATATCTATAATTGTTAATTAAAGTTATATTGTGTATTACGTTTTGCAAGTCGTGATGAGTATTTTCAATATAATCAGTTATACGAATTTTTTCATGTAAAATATAACTTTTGTCAATATGTGTTAAGAATTTAGAAGTATTCATGCAGTTTAGCAGCAAAAAATATGTTCTGAATGTAAACAAAGTTGATCATTTGCAACAGAGAAATTTAAAATTGGCTTGACTTTGAGCTAATTACTTTTGTCAATTTTGATAAATTTCTGACAAAAAGTAAGAAGGAAATCACTTATTTATATAGCGAGATCTGAAAATTAATATCAACAAACAAACAAGAAAAATTATTAATGATGTGAAAGGGTTCAAAGGAACCCAGTTGATTAAATGAAGAAGCTTTACGGACAATTTTTGCAGGTCCCATATTAAAATGAAACTAAGTAACCGTCGTACTTAGCTAAAATATTCTTTTTTTCCTTTCGAAAATTAATTCATATTGCTTAAAGAGAAATTTCAACACTTTTTCAATTTAACCAATATACACCAAACAGCACGATATATATCAAACTATACTTTAAATTACGCAAGAATTAAAAGCACATATGGGATCATTAAGAATCGAAAAATGAATTTTACTGATAGGTGAAAAACATGATTTAAATAATAAACTGATGGAGAAGTCGAGAAATTTTGTAATTGATAGTAAGTTTAAATAATCATTGGGTACCTGTCAGCTAAACGCCACTGTCGGCTTAATGTCCTGTTGACTAAACGTCTTGACAGTTAAATGTCCCGTAGTTAAATGCCCTGACGGCTATATCTCTGTGTCGGCTAAATGTCCTGTCGGCTAAGTGTCCTTGTCGGCTAAATGCCTTGCCAGCTAACTGTCCGTGTCAGCTAAATGTCCTGTCGGTTAAGTGTCCTTGTCAGCTAACTGTCCGTGTCGGCTAAATGTCCTGTCGGTTAAGCGTCTCGTCGGCTAAATGTCACGGACCCTTCACAAATAACGGGCGCTGTGGTAAATTGAGACGCATATTGAAGTTAACTAATATTCGCAATGATCTTCGATGTTTACCGTACGTCTGCATAGACTGAATGACTGACGCTGCTATCATTTACGTAACCGAAAATTTGCATTTTAAAATTTTACCTGCGTTTTAGTTACGCAGCTGCATTACCCTGCTTGTTACGAAAACCTTAGATCAGAGGCCATCTCAGTCGGCGGCCAGTCAATAATTACTATAACGTCTGGGCGGTGATACAGCTTAACAATCATTTCTCATGAAATGATCCAACATTGCCAAATAAAAGGATTGGAGCATGTGTGGAAGTGAACAAGTCAATAATTGTAAGTATTAATACAATGGTAGTAGTTCAAAATAAGAAGATTACCGTTCTATATGAATAGGATGGAAAAGACATCAGAATAGGATACAAGTACAAATGCAAATACAATCCGATATAATGAAACTACAAAACAAATGCAGTTGCAGCTATTGTATAAAAATGCCTATATAAAAACTACATAGAAGAATTAACATCATTTTTGTGGTGTGAAACAAGTGGTTTAAAGTCATAGTCCTTCTTAAGCATTTCAAAATTGAAATGGTCCAATGAATTTAAATGTTTACATCCAACTGCCTCATCGAGATAGGTTTCAGTAGTGTTAAGTTCTAGGACTTCATGGAGTGTTTGATGTCTGACATAATAATAAGCATTAGTTATTATGCAAAAAAAAAAACGATTTTGAAATTTTTGTAGTTTAAGGAGATAATTTTTTGTAGCAGAGTCCATGGAAGTGAAGCATAAACTAACGTAGGTCTGAATATAGAGATGTAAACAAGACCGTTTCTTCCTAAAGTACATACTAGAATATTTTACGACAAGAGGAAATAGACTATTAATACCCTTGTTTGTTTTTTTTTTTTACTTCTTTGTACGAAGTAAAGGAAGTACTGTAATAATCACGAAAAATTCCGGGTTTCATATTTCAACTAAAATATTCATTTTGACCTATGCAATTTAACGATGCTTTTCCGTGACATATGTACGTAAGGACAGAATAAAGGTTACTTTTCCCCCCAAACGAATTACAAAACTGATTTAAAATAGATTTAGAAGAGATTTTTTTCGCGGCTTCTGTACGTACGTATGTATGTATGTATCTCGCATAACTCTAAAACGGGTAGCCTTAAAACTCTGAAATTTCGTATATAGGATTGCTATAACATGTAGTTATATACCTCCCTTTTTGGTTGCTATCGGCCGCACCAAAAATATATAAATATCTATACATATATACACCTACTCTGTTACTCGGCTTGGTGAGATTAGTTTCTTTATTCTTATATGTGTGTAAATTGTGCATTTTTTGCTTTAAAAATGATTGGATTATGCTGTTCTTATCTTCCGGCAAAGGTTTTTATGCCTTTAGTTAATCTGCATGCAATAGTTGCAGAATTTTGAACAATTTCAAAGTTGTTTAAGTGCGGCTAAAGCTAATTTCTTACCATAGCAGCCATATTTGTTTACATTTGATACTTAGCAGAATAGTGAATTAAGTCTTTATGCGCCTTTAGTGTCTTTTTGCAGAGTGGGACCGCAACGAAACTTTTAGTTTTGTGCACAACAAAATCTGCCTTCTTGCCTGCTGGCCGAATTGTTTCTGAGTAGAAACTGTAGTTTTAATTGTAAAACTTGTTTTTTAATTGTTTTAATTACATTTAGTGTTTTATGTTTTTCTATATCTTTCAATTTTTAATGAAGCTGTTTTGAGTTTTTATGCATTTTTGCCTTGCTGCAAATGAGAAATATATCTCTAACGAAATTCGAGAAATACCTTTAAGTGAAATGCAGGAAAAATGCGTATAATTTAATATTCCCGACAAGGAAATCATATGGTTTATATATCAGGTTTTTTTAAATATTACTTAAGTAATCATTCCATTTTAATTTTGTATTGAAAATAATACCCAAGCACTTAGTAGTCTTTATTATAGGTACAATTTCGTTAAATATTATAAGCTGACAAATAGGTTTAGTCTGAGCTTTTCTTTTTCCGGCTAATATTAAGTAACTGTGATTTCTGTGCATTGATTGCAATTCTCCGTGAAGTACACCATCTCTCTCTATATGGTATTTGACCTTGCAACTTTTTTATTGCATGGCTAACATTAATTGATCTTGTAGCAAGCACCGTATCGTATGCATGACATCCAAGGAAGTATTGGTGATGATTAAGATGGGAAAATTGGCCACATAGAAAAGGTAAAGAATGGGATCAGTAATTGATCCTTGCGGGACACTGCCTCTAATGGGCCTGATGTCAGAGCAATAATTTCCTTACGAAACGAAGCGTTTTCTGTTGGTGACAAAAGACATAAGTGGGTGATAGTTTCTCTGTCTTCATGAGAATAAATTTATATATAAGCCCCTCATACCAGACGCTGTCGAACGCTTTCTCCCCGTGCATTTTTATTAGAAAGGCCTGAACCCGAAAATTAAATAAGCGTACTAATTGCTTAGTGATAGACAAAGATTTTCTAAAACCAAATTGTTCCTTAGGTAATAGAGACAAGTAAGGGAGCATTCTATGATATATGATTCTTTCAGAGATCTTGCTAAAACCATTAAGTAAAATAATGGGACGGTAACCGTCTGGCTTAGTGGAGTCCTTGCCGGGTTTAGGCAGCAACTTAATTTTAGATTTCCACAAGCATGGGAAGTAAGAACTTGTCAGATGAACATTAATAATGCCGATAAGACTAGAGATAAAGGTAAGTTTCTGAGACCAGTATTTGGGATATCTTCATGTCCCAGAGCTTTTCTGATTTTTAGTTTCTTAATGATATCCAGGACTTCGAACGGGGTAGCAAATTTTGGTAGTTTGTTAACAGCAGGGGCATTTACCCAGTCCCTTACTGTATAACAAACTTCATATGTGAAGTTAATGTGTCTAGGTTGAGTATTTGGAGGAAAGTGTTTCTTCAAATGATCAGCAAAGATGATCAGCTTTGGCATCATTAAAAAGAGCAACTTCATAATTCATGAAGAGAGGGTGATTATAAGTGTAACACTTTTGCATTCTGTTAATGAACATGGCGAAGAGTCGTTGTCATATCACTTTATAAATACAAGTGACGTGATCTCCTATAGTGCTTTCCGGACTTCCGGACTTTGCGTTGACATTGAATGAAAAGGCTGAGATGGAAATAATTTTTACCCATCCCATCCAGAGAGACTGAAATGACATGATTTTTAAAAACGCCTCAACTGGGAAATGGGGCGTAACCCTTTTTTAATTTGGCAAATGTATGACAAACATGCTATAAACTCCCCAAGACTTAAAATCAGAGATTGAAAAGTTTTATCCATAAGTAAGGAAATGATCTGAACTTGAGAATCCGTTTGGAGGAACGGAAAAAAAGAGAGATGAAATGGGAGCAACCTGTTTCTCAGTTTAAACACCTTTCTTCTCTGAGTAGCCACTTTTAGGGGTGAAAAACTTGCTCTTCAGTGGTACTTTGCACGGCTAATGCCGTCGAAGTCAGGAATAAGACGGAAAGATAACAATGCAGTGATAAAAGTCTTACAACGCCGCATTTGAAGGTGGGGACCTCAAGAGTTTTAACTCGTTTGCTGACAACGCACTTAAGCGGCATCTTGGTGGAAGGATGTACAATAAAACGATTTGAGATGCTTCTCAAACAAAAGATTACGAAAGCGTCGTTAGTTGCCATCATTTGTGCTTAAAATAATTTTTGGAGTCTAAATAAATAAACCGATTAAATTCTGAAATTAGGTGAAATCTTTATAAAAATCTTGGCAAGCCCGAACATATGGAACTTCCTTGCAATTGCAGAATTCCTTTTAGCAGTTTGGCAGACATTTATCAAGAGTTAAATTAGTAATAGATGTTTGCTTTACATTGTTTTAGTAACATAGGCATTTGTTTCTGAAATATATTTTGAAACCTGCTGATTACGAAAGAAAGTAATTAGAATTTACTCTGCAGTATTTTAGATTAAGTAACCAATTATCAATTAACCAATGAAAGGAAAAGCTGAAACGGAAATTGTTTTTATCTCCACCCCGGTCAAGAGAGGGTGATATGGTACGTTTAGGATTTGAAACATTACTTTAACTTCTTCTTTCCGTAGTAGTCAGCAGAATGTAAATTAGTTGTATATTTTAAGCCGAGCGTTTTAATATTTTAGGGCTGGAGCTTCTGGCAGCCTCGCATTGCAGGTCTGCCGAAGTCCTTTCGGCTTTAGAAATCTTGCTAACCGACGGTTAAATTACGTAGTACATTAATTGCGTAGTATCAGTCCACGTTACCTACATTTGAATTAACTTCACCTAAAGTTAGTTTAAATACCTAGATGTAGCGGACGTTCATTTGTAACAAAACCAGTGCTTTCTGTTTATTTAAAAAGTTAAGTAAAGAGCTATTTTAACCTTCTTACAACTTGGTCATTTGTTTCAAACTGAAGTGATAACACGCTTTTCAGTCTAATAGGGTCTGCAGGACGTTAAGACAAGCTCCAAGACATAGCAGAACCCTTCAGTTCTCGAAATCGAATTTTACTTTCGAACCAAAAGATTTTTCGTTAATATTTAGTTACCCTGCATCTACTAAATCATTTGATTTATGTAATTGACACAATGCAAAATTAATAATTTAGTAATGTAAAAAATTGGTAAAATGAACAGTTTCTCAACTAAATAATTACCAAACATTGCAGAAAACCTTTAACTTAAATCAGATATTCATCGGTAAGTAGCATAAATGTCAAGTCTACATGTATCTAGTGAATCGTCTGATTTACGCATGTAATTAACATATTTTTCAATTTTTAATTCATTATTAAATGAAAAAATCAACAAAAAAGAGTATTTTAAAAGAAATAATTAATAATCCAATTTCATTAAATTTTTCATGTCATTTTTATTCAAGAAAATGCCTGACGCTAGAAGCAACTGAACTATTTACAAATTGTATTTGTAGTCCGCTTCATTAATCGAATTTTATTTGCAAATGTGGTAACTCTTAAGTCTTTACATGTTTACATAATCATCTGATTCAGATACAGGGATTATATTTTCGTGCTTGAAAATTACATAACTTTGAGACCGAGAACAAGATACCAGAAATTAAAGTTATGATATAAGAATTTGTTAATGTTTTTTGGTATTTTAGTAGCTCCGAGCCCTGTTTTGAATGGTTATGTACCAATTCAAGTTTTCCTGGATAAGGCTCTTTTGAAAATAATCATATTTCAGCCTTTAAATATAGGGTATGTAAGAGAAGTTCCCATTTAAGACTCTCTATTCGAGTTTAACGTTAAACCCGAAAATGGGGTCCGATTTCACTTAACTGTGAATGATAATGTAATAACGAAATTATGTCATAATAACGTTTCTTAAACTTTATGTTTTCACTTAAGTTTCATAAACTTCATACCTAGACAGCATTTAGACACTTCAGAGGCTGCTCTCACGTTTTTTAGAAGATTTTGCTTTGCTATAAAAAAATCTCCTGCTTGGAAATGTTTTTAACTGCAACTATAGTTTCCAAAGTATGAATTATCATCTGCTACTTAACAGTTTTATTTTTATGCAAAATAGCGCTTTTAAAGAAGCAGTGGACAGGAGGCTATGTTTGTGCTCTTTCCGAAGAAAATTATTCATATCTAGTTATTAAAAATACTGGGAAAGCCATGATTTTTCGGTATCTAAAGCAACGATAGAGAATGTCGCGAATAAGAAAGCGTAAAAAAGTCAAAATTTGGCTTCAGAGAGAAAATTGTTCAAAATACATACCAAGGGAAACAACGGAATGTTTCAAATGCTGCAAAAGTTAAGACTTCAATATTAAAAGAAAATCCGCGAACTCAAAGAGAGCTGCATAATCATTAAAATGATCAGTGTTAACCCTAACAAAGTTATTAATGCCGATTTGAAAAAGGCGAAAAAACGTAATGTGCATCGTCTTTCTCCACGACATATCGCCGTGGTTTTTCGCAGTGCGAGAAGCATACATACATTCATGCAGATGCTTCATTATTTAATTTCTTTCAATATAACGCAGAGTTCTAATATTTGGTGGCAACAGTTTGAAAGGTGAACCGACATTTCTCGTGAACCGACGCAAAATGCCAAAACGAAATTAATAGCCCTTCTGGGCAAATTGCCCCTTTGGACTAACAAAAACTTTCTTTAAAGCCTTGAAAATATTTTATCTTTTTTATAACAGTCTGTAATAGTTTTATAAAAATTACTCTGTATAATAATACTGAGTACTCTTGAAAATTAATAAAATTTTCTATATTCACACCATAGAAAACAGCAGCCTAAAAACCGTGTGATCTTTTCATCGTTTTGAGTGCTGCTTTAAAATAAGTGGTAAATGTTTCTAAAACATTTAGTTAAATATTCAATTAATTGTTTTTTCTTGTACTAGGCCCCGTCAATATTAATATTGATTACGTACCTTACTACATATTCTTTGATCTTGGTAACAAATATAACGGAAAATTCTTAGTTTCAGAAACATTCGATAGTCTTCTTCAATGTATGTGAGTTTATAGTCGCATCGAAAAATCAAATAAATTTGTTTTTGTTATCAATTACATTGAATTTGATGACAAAATAGTTTTTCTGTAAAGCATTTTATGATATTGCTATTCATAACTCATAAACTATTAGAAATAATTGTAAACATTGTAACGTTCTACTCTCCTTCTGTTGTGTAGAACCTTGAGAAGTAGTGATTGCACTGAGGAAGGGTTAAAACTGCCCTTTATTAAACTCTTTAACTTATTTACAGTGCGTCAACTTGACGCTAACATACTACGCCTCAACTTGGGCGGTAACTAAAACAGTAGAATCTAACTTAAAAAAAGAGATATTCACAAATAGTATAATTACCCTACAGGGCTCATATAATCCTGTAGCCTACAGCTCGCAAATGAGTCTAGTGGCAGCAAATTAATAGCGCTTAAGCCACGTCAAAACCAGCAGTACCTGCTAAACAGAAGTTTGCGTATAAGCACGCACGGCAATTTCCCTGACTCTCTCTTCCTCTACTGGAACATCGATATTTAACTTATTATTCCACTAGTAGAATTTGCATTTCTTGCGCGCTGCTAAATTTAAATATTCTGGCACTGACAATTAGGGGAATGAAGGCTTATAGGAAAGTAACTTAAAATTAAAATTAATTGGTTATTTAAAATAAATATAAATCCCTACAACATAATTGCGAAAGCTTCCAATTCATTAAAAATATCACTTTTGACATCACAAAGGCTTTTAAAATGAATTGTGGGGCTCCATAAGATGTCTTGAAGTGTGTATTATCACGGAAAATGGGTTGCAAGTGCTAATCTTTTATTTCAGTCATTTGAAGAGATCACGAACAAAATTTATATATTTCAGTATATGCATTATTAACCGTAGAACAGAAAATAATAATAGGAGAAAATAATTTATCATACAATTTAATGGGACTAATAAATTTGTAAAGTTATTCGGATTTTTTTTTAACAGGAGACGTGAAAAATGAGCAATGTCCTCACCGGGACTCGAACCTAAACTTCTCGATTACGCCCTGAGTGTGCTACCGTTACACTACGAAAACAGAATATAGAAAGAAGGAGAAAATATCTTACATACCCTTACATCTCCACGCTCCATATTTTAAAGGGTGTTTCCGGTCTAGCGATAGACTGAATTGGGATTCTATTTTTGCATGTAATTGTCCTTCTCAGTTGGCATTCTTTACAACTTTTGGAGAACGTTTTAACATCTTGCTTAATAGTAGGCCAAAAGAATGGGTACTTGATTCGTTGAATTGTCTTTTTCTTAACCAGGTGTCCAGCAAGAGGGATTTCATGTGCGATTCTCAGAACTTGCTTTCTGTTTCCTAAAGGCAACACAGCTTACTTAATGTTTTCACCACAGATATATTCAGAGTGAAGTAAACGCCATTATAAAAAGAATATAAATTTTTATTCTTATTCGCCAATTCAAAACACCTTTTCGAAGTCTCATCTTGTTCTTGACGTGCTCTAAGTTCTAGTCTTATTTTGTTCGTTGTTTTAACAGTTCTTGTGTCTCCTTGTGATATCTGATTAACAACAACTAAACGCGAAGTAATATCTTCAGCTGGATAGCGTTCGTAGTCTGATTCTTTACACTCTAAGGAAGATGCATCTAACTATGATCACTGTGACACCGTTCAATATTTTCGAAGAGCATTTCCTAAGCTGAAGAACTCAGCAACAAGTCAGTAACTAGTTTTGTTTTTAAACAGCACAGGTAATGGCACTCTACCATGAAGATCATCGTCAATTTTCATCTGGAAAATTTTTCAGTGGAGTAATTTCGTCCTCACCAAAGCAGAAGATATCTCTATTTTACTTTCTCCTTCGCAAGGTATGTCGTCGACCAGTCTCTCACGAACTACTGAAAGTTGTGCTCCCGTGTCTACTATTCCATTTAGCATCCAATATCTCCTCATTTAACTTTGACAAGTTTCAAATCATCTGTGCTGCTAGATACGTCCACGGATTTTGAGACAGGAATAGGGATCTTGGCAGTTAGCACTTCTGGATTTTACTTTTCTGCAAGGGCTGTTTGTCTTTGGATTAAGCTGTTTTACGCTGCTGCAGGAGTATTTTTTGCACCGATTTTTTGGTGCAGAATTCAGATGTATGATTTTCTTTCCCACAATTTTAGCAAGTTAGTTTGGAAATTGGCTTTTGTGGCTCGTCATTCTTACGGGAAGGTAACATATCTCTTGGCCTGTTCTGAACGGAGAACAATTTCTTTTGAAAGTCCTTTCCGGAAGTGGATAACGAGGCCGCCACTTTTCATTTGCTTTCTCTTTTGATGAACTACCACCAACCAGTCTTTTTTGAAGTATTACGAATACTGTCATATTCGTCAAGTTTAACCGCTAATTTGGTTGGAGAAACAAATTTCACTCAGTCGTCAAGAAGATGGTCTCTTACTTCATGAGGCACACTTTTCTTAATTTGGTCTGTGATAATAAGGTCCTTTAATCCGGCAAAGGTCTGTGATTTCAAGATCATTAATTTGTTATAAATTCTTCAAAATAACTTGCAATTTCTTAGCAAAACTCCTTCCGCGATTTTTCAGCTCTCTTTTCTTGCATCACAAACTTTTTTCTAAAGCTTTCGGGATTTAATTTAAATCTCTTCGATAAGATGGCCTTAATGCACTCATAAACGTCAAAATTTTCTTCAAATTCTTTATCAATTAGTTGAATCATTTCAGATGGCATTAAAAGTCAATAAACATGATATCCTGTCTTCAGGATCAATCTTTATTCTTTTAGCTTGTCTTTAAAATAAGGATAAATAGATCACGATATCATCGTCTCTTAACTTGAATTTAGCAATAACCTTAATTAAATCAAATTGTGTTGTCCACTCTCATTTGTCTATGGAATTTGTGTTAGTCGATACAAGATTCAATTTCGAGTTTCTTCAATTCAAATTCCATTTGCATTTGCTTTCTTTTTTGCTCTGCTTTCTAATTTTTCTTTTCTCCTATTTCTTCCTTCCTTCGCTGTTCCTCAATCTTTTATTTCCTTCTCTGATCCTCAATCTCTTCGTTCCTTCTCTGTTCCCCAATCTCTTCGTTCTTTCACAGTTCTTCTGTTTCTTCTTTTCTTTTCCTCTCTTTAATAATCGTTAAAAATATTTCTTCAGTAAATGGTTCATGTTATGTCTCACTTTGAACTATTTTATTTTTTATCGCTACAATTTTCATACTTGGATCCACTTGAAATTCTAATTCAGCAGCTAACACTAACAAATCATCCTTTTTCCCGCGTCCCATAAAAGCCATGGTTCGATTTTGAATAAATCTCAGTCTTTAAAAATTTAATAAAGAAGACCTAACTTCTTATTAATACTCCCTTAAATTTACTCTTGACTTTAGTTAAAGTATGAACTCTCTAACTGAGGTTTGTTATAATTAATTTGGTTAATTTAACTAATTTTAAAACTGGTAATATTTTCTTTTAAATACACTTTAAATAATGAATCATTTATGTGAAAAACAATTCAACAATACAAAATACGATATCAGAGATAATCAAAATAGAATACAACAACTACAGTTTCATAATATACATTTTTTAAACAACTACCGGATCTCGTAATTTCTTGCTAGAATAAAGATATGTTGTGCAAAAAGAAAATCGATAAATTGTTCCAGTTTTCCCTTTCGTTGGGGAAACAAAAAAAAAATCGTTTTTATGTGCGACGCTATAACAGCTGGCTGACGCCAAATAATGTTTTCTGACTTTATTCAGTCAATTGACCTTTATTTTTAGACAAAGCAATTCTACAATTCGTAAACAGAATATAAAATTACACGCAGGCGTGCGTTAGAATATCAAAATTACAATTTTAATAAATTACTCTTTTTTCACATATTCAAGTTCACAGAGTTCAAGTTAAGAGACGATGATATCGTGATCTACATATTTGTCCTTATTTTAAAGACAAACTAAAAGAGCAATAAATTCAGTTACATTAAAAACATTTTTTAATTATTTGGATCGAAAATCGAAACAGCAGAATCAATTCTTAATAATTTTATTTAGAATGTGCTCTGACGAGTAAAATTAAATTAATTTAGAACACTGTCGTATTCATTACTTTAACAAGTAAAACGAAACTTTCGAACACTGGCGTATTATTACTTTAACAAGTAAACAAAACAAATATGCCACGACGGAAAACAATTTTAGTAATTCTGAAATTATTTTCGCCCAAATAAATATTATTGCTTAAATACGTGGAAGCATGCATTTACAAAATAAATTGAGCTCTTACCTAGGTTATTCTCGTTCGGTAAAGTATTCTTCCCGAATGCACCAGTAAACTTTCTTTTTTTCTAAAATCCCATACTGAGATGAAATTCATCTTCGCACTTTATTTCAACAAGGTAAGAAATTTGGTTCTTGTCAATAAAAAGTCATCTTTGATAATAATATTAATAAATTTTATTTAATTTTCTGAAAGCACAAGCATATGACTCCTCCAGCTAAAAAAAAAACTACTAGTACAAATTTTTACATCTGATCTTTAGAACATCTTCTGATGTTGCCATTCTCGCAAAGCAAAACTGGGTTTCTTTTATTTATAATTCATGATTTTAACACTGTATTTTATATTCTGTTTTTAGTCTTAATTACACGTTATTAATGATGAAATTTTTAATCATATTTAACAACCATAAGCAATAAATTATAAAAAATCACGAAATAAATAAAACTAACCGAGCGTCATTCAAAGAATAAAGAAATCGCTTTGACATTCAGTTTCGGAAACTGGATGTAATCACAATGTTATAGCAAGCATTTTACTTGAAGCTAAAATGAAAAAAAAGAATATCGCAAATTTGTCATTAAGTGCGTCAAAATGGTACACTCAAAAGCAATTTTTTCGGGAGAAATGCTTTTTTCTCCCGTCTGCTTCAAACTGCAATACATTTTTTTAAAAAACCAAGAATAGCACTCAATTAACATAATTGCGCCATTCTTATTTTAGAAGAAGCGAGGAATTTCTTCCATGATATGTCAAAGTTTTAAAACCTTATATCCGATACACTTTTAGAAGTTGAAATTTTAAATTCATAAATGCGAAGTAGTCTAAAAAGTCAAATTATTTTCAAAAATTCGTGAAAATAAATAAATAAATAAAGAGAAATTATAGAAATTATGTTACAATTTTTCTCCAAGTTTCAATGTAAACGATATCTTTCCGTTGTACTTGGTGTATTAAACAGTAAAAATTCGGATTAGTTCAATTTATTTGTTAAACGAAGACACGTACGAAACGTAGTTTAAAGATTAAGTAAAAAAAACATTTAAATCGAATTTTGAAAAATATCTCTTCACCAAGTTGCATTGTCAGCGACCAACTGTGTGTGTACAAAATTTCAACTCAATAATTTATCAGGAAGCAGATTAAAATGCGATGATAAAATTTTAATCACACTGAAAAACCATGAGTGAATTAAAAAGAGCTCATAATGACAAATATCCAATATTTCCATAACTAAATATAAATCAAACTACTCGCTTAGACATTGATATTATGACTTATGAACGTGTTTTCAGCTTCATTCCGACCAAACCAAAGAAAGTTTTCTTCACCGGATTCACCATTATTTATAGCTCCATTATGATATTTCACTACACTAATTGTTTTAATTTTAGAAACAGAATAGTTTGATAGGGATATAAAGCAAGTGTTTCTTCTCGACATTTACTTAATTCAGGTAAGCATTTCCGTGAACGAAACAGAGAATATACATCCATTAAATTTTATGAAGAATGTGACTGAGTTAAGCAGGCATAAAGCTTTCTTTTACGGTTCATAGAAATTGCTTCCAAGAGTACTTTTTAAAGTTCATTATCAAAAAATAAAGGCGGATTTTTTGCTAAGACATATATTAGTTTTTTACTGTACTGCAACGTAATAATCAATTTTATTAAACTGCTGCATTGATAATCAATTTCTCACTGAATTTAATTAAGAAGTTATAAAACTCATTAATGTCTGTTGAAGTTATTTATTTGATTAATTCTTTCTAGGAAAATTTATTTTAAAACTTCGAGGAAATATTTTGAAAACTGGAAATTTCGTTTGTTAGTCAAGATTTTGTTCAGATGCACTGTTTTATAGATAACTGTTTCTACACGCGAGAGGCTATTTGTATTTTATTCCTCAACTTCGCAATAAAAATTCTACATTATACCTTTTTACCGTGTTAAGAAATGAATAAATAAATGTGTAAACACACACCTAATAGCGTACCCACTTCAGTTTGCCGCCATTTTTGATATTCAAAGAAATAACTACAAAAAATGTCAAAAAGACGTGTAGGGTTACGCACTAAGGGTCCAAAACACTATGACCACCTATTCAATAACGCGTTGCGCCACTTTGGGTCTGCGAAACAGCTGCAATTCGCCTCGGCATGGATGCCACTTGGAAGATGATTGGAGACAGATGATACCAAATGTCTAAACAGCGGTCAGGCCAAATCGAGGCATTCCGACATGGTCGTGTATAATCTCTGAGATGACGCTCCATGACATCCCAAATATGTTCTATCAGGTTAAAATCCAGCAAGTTAGGAAGCCAGGACATTAATCGAAATTCATCATTATGCTCCTCAAACCACTCCAATACAATTCGAGCCTTGTGACATGCGGTGTTTCCTGTTTTTTTGCTGAAAAATTCCATTTCCAGTTGGGAAAACAGACATCATGTAAGGGTGCAACTGATATGCAATTATGTTCAGATAGTCCGCAGGTTTTATGGTCTGTTCTACCATAACTTACGCCCATGAGAACGGCCTCCAAAGCATAATACGGCCACCCCAGCCTGTGTATGATCTGTCGTACAGGGGGGGAGCAACTTTTCGCTTGACGTACCCTGACACGAACATCGACATGATGAATGGGAAGTAATGATTCATCGGACCAGAAAACTGTCTTCCACTTATCCATGGTCCAGTGTCAATGTTCCCGGTCCTACAGTAGGCATAGTTGACAATGACGCTTGGTCAACAGAGGCACACCAGTAGAACGTCTGCTGCTCAGTCCCATAAGTGTCCTCTGAGCTGTGTATTCCGAAACACCTGCACTTGGACTTGTATTGTATTGGGCTGCCAGCTGAGCCACTTTGCGGCGCCGATTTTGTTGCGCCATGCGGACGTCCTTTTTCTTTCAAGTCCGACGTCCTTTTTCTTTGATGACGCTTGAATGTCCAACATTTTGGCGTCTACTGCTGGTTTCACTGCATTTGTCCAATCTGCGTAAATACTAACAACTGCAGATTGCGATCAACCTACCAGTCGTGCACTTTCGGAGACACTCATTACGAGTCTTCGGGCCATTACAATCTGCCTTCTATCAAATTCGCTTAGATCAACAGCCTTTCCCATCACTCGCAAAAAGTGCAAGAATGATTCCTTACCTTTTCAAGCAGCAGTTAAACTCCATTCTTACTTAATAACGTGGTCTTCACGTCATCCAAACGATTCATTGAAAAATATGGGGATGGTCATAATATTTTGGCTCGTCAGTGTAAATTAAAACATATTGTTATAAAATTTAATTCCAATATTTTAAAATTATATTATTATTTTGATTGCGTTTTTTTTTTTTGTCTATTTGTTCGCAAAATGATCAGTGACGTTGTAGAGGTTTATTGGATTGCTTTTACATAAATTTGAATTCTTGAATACTTCTTCAATGATTTTTATTTAGAAAACACTTCTCACAACAACAATTAAGAAATTGAGAGGAAAGTTCGCACTTCCGGAGATTGAACTACAAAAATTCAAAAGGACCGCTCCACCACACTTTACTATTTCATTTTCCCTAGCAATAACGAAATGAAAACTCTGGAATACTTTCCTCTTCATAGAATTCTTGGTCATTAATGTCGCAGTGATCATAATTTAGTTGATACTCGTAATTTTTCTTCAAAAGATTCAATGGAATAAAGAGGTATAATAGGAGTATGGAGTCGTTAAAAATCTAGTAGTGTTTTTTTCTAAAATATATTTTCAAGAGTAAGAACTATTTTTCTTTTCACTTTAATTCCATATGCCGATTCAGAATCTCATTGTCCTTCCTCTGCCTCGAAGATTCGTGTGAATAATTAATATAAAAGAACATTTCTTGCAAACTATAATTCCGTTATTGTAAAATTATATGACATTATAGTGGCCTGTTTGGTTGCTTTTGCTAGAAAGATTTTTTAAATGCGAAATGTATATTTGGGATTCTTAAATGACTTCAACATAGCGATAGAATTTAACACAAATAAAACTAATATTCGCAGAGCATCACTTATCTCTGCGTTTTCATCTTTTTTTCTTCAGAAAATTTACCCCATGATGTTCATGGATTTGTTTCAGAAAACGACAACAGTCTTCATTCAACATTAATGTTTCAACTTGAATTTGTTCAGTTATTTTGGGGCAAAAAAACAAGTTCGTCTAGAATTTTGCTTCACTATTCCCTAATTCCGATTAATCCAGTTCCCTCTTCCTAAAGCTTGGAAAAAGGGCTACTTTGCACATTATACTCTTAAATTAAAAGCCCACCAGCGGCTGAGTGGCATAAAAAAATTAAGTATTTGAACAGTGGCAGTTCGATCCAGAGTTTGATTCCTGACAAACGGGCAAGCTGTGTGGGCATTTTCGTGCTTTTCCCCTTGTTTAAGGTGTATACGAGCTAGTTTCCCTTAGACAGTCCTCCACGAAGGAATCTCTTCCCTTAACCTCGTAAATTAAATAACCTTAGGGTAGATTTCCGTAATCAACTAAACCAAATCTTAAGGCCGCCGAAACAAAATAGTTTTTAGCGACACTGACTGCCGTACCGAAAGGCCGGGGTTCGAATCCGGGGAGAAGGCATGGTAGTTTGTGCATGTATAGTGTCTGTGCGACATGAGGGCACTCTAAGTATGTGGTAAGCAGAAAAATCTCTTGACAGGTTGGTCGTAGGGAAAATGGGGTGGGAGATCCTTGGACTCGTCTCCTCACCCGGGGTTCACTCCATCAGAATTGAGGCTGAACTGAGCAAAGTCGTACTTGCCAACGGCTGGCGGAATCTTTCACTCTTTGTCACGATGAATTTCATTGGCTTTATCTAATGTTACTGTCAGACAAGTGAGATAAGTCACAACAAGACACACCAAACATTAAATCCAAATCAAGCTGCTTGGCGACTTAACCCTTTAATTGGCGATACGTCTCTGTCATTTGGCAGTTTCTGTCCTCTATTTCAGGAGTCACCTTAGCGGGATTCGCGAGCAGCATGTATCTCTTGCAGGCAAGTGATGCGGCTCTAAGGAAAATAATATATATATGAAAAACGACACATTTTTGAAAGTAATTAATTTATTTCATTTAAGTTATTAGTAAACTTAAACTCATCAATGTCCAAAAGTAATTTTATTACATTTCTTGTTATTAAGAGACTTACTAATGTTATTCAGAAGAAAAAAAATATTGCACTGATTCGATCAAACAATTTTGGAAAGAAAACCTTTCAAAGTAAGATATTTTTCTGGATGGTTTACGAATGCATGGATGGATAATGCATGCTTTATAGGAAGGTTTTCCGAATTTCAGAAACAGTAATGCTAGAAAATAAATTTGGGTGATCTGTGAAAGAAATGGAAAGCTCATGTAATGGATCAGAAATGTTTAGTATCATACATAATTTGATACAAATTAAAAAATAATTAAAAATTGATTCGACGGCCGAATTGAGAAATTTATGGATTTGGAAGCTTTGGGAATTTCTCGTAAGCCCGATGATAGTTACAGCTCAGAAGACGAAGTTAGCTTCAGAAAATTTCGAAAATCGGTAAATAGGAGAACAAAAGATATATGGCTTGTTTGCCGTGGTACGAGTTTGGAGGAGAATCAAGAAATAACTTTGAGGTAGCAGAAAAACGATTTGAATTGCAGATTTGAGAATAATCCGAAGTTTCATGAGCATTACAAAGCTGTGATAAATTAACGTATACAAGAAAGTTTCTCAGAAGAACCGCATCAAGCAGCAATTGCAGAAAACACAAACATTACAAAACTTTGAGGTGTCTTCCTCATATCATCCCATGCTAAAGTAAAATTGTCATTGAATGATTTTTTAGAAGGAGACGTTTCTGAAACCTGTTTCGCTGCTTCTAAAATGACATAAGTATGGATTTGTGGCTTTTGGAAAATCTAGCTGCGGCTGTCAAACTTTCCTGAATTCCAATATACGGCTCTTACTGACATAACATTTGGCCAACCCTGGTATATTTCGACCGTCTTGGGCGATTTTACTTGAGCTTAGAAATCCACTACGCAATATTTTGATCACATTTACCGAATTGTTGATCACAATAAACGACGTATTTTCCATTTTTTCACATAAAATGTCGCAAGGCTTCCCACACTTTGATAAGACTATCCGAATAACATTAACCGCGATCACATTAAGCAGGACCTACTGTACTGCCTGTACACATATTTATTCTTTAATGGCGTACGCGTAATTTAACTTTACCGAATAAAAATAATACATCGCAGAAGTGATGCAGATGATCTATAAAATTCAGTTCCCAACATAAAAGAACGGCTTCGAGAATTGGAAGGGCAGAAGAGCTTCGGGAATTGGAAGGCATCATCTAAGCACTCATCCCCACTCGATGAGAAGACTAGTGTTTACGAAACAAGGGTGGTCGAAAAGTCGTAATCTTACGGATTACAACCTCTTCTGCAGGACCCTTCTTTCGTTCGAAACGGCGCGGCGCCTTCTGTTTTCAGGGGCCACAGTAAAGGGGCCCACCCACGTTGATTCTTAAAATCGCCACGAGGTTTTGTTTTGAATTCTGCTGCATAGATTTCTATGTGTGTGTATATATAAATATATATGTGTGTGTGCGTGTGTGTAATAAAAAAAATTAAAATGTTAAAAAACACACACGCGTATATATTTATGGATAATCGTAATAATTATATCAAATCAAGAAAGGGGTTAACAGTCTAACAGTTCTCCTATCCCTCATTTTAGGCTACAAGCCTTTTATTTTTACTTGGTTTTTTACTCGATTTCGAACCTTTTTTGCATTAATTATTATTAGAAATTCTTACTTATTTTACTTTTAGAAAATTTCTTCTAAATAAATTTGTTTTATCAAAAAATTTTGACTTGCAGTATTTTACTTTTGATATACAACATTTTTGATTGAAGAAGTTGTTTTAGCAATTTTGCCTTTTCACTGGCTCGAAATTCGTTTAATATTTGTTTAGTCCTTTGATTTTAAATTACCCAATGGTTACTCTGGTTCCTTACTCGAGAATTCTTTTTGCATTTCTTTTTACAGTAATTTTTATTTCAAGGTCACGTCGGAGCAGATTATATCTTGATAATTAATTAAAATTTAAAAATGTTTTACAAAATTTAACTTTATAGCACTTTTAAAGGATTCTTTAATTAATAATGTAATTAAAGTAATTTTTATTTGGTACTTTCTTTTAATTTTTTGTTTTGAATTATTTCAAGAATTCTTAGGTATCTAGATACGATTCAGAACCGTGGCTGCATTGAAAATTTTTCACTGTTGCTTGACGCGGACTAAGAAATTTTTTAAATAATTTTTATACAAAGTGTTTCTCCAACCTTCTTAGCAGGCCTTCGTGGTGTAATTGGAAAGCACACTCGACGCGTATTAGAGAGGTCCGAGGTTCGAGTCCCGGAGAGGGCATTTCATGTCTTCTATTTCCAAAACAACTTAATAAATTTACAGTTAAGCCTGTACTAAGAAAGGTGGTGGATGATGATTGCTCACCACCAGGATTTAGTGATTGGGTCCGCTAATCCCCAGTTGCCACTTAAAAGGGGGAATACATAAGTATTTTTCCCGCCTTCTTGGTATGACTTTGTGGTGTAATGGCACTCAGCACGTATTCGAGAGGTCCGAGGTTCAAGTTTTAGCGAGGGCAGTGCTCACTTTTCACATCTCCTGCTTCAAAAAAAAACTTAATGCAGCTACACGTTAAACAAAAACTTGTTCAATTTACACAAAATATGAAATAAATCAAAAACAAAATCGAAATTCAGGTTCCAAGCCCCCGATGTTCGGGTGGAGGAACACTTGTGCGTTAAAAATTCGGTGGCTGTAGGTGCCGTCGTTTTCCAACAATTAGAGGAATATACATGCATACATACAGATTATTCATTATAAAAAAAAAAAAATCAGAAAGGTTTCAGATTTTGAATTACGTCCAAAGGAGCGTTTTTTAAATGTTTTGTGTGTCACCTTTATTTATTAAATATCGTGTTCTTCGCCCTTAAACCATAAAATTCAGTTCAACAGCAATATCGCAAAATAATTTTAAAATGAGCATGTCTTTAGAATTTCCGATATACATTTCCTCGGGCTGGAGATAAAAAGGTTTTTTTTTTTTTTTTCTTTTTCCCGTAAAATGTTGCCATTGCTCGCTTTTAAATCGTTGAGTTTGTTCATCCAAAATTCGTTAAAGTTTTACAAAATATGAAATAGATTATAAAACAAATTCCCTGTTTAGGCTTCCAGATGCGCATATTCAGGTAGAAACGTACGTTATTCAAAATTGGGTGGTTCTAGTTAATCGTTGTTTTATCACATTTGGAGAAATATATATACATTTATGCAGATTCTTCATTATTTAAATTCTTTAAATATAATACAGTGCGATAACATTTGGTGGCAACAATTTGAAAAGTGATACAGCCGTTTATAGTGAATCAACGCAAAATCGCAAAACGAAAACAATAGTCCTTTAGGTACAAAGCCCCTTGGACTAATATTTCGTGTTAAAAATAATACAGGCGATAACATTTGTTGGTAACTATTTTTAAAGTCAATCTGACACGAAAGTGAACGGGCAAAATTAAATTTCGAGACTAAATAGCGCGCCTTTTGTTCTAAAAAGAATGAGTCATCTACCTACCATGCAGCTATATCTGGAATTGCCATTTTTTATATCACATCAGTGATATGAAGTAAAAGACAATTCTAGATATGTTATGTCTGCATGATAAAGAGATGCTTCTTTTCAGATAGCGGCATACCGAGGAGAAGTTATGGGATTATTGCAGTAGAAGTTTACTTTCTTTTCTCATAAAATTAAGCTCCTATCAACATTTACTGATTTTAGGGACCGTATCGTAAGTCGTAACTATTCCAATGAAGATAAAAGACATTGCAAGGAAAATCTTCTATTGAATGCGTAATGTTAGTTGATTTTATTGCCATTCTTAAAAATTAAGCTCTAGGTGCAGTTCTAGGAAATCTCAGGCGCAGAAACTTCCTAATTAGATTAGAGTGGATAGGTATAAATCTAGTATAATGATAATTATACTGATTCTGTTTCCAAAAGGCAATTTTCAATTGATTTTCATTTAAAACTAGTAGAAAAAATTTAATTGATTATTGGAATATTTCAAAACACGCAAGAATAGCTGCGTCTAGGCAGGGATGCCATTGTGGGGCACTTCCCAAGGGAAATTAGCTCGTATTCATCTATACCTTGGAGAAACCACGAACACAGACCATGCAGCTAATCGCTTGGAGTGGAATCCAGACTCAACGACGAGGGTTCAACTACTGTACGTGCTATATTGAATGGCACCGCTCTGAAAGTTAGCTGTTTGCAACGCCCCAAAAATATTATGTTCTTATGTTTAGAAATATTAGATCTTATGTTTAGTGCAATAGATTAACTTGTGTAACAAATACTACTTGCTAAGTACAAGTTAAAATTCAATATTTAAAGAAAGAATTTGGTTATAATAGTGTGAAATAATTCAAAGTATATATCTAAGACAAATATTTAAAGACATAATTTTATTACTCTAAAGCCAAATGATTGGAAGTACATGTCTAAGACTAATATTTAAAGAAAGAAGTTTATTATTATGTTGAGAAACGATTCTAATTACATGCCTAAGACTAATATTTAAGGAAAGAATTTTGTTATCATGGGCCGAAATGCTTCAAATATATGTCTAGGACCAATATTTAATATAAGTAATTTTATAATTATAAAATCGAATGATAATATGTCCAAGATTAATATTTACAAAAAGAATTTTTTATTGTGACACGAAACGATTCAAATTATACAGGTCCAAAAACCAATATGTATAGAAAACAAACGAATACTTTTATTGTTGTGAAACGAAACGACTGAAAGTATATATTTAAGACTAATATTTAAAAAAATAAATCACTAAATTTGTTATTATAATGTGAAATGATTCAAAGTAGATGCCTAAAATCAATATTCAAAGAAATCATTTTATTTTTATAAAACCGAACGACTGAAAGACAGCACATGTCCAAGTCTAATATTAAGAAACTTTTTTATTATTATGAAACGTACGATTGAAAGTTTATGTGTAAGACGAATATTTAAAAAATAATGTGTTTTTTTTTTTTACAAAAATAATTCTATACAAGGTTTTTAATATATGACATCATATTTGATACACACGGTTTGTAATATATGATGATAGTTGATAGCTTGTGTGGACTGCATATGATTTCATAAAAGTCAAGTTGAAAAACTTAAACAATATTTATTCTCTTTAACACATAATAATGGCACTTAAATAAGCAAAAGGATGAGTAGGGATTAGGATTTAATTACAATAACTGGCTACCGATGAGGAAAAGTGGCTCATTGTGAATCAAGTGTGTATTTATCGCTTACTGATTAATACTAAGTTCTTGCCACTGACACTTTGTGGCGCTGAAATCGTCAGCAGTGTCAGTACAAATAGACTAACTAGTTTATCCGTGACAGAACAATCATATAATTAGGTTTTTTTTTCGGGAGGGGAGGCTTGTGGCTCCGGATCATAGTTTCATAAGTGCTGAGTTATTCGAATATGGCAAAATACGGAAGAGCTATCTGATTAAAGGGAGGGATGCCTTCGTAGAATACTTTCTAACTGAAATGTTACACTTAGGAAAACCACGAAAACCAACCATGCAGCTAGCTCGTTCACCTCGAATGGAACCCATGTCGAACTCCCAGTATTTAGCGGTCTTAATCATTTGACCAGTGACGCAAAAAGCAATTTATCAGAGTAATATAATTAACGAATTGCTTAAGGTAAAGAAACCTTGAATACGGGAAAGCAACTCGGGATTATCTGCCTAAAAGCGGGGATATCTCCGTGGAGGACTTTCTAAGAGAAATTGATTCGTATTTCCCGTACAAATGGGGGAAAAGAGGCTAGAAAAACCAGCTATGCAGCCCAGTTTTAGATGGAAAGTTGGAAGATGCGCTCCGGAACTGATTCGAACTGATTCACTTTACTGAGCGAATTTACTCCGATTCCAGAAAGCGGAGTTGTAGCTCTTTTACAGTTCACGGGACATAGGAAGAAATAAGTATTATTTTTACTTCTCTGTTTTATGTTTCTTGTAAGAAGGAAAATTAAGCATTTAAAATCTAGAAATCAGTAAACACTAAATTTAAGTACAGCATTTATTAGAACATTAAACTTACGGATCTTCTTCTTTCTAATGTTTGTTATATCTTTTTCCTGAAATTATGCTAGTAATTCGTCATGAAAGAGGCTAATTAGGTAAGGAAATTTAATAGTTAGAAACATAAGTTTAAAATCTATTAATTGCTATACGTAACATGACTTTTTGCTAATTTCCAGATTTTGAATGCTTAAGTTTCCTTCTTGCCTTCTCATTAAAAATGTTAGTTAGTACAAAAAAAATATGAAATAGAGTTTTTAAAAATACTAATATTTCTTTTCTGCTTGTGCATCATTGTGCGAAAATTCAGTTAAAATTATTATCATCGGAAAACGTACTTCTGCAAAGTTATCACCACAAGGTAGGTCCTTCAATATTTACCGCGACATTTTCTAGGAACGATGTTTTAAAGGCACAACATTTTTGCAACGCTTTATTTTCTACCACTTTTGTTTTCTACCAAAATATTTTAAAACTGGAACTTTTCAGTATTGCTCTCTCCCAAGAATTTTGTATGACGATGTTTTAGTCCTTGCGTTGTTTGCTACATCACACTTTCATCCACAATGTTTTTGACGGATTACGCAGTCAGCCCCTATTTCTACGTTCGAACAAAAGTGAAACGGTCATGTCCATTTCAGGCTTTCTCAGTTGACCCTTTTTTTTTAAATTGTGCGATTTCAGTCTGTTTTAATGCGATGGGTTAAAACGAGTCCCATTTCAGTGTTTTCATCCAGGACCAATGCAAAATCCAAAAGCGCTGTAGAAGGTTGCGTAACTGGGATGTTTGTATAAAATGATGTCACAATGACTCTTCATCCTTTAAACTTTAGATACTGCTTAAATAAATCATTAAAGACACTGTCGATTATACCTAATAGACCAGGTAAGATGTTTTTAAAATTTGAGTGCTGTATAATATTGGTTTTTCTTGAAACAGAGCTGTAGATATAGAAAACTGAAATATCGAAAGTTAAAAAATTACATCGAAACAGAAAAATACGAACTTTTAAGGAGTTAGCTAGTATTAAATCTTTATTAAAAGCATAATGTTCTAAAGATCATGAAAATCGTGAGTGGTACTACAGTCACAAATTTTAATAAAGGATTTATTATTTTATAGACTCTTAAACATGTGACTTTCATTGTAGAAAAGAACGTTAAACCATATACATAGAAGAATGGATTTTTTCTGACTACCTGCCTCACAGAGTTACTTTATGGTATTCAGGCAAAGAATAGGTCTTCCATTCGGGTTTAAATAAATGTTCTTTAGGCACCTTAATCTTCCTGTCAACTAAAATGAAAGGTTAAAAATGGTGAGGCTGAAATGTTATGATTTTTGATGTTCTCATACAGATCACCTACAGAATGACGAGGGAAACCTGAAATTGCACGATATTTGTTAGCGCCTTCAGAAATCCTGAATCGGGAGAGCTCGAAATCGGCCAACACGAGGGAAACTATCAGTAATCAATGCTCTTTAACTGTTTCCAGGTTGATTGATTGAAACTTTATCGTCCGATTAAATTTTCCACTTCGTAACTGACTTTTTAATCTGTGTGAAAAGTACATTTTTTCAACCCCTGCAGAGAATACTTTTCAGATCTTACGCTAAACATGAAAAGATATTCTCGCAGCATATGCATGCCTTTTTGATTCCTTGCTTATAAATCCTTCATTGGCAATTTAACCTATCCATTGCTAACCTGCTGCTATTAAATAAGTTAAATCCAATTGTGATTAATCGAGGGTTGATTATACCTAAAGCATGAAAGAAACGGACTTTATGTAAATATGTTATAGAACAGGATGTTGATTTCCAAGACCCTCCATTATTAAAAGAACAGAAACAACGCGTAGAAACCCAAGCTTACAAAGCTGGGAAAAAGTACTGCGTGTTAGCAAAAAAGGGGATACAAACATTGCCACAAGAAGGAGCTTTTAATTTCGTTAGTAATACAGAAGGTGTTTACATATTTTTAGAACGATTTGGGGGTCTTTAATTAATATTAAAATGTAAATCTATCTTTTTAAATTTTCGATCTGATAGCCTTTTTTCTGGGCTATAAGTCTACATCGTGGCTTCCATGACAGAAAATCTTTTCGTAAAATTCTCAAAGGTATTGATTTCCATTTCTCTTCCACTACTTTCTAGAGCCCATCCATCGTGGTGAGTTTGCACTTAAAAAGAGAGTCCCTCCATCGTGGTGAGTTTGCAGAGTTTATCTCCTCTTATAACCAAAAGTACATTACTTTTCGAGAAACCAAAAAAGCACAGTAGTTCATAGATGAAACGTCAGGGGATATTGCAGGAACATATTGAAAACATATATATGCAATACTTGTATTAGCCTTCGTTTTTGAAACGAATGCAGTGGTACTTTCCGAAGTATGACTTGTTGCTTTGTCTTGACGACATTTCACTCTTTGGAAGTCACTGAGATAAGGAAAATGGATATATATATATATAGATAGATAGATATAGATATAGATATAGATATACATATATCGGACGTAACACTTTCTCTTGACAGTACATGCAGTTGATTTTACCATTTTTTATCACTCTTGTTATTTTCCATTGAAAGAGAACCCTGTGATAGTCATAAACTCTTATTCAAACCTTCTTTGCAGTGACGAAAGTAAATTTGAACAGCTTTTTTCTCTTTATTTTCGACAGTAAATTTACCTTCAATTGTTGCAGTCATTTAGGTAAAACCCATGCTTCGTCAAGAATCACAATGTATTTCTGTTTATATCCTGCTATGTAATTTTCTTACAGACTTCTACAAGTTGTTTTGTATTGAGCGACATGCTTCGGCAAAATTTGGAGAACATTACGTTTCTTAACTTTTCAAGTTGTAAATATTAGTTTCTTATTTTCTTTATTGTTTCTAAAATCTGTTTGAATACCTTGCCATTGATTTCTGCGTCGACAGATTTTTTTCCACATTACCAACAATTTAACATTAGTAACAATATTCACCTTTTTCTCGTATTCTTTAGATAAAGAAGTAATGAATGATGGTCTTTCAGTTTCCGATTAATAATATTGCTTTTTTTTTCATTTAGAAATTTAAATGCTATGCATTCCACAAGGTTTTTAACGGGCTGTTAATTTCGTTTTTGCAGTTTGTGTTGAAAACTTTAAATGTCGGTTCACTTTTTTAACTGTTGCCATCAAATATTACAACCCTGTATTATATTTAAAGAAATTAAATAATGAAGAATCTGGAAAAATTGTATGTATGTTTCTCCTATTGTGATAAAACGACGGTACCTAGAGCCATCAAATTTTAAATAACGTACGCTTCCACCCGAATATGTCTCTGGAAGCCCAAATTTGGAATTTGCTTCATTATCTATTTCATACTTTGTAAAACTTTAACGAATATTTCATTAACAAACTCAACGATTTGAAAACGAGCAACCGTAACACTGAACGAAAAAAAAACATTTTTATCTTCAGCGAGCAAGACTGTGTATTGGAAATTCTAAAGGTATCCTCATTTTAAAATTACTATTATTTTGTTTTTCGATTCATTATCAAAATCATTCTAAAAATGTGTAAACATCCTCTGTATTTAATTAAGCTCAAGTCAGAACTTCAACTTTAAAATATGCCGTTAAAACCACTTGTTTGAAATCGAGATCAAATTTTAAAAAATTAAAATTTAAAAATAAATAAATAAAATATGAAAGTTTCAGATTATACATTCGCCCAAAGGGACGATTTTTTAACGTTTTGTGTGTTACCTTTATTTATTAAATGTTGTTTTCTTCGCACTTAAACCATAAAATTCAGTTTAACAGCAATATCTCAAAATAATTTTAAAATGACCATATCTTTAGAATTTCTGATACACAATCTCACGCGCTGGAGATAAAATATTTTTTTTCGTACAGTCTTGCCATTGCTCACTTTGAAACCATTGACTTTGTCAATCAAGAATTCGTTAATGTGTTAGAAAATATGAAATCGATAATAAAACCAATTCCAAATTAGGGCTTCGAGATTCCCATATTCAGTGGAAGAAAACGTTATTCAAAATTGGATGGCTCTAGGTACCGTTGTTTTACCACAATGCGAGAAACATTTATGCAGATTCTTCATTATTTATTTTTTAATATAATACAGAGCGATAATATTTGGTGGCAACAATTTGAAAAGTGATACCCCATTTATAGTGAGTTAACGCAAAATGCCAAAACGAAATTAATAGCCCTTCTGTGCTGGCTTTCTTTAGGCTAAAAAGCATAACAAAACTTCAGGAACATCTTATAGGTTACGTTTGAATTTTTCAATTAAACTTATAATGAAGTTTTCATATTTTAACATTTAATCTCTAATCAATCCTTGCCTATCATCTATTTTAGTTTTGATTTTGAAACTTTTTCTATCATCTTGATATTTGTATTTTTGTATTAACAGAAAGTCAAGCAAAGTTTTCAACGCCTTTTATAAGCCTTACTTTATTATTTTTATAAAATGTTACTTGAAAATAGTCCAGTAAATAGATCAAAATGTTTAAATAAGTCTCTGTCCTACGTAAGATAACTGAAATTTTGAAAAACATTTATATTAAAGTTCTTAGGTAGGTAGGTACATTTGATATGGTTTGGTTTACTTGATTACAGCAAAGCGCTCGAGGGCTCTGCCTAAGGGAAGGAATGCATTTAAATTTCAAGATGTATTTTTCTGTTTTTTTCCCCCAAGTTCAGAAATGAGTTATCATTGCCACCAATTTATTTAAAGTTAATCTAATGTATTATAATACCGATATTCATTTTCCTACTATAGTTAAAGAATAAAAAAGCAAAATCAGTTCTTTCCTTTTCTTTATAAACAGATCTGTTTTCGCAGCATTTATATCCCTCATCTTCACTTCTTCCATTTACTTTCGCGCACATGCAGCAAAAAGGTCAAATTAGTAAAGTCATCAAGCTACTGTAAGTTACTACGCCAGTTATAGATAGAAGCTCATTAAGAATATAAAAGTCATGCTGTAACCCGATTGATAAAAGCATGAACATACTAAACTAATTGTATAACACATATCTTATATTCGATCCTTTTCGCTGCTTTCGTTAGACGTGTACAGAGCTTTAGTTCTTTCTCATATACGCGTAATTCCACACTTATTATTCGTAGTAGTACTCAGATATTAATGCAACAACTTTGGCGCAGGTAGGCGAATTTTTACAGAAGAAATGATAAAAGTTACTTACCGGATCCAAGTTGGTGAATTTCGTGACTTTTTTAAAAAGATCTTTAAAACATCGGTATTTATTGTAAATCGGCAAACATTATCAACATCTGAAAGAAAACATATTTAAGCATTTTAAAATGCAAATTTGAATTGAAAAAGACATGCAAAAGTATTAAAATGCAAATTACATACAAAAGTATTTTAAAACTCAAATTTGAATTTACATTAGAAAATAAAACACATTCTTCTCCAAATGTTTCTGTAATTTTTTTCACTGTTCCCACCAAGTACACAGCGATCTATTTTCGCTTAAAGAACATCACAGAATTCCGAACACTTGCCTCATGCAATCCTCGGTAACAGCGGCCATCTAGGAAATACATCTCCTCATTGTTCCCTTTACAAAATTTTCAGCAAAATTCTGTATTCCTGCAAATCTTTTACCACAGTCTGTTCCTTTGCCGGCAATTTCCACAAGCTCATATTTTAAAACTAAGTTTAAGGTAAAAAATATCACGAATTGTTTATAAAAACCCTTTGGAATACAACTAAAAAAGAACGCCTACAAGAATGGAGGCGTTGCTTAGATGAAGGATTGTTATGAACATAGTTACCGGAAGAGTATTTATGACATGGTTGCTACAGTTTGTGCCATTCTGAAAATTAAGCGACTTCTGCTAAGGTGGTTGTGATCTCACCTATTCGTAATTCAATTACATCTAAAGTAATTCAGTTGTATCTAAAAAAATAGTTAATACACTAGAGTACAATTCAGTTAGAGCGAACCCGATTTTGATGAATTTCCAGATGTAAAGAACGCTCCTGTGCACTTTCTAATATACTTGAAGTTAATTTCTCCAGAATTTCTACAACTGTCAACTGAAAAATTGCTAAACCTTAAATTCATTCTATATAGGATTTTATGTTAATTAACTAGTTGTTATCATCTGAAAGTTTACTATAACTTCTTCTTTCCGTAGTCCGTACAAGAATGCAAAATAAATTTTGTACATTGAATGTTCGAATATTCGAGAATTAGAGCTTGTGGCAGCCTCGCTTGTAGTTTAGTATTATCGGAAGCTCTACCAATGTTTATTCCGGCTTCAGCGATTTTGCTAGCTGGCTTTAAAAGCGCGCCGTTAATTATTTCAGACAGTTTTAAGTGTACCATTTTATGTGTTGCCTCAAACTACATTACTTGAATGTAAAGTTCCAATTTTAGGTTTTTTTAAATGCCGCCCAGTCTGCAAAATGGTTAGTGACACTGACTGCCGTACCTCTGGGCCTGGATTTGAGTCCCCGGGAAGGCAGTGATGTTCGTAAGGGTATAGTGTCTGTGCACTAAGAGGCACTCAACAGCGAATCGAAAGTCCTGTCCAGATTTGGGTGGTAAGAAAAGAGGGTTGGAGACCATCGGACTGCCATCCAGGATGTTCAGTCTCAAAACTGGAGAGGAACTGCGCAGTTACTGTAGCAGATTTGTACCTGTACGACCAAAGTGAAATTCTAGTATCCCGCTCGCCTGTACTTGTTATTTTAAACATTACGTGCGACGGAGTTTCGCTCTGCAGTACAAGCAATAACTTCTGTTAATCTCAAGAGTTGAATAAAAAATGTTATTTTAACCTTCTCAGGACTCTGTTATGTCAATTCAGACTGGAGCAATAACTGGCTTAGTAGTAGTAGGATAGTAGGATAGTAGGTTCTGAAGGATATTGGTATAAGCTTCTAGTTCGACGACGCAGCAACGCCACGGAGAAATTATGAGCTGAAATTGTATAATGCGTCGACAAACTTTACAAGCGTAAGGAGAGACCCTTAAATTATCTACACTTGCGCTCCAAAACCGCCAAAGCATCTAAGAACCTGTCAGAGCGTTATGTTAAATAATTTAAAAAAGAGAATTGTTTACATTGAGATTCTTTACATTATATTCATAACATTCCTAACATACTTTACATTACAGTCTTTACATTATTCTTTACATCTCAAGACTTTTAATTCTCATTCCTTTTCATGTTAGAAATAGCTTTATGCTACGTTACGTTAAAATCCATTTCGTTACATGAGAAGGTAATAAAAAATCACATGTAAGGACCAATTGAATGGAAACTTAGCTCCCGTTGGAACATTTCATTTTAAAATTATAATTCAGATTATTAAAGAAGTCAGAAATATTTTTGAATGCTCAGTATTAATTTTTTTAGCAATGCATATTCTCGGCCATACTTTAAGAACTGATAACTGCCCAAAATATCGTAGAAACCAAACTTCGTCAAATCCATCACTTTTCAGCATAATAGTAATGTTAATAACAAAATGGACAAGCTCACGTCGAACCTTTCTTTTCCATCCGTTAAATTTTATGCCGGCTTAATACAAGAACCGATAAATCACAATTATGTAGCAGAGACAACAACAAAAACGGGCGCAATTCAAGTTACAGGAAAATGGAGATAAAGATATTGTTACGAAATGTCCAGGCGCGGTAAGATAGCTTCCCCGCAAAGCAGGTTTTTAGGGCTGCCATATTTCGGCGAGAAATCGCCCATTTGGCGATATTTGGTGACAAAATTGGCGATATGCCATAGACGGATGGAGAACCTTCTGGAAGTAATTCTTACTAGTTTAGCCCAGAACACAATCCAAAAGTTAAATAAACCCTGCTGGTACGCGGCGAGGGAGTCAATGCGAAGTCTACTGAGCTGATAGTCAGTCAGTGAGCGAATGTCTAGTGCCAAGCTGGTCGTCGAGTGTATCGAGAGAATCTCTTAGTGTATCATCGTCTCTTAGTGTATCGTGTTTGTCTTAGAGTATGTTGAGCTTCGGTACGACCCAACCCAGTCGGGAGCTGTACTCTTGTGTATCGTCGAGTGCATCGCGAGTTGTAAAGTGGAGAGTCTCGAGAGTACGTGGAGTTCCGAGAACGACCGAGCAGAGTCGGGAACTGTACTCTGATGCTTTGCTGTGAAGCTGCCTTCATCATTATAGCCTGATAGCCTGAAGGCTGTGTCGCTCATTGTTCCAGCGTGATTCTAGTAGTTCTTCGACGACTGTAAGCGTGATATTGGAGCTGTCTTGAAAACACTGGCGAATAAAGTGTTTTGATACTTCATCAAGTGTCGTCGTCGTTATTCACTCCAAATCCATGAACCCTTTAACGCACGTACGAAGAAGAAAGAGGAAAACGTAACAATATCTTATTGGATATTGCAATGTTAATACTGTGTATTCTTATTATAATGTAAGTTTCTTTGAAATAAATAATATTGTGATTAGTTGCCTGAACTACATGACTACTTTTCATTCCTTCAGTTGCCTGTAATACATGACTATTTTTCATTTGTTATGCTCATACGTCAAAGGCATCCTTCGGAAATTAAATAATTCACATAATTTTTTCCTTTCGATTTCTGGATGATAAAATTAGTAAAAAAATGGACTAAAACACGCGAGGAAATACCGTAAATATATACGTGAATATACAGTACATTAAGACAGTTCATATCAAATAAAATTTAAAGACAAAAATTATAGTGGAAATCTTTTAAGGAAAGACTAAAAATTTATACTTGGGAGTTTTAATGATTTACTGAGAGATGTAACGAAAACCCACGAGAGTTCGTAATTGAGTTCCCAGTGGGTTCGATATTGACATTCTGGGGATCGAAGAAATTTTAAAGCGGTTCCATGATGATCAAGGGGCCAAATATTGATAGTTAGTTGTTTATTGATATGAAGCTGTATCGTGTAGAACGAACGAAATCGTGTAAAATAAATATATGGAGGAAAATACACCAAAATTACATAATGTATATAAGATATTTTCTCCCTCTTTCCAGCATGCCTTCGTGATGTAAAGATAGCACACTCGGCGCGTATTCGAGCAGTCCCGGTTCGAGTCCCCGCGACAGCATTGCACATTTTCATGTCTCCTGCTTCAAAAAATCTGATGTGTACACTACATGACTTCCTTGTATGGAATATTGAATTATACGCAATTTTCCTGCATTTCATTTAAACATATTGAATTAACAGTTAACGAATTTTTAACTAAATCTACTTCGTCGATAGCGCATAAACCAAAACAGAATAAATGCACTCTTTAAAGTAACTATATTTAATTACCATAGCCACACTTCGGCGATAAACACAGGCGATTTCACAGACGACTCAGCGCCGCTTACCTAATGCGCGTGCTCTACTTATTAATTCAGCTCTCACGTCGCGATAAGACAAAAATACATAAAAATTCAAAATATTTTCATTAAAATTGAAAAATATAGAAAAACATAAAACACCAAGGACGGTTAAAAAAATTTTAAAAAAAAAACAATTTTTACAATTAGAATTACAATTTATACACAATAGCTTAAATGATAATTCCAAAATGAATCAAGCATAATTTAATTCGCAATAATAAAAGAAAGCTTTATCTCTGTTGCTGAGAAGCTTAGTTTCTCTAGATTGGCAACAAATCCACTATTCTGCTAAGCTTCAAATGTAAACAAATATGGGCGTTATGATAACCAAAAATTAGGCTTAGCCACACGATAAAAACTTTTAAATTGTTGATAATTCCACAATTATTGCATGAAGGTTAACTTCATGCAATAAAATCCTAACCGAAAGATAAGAACAGCATAATTCAATCATTTTTAAAGCAAAAAATGCACAATTTACAAACTTATAAGATTAAAGAAACTGAGATCACTGAGCCGAGTAACAGAGTGGATATATATATATATATACATATATACTTTTGCTACAGCCGATTGCAACCAAAATGTACGGTGCACATCTACGTGTTATAGCTGTTATGTCTACAAAATTTCAGCGTTCTGAGGCTAGTCGTTTTTGAGTTATGCGAGATAAATACATACATACATACGTATGTACGTACGTATTTACGCACAGAAACCACGAAAAACTCTCTTCAGAATCCATTTTAAACCACTTTTATAATTTTTTTTGGGGGGAAGAGAGTCCTTTATTCTGTTCTTACGTTTAGATATTACGCAGAAACATCGTTAAATTGCATTCGATAGCGGTCAAAATGGATATTTTCGTTGAAATATGAGACCCGAAATTTTTTGCGATTACAGTATTTCCTTTTTACTTCGTACAAGGCAGTGAAAAACCCAATGGCTCTACAAATGGCGCCCGAACTAAAAAAAAGATGGCGGATGATAATTCGTCACTCTATTAAACGGCTTTGTAAACTCATTTTGTTATTCTTATATATTAGTAAATTCTGCATTTTTTGCTTTAAAAAGGATTGAATTATGTTGTTCTTATGTTCCGGTTAAACGTTTTATGCCTTTATTTAATCTACATCCACTAGTTGTAGTATTATCAACAACTTAAATAAGTTTCGCTAAGCCTAACAAGGCCACCCTTTGTTTATATTTGAAACTCTTAGTAGAACAGTGAATTAAGTCATTTGTTGCACCAACTTCAGTGCCTTTTTACCCTGTGGAACCAAAGTTAACTTTCAGTTTTGCGCACCGCAAAATTTACCTTTCAGGCAGTTAGACGATTTGCTCCTTTTTTATGTGTAGAAACTAATTTTAATTGTGAAAATTTTCTTTAACTGTTTTTTAACTCTATTTGGTGTTTTATGCTTGTGTGTAGTTTACAATTTTTTATAATTTTTTTTTTTTTTTTTGTAGATTTTTCTGGTTTTACAATTTTTGATTGTATTTTTGCCTTGCCGTGAAGTGAAAACTGCATTAATTGAATAAGAACTATTTCTATAATGGAATTCGAGGAAATACATTTAAATGAAATGCAGCAAAAAATTTGTATAATATAATAGGCCGTATTAGGAAATCATGTGGTGGCCACATCAGATATTTCAGCGTGTACTGGTATTAACTTAAGTATCAATTTATCAATTTTTCTTCAGCTTTAATTGAAAGTAGTCGGTGCTAGAGCACAAAAGAAAATCGTTCTGAAACAATCTTTATTTGTATATTTCCGTAGCGTTCTCCTCTGTACCAATGCTACGAAACCTGTGGAATCTATCTCAAAGAATATCGAAAGAATCTACTGTGTTAATTTTCTATTCTGAAAATTCGCGAATTTTCACTAATTATCCCCAAATTTTGCCTTTTCTTCTCGTTATAAAATTATTGACTTAAACAAAAGCGAAATTTTGCCGCTAGCATCAATTCATACAGATGTTACATTTATTGCAAGTTCGCTATTTCACGTTCGGCAGCATTCCTGGAAACCCCTAAGTGCATACAAGCCCTACCCACCTCTCCCTCCTTGTGCTTTTCAGCAGGGACTTCTGTTTGGTAACATTTTCTGCCACTTTCCATTCTTTGCACTATACCCCGCAACACCCCTGAGAAAACTTAAAGGGATTTAAGATGCCAACATCTCGTCCCTTGTATGCAAACCTCTCGCTATTTCTTTTGATTGTTTTCTTAGCTACTGGGGTGAAAGTAAACACTGAGATACGTCCGCTTTGCATAGGTGAAGAAAATAGGTCATTCTAATGTTTCTACATTAAGTCACTTCCCTAGATCTTTGGAAGATTATATTTTTAACTCCAAAATGGCAAAATTACCATTTGAAGATGAAGACATTTATCACAATAAAGACATGTACTTTTAGTCGTTTGGTTTTAGAATAGTATTTGTTTTTACTTCCTTCTACGAAGTAAAAGAAGTATTGTAATCATGAAAAACTCCAGGTATAATAAATACTTCAACAGAAACATCCATTTTGACGCCTATCGAATATAATTTAACAATGTTTTTGCCTGACATCTGTACGTAAGGGCAGAATGAAGGATTCTTTTCCCCCAAAAAAATTATAAAACTGATTTAAAATGGATTCCGTACAGATGTTTTTTCGTAGCGTCCGTGCGTACGTACGTAAGTATCTCGTATAACTGAAAAACAAGTAATCTCATAACGTTGAAATTTTGTATATGGGACTGCTATAACATATAGATGCGCATATACCCACTCAATTACTCAGCCCACTCAATTACTCAGCCCACTCAACCCATACCCACTCAATTACTCAGCTCCGTGAACTCACCTTGTACGAAGTAAAGGATAGATTGTAATCGTGAAAAATTCCGGGTACCATACTTCAACGAAAATATCCTTTTTCACCGCTATCGAATGCAATTTAATGATGTTTTTGCGTGACATCTGTACGCACAGTAAATAACTTTACTTCACCAAACGAATTATAAAACTGATTTAAAATAGATTCAAAGGAGATTTTTTTCATGATGTCGTACGTACGTACGTATGTATGTATGTATGTATTTCGCATAATACAAAAACGAGTAGCCTCAGAACGTTGAAATTTTGTATACAGGGCTGCTCTAACATGTAGATGTGTTATATATATATATCCACTCTGTTACTCGGCTTAGTGAACTCAGTCTTTTTAGTCTTATATATTGGTAAATTGCGCATTCTTTTCTTTAAAAAGATTAAATTATGTTTTTTTCATCTTCCGATTAATATTTTTATGCCCTTAGTAAATCTGCATGCAATATTTGTAGGATTATCAACAATTTATAAGTTGTTTATGTGCAGCTAAGCCTAATTATTTTTATCATAGCAGCCATATTTGTTTACATTTGAAACTTAGCAGAATAATGAATTTGTTGACAATCTAGAGAAACTAAGCTTCGCAACAACAAACGTAACGCTTTATTTTATTATTGCAAATTAAATCATGCTTAATACATTCTGGAATGCATTTCAGGAAATAAGTTTTTAAGAGTTACTTCATAACTTTTAATATAGATGTTTTGAGTTTTTATGTATTTTGCTAGTCGCGAAGTGAGAACTGAATTAATTGAATGAGAAATACTGAATCGTCTGTGAAAAACTGTTTCTTTTTTTTTATTTATTTGTTTAATTTCTTCCGGTTCATTTCTTCCCGTTAACGTTTTTATTCCCTTAGTTAATGTACATGTAATAGTTGTAGAATTAGCAACAATTTAAAAGTTGTCTAAGTGCGCCTAAGCCTAATTTTTGTTTGCCATAGAAGCCATATTTGTTTACATTTGAAACTTAGCAGAACACTGAATTGAGTTTCTGCGCCTTCAGTCTCTTTTTGCCGAGTGGTACCAAAATTAAACTTTCAATTTTGTGCGCCGAAAAATCTGCCTTGTTGCCTGCTGGCCGAATTACTTGTTTTCGCGTAAAACCTCTAATTTTAATTGCATATTTTTATTGTTTTAATTGTATTTTGTATTTTATTTTTTTTTATATTTAATGAAGATATTTTGAGGTTTTGTGTATTTTTGCTTTGCCGTGAAGTGGGAAATAAAATTGAATTAATTGAATGAGAAATATATCTCTAATGAAATTCGAGGAAATAAATGCTTTATATCATCAACAAATACTGTCGCTAGTCTGTCACGGGCAGAGCAGAATGTTTACGAATAGCGCATGCGCATTGGGTAAACGGCGCTGAGTTGTCTGTGAGAAAATTATTTTTTCTCGCAACAACAAAGATAACACCTTCTTTCATTATTGCGAATTAAATAATGATTAATCCATTCTTTAATTTATTCGAGGAATTAATTGTTTAAGATTTACTTCGTAATTTTTAATATAGATGTTTGGAGGTTTTACATTTTTTTATCCTGTTGCGGAGTGAGAAATAACTAAATTAATTGAATGGAAAATACTGAATCGTCTTTGAAAAACTGTTTCATTTCTTTTTTGTTTGTTTGTTTAATTTGTTTTATACATCGTTTTAGTTTTATTATAGTATATGAATAGAACATGTGGCAACGATTAGATAATTCTTCAGAAGCTACACTTTTCTTGCATTCCGAGTTATAAAATTAACGTGATGTAACGCTGTTAAGTGAACCTAGCATCATAGTGTCGCTATGGTAAGTAAATATAGTGAATTTTAAAGAGTGCATTTTTCCTGTTGTGGTTTATGCGCAATCTACGAAATAGAGTTCATTCAATTCAATGAGTTGAAATGAAACGCAGGAAAAAATGCGTATAATTCAATATTACGTACAAGGAAGTCATGTGAATGTACTTGGAATGATTTCGCATCATAATAATAAAATTCCTTCTTTAAATATTGGTCCAAGACATTACTTCGGTTTAGTTTTGGAATAATAAAACTATTTTTCCAAGTATTGTAATGAATTATATATTTAAAAGATTTAACATGTATCTTAGACATGTATTTCAAATCATTTCGTATAATAGTAACAAAATCCTTTCTTTAAATATTGGTTTTAGACATTGCATTTTAAATCACCCGGTTTTAGAATAATAAAACTGTTTCTTTAAATACTGGTCTTAGTCTTGTAACCTGGAATCATTTCGCATCATAATAGCGAAATCTTTGATACTAAGTGAAATACTAGCTTTCGAAATTTTTAATCTTTTGTTTTCAAATAATAAAATTACTTGTCTTACACACATACTTAGAATAATTTCGTATCATAATAACGAAATTCTTTTTTTAAATATTGTCTATATCTGTCCCAAGCCTTTAAAAAAAAAAAAAAAAAAAAAAAAAAAAAAAAAAGATACAGTCCTATTTCTCGCGTTCTACTGGGCCGATTGAAGAACGAAAGCGCGACTTAGGATATATATTAGATTTATATATAGCATTATTTTAACATAGGTGTTTTGACACAAAATCGAAATTTTTCTGAAATAGCATACCAATTTTTTTTACATATTTCAATTCTGCGACTCAAATTATGCCAAACTGCCAAATGTTATAAAAATCGCACGAGTAGTTTTTAAAATATTAGCTCTCAAAATTTTAGCTCCTCAATGTTAATTGAATTTGGTATATATTTATTAATATGTGTTTTTTATTAAACTTACTTGATTCCTTCTTTTAGAATTAGAAATTTAGGTTCATTCCGAATAAAATTCACCCCTTTTTTATGATTTATTTTTAAACTATGTATTTTTAAATAATTTTATATACTTTTCGAAAACATATTTTGAATTATAACCCATGAAATTTTAACACATCTTAAAGTAAATGTATTTCTAGGCACACCTGCAAAAAATTAGTTTTTTATTCAAAATTTTCTAAGATATACATGAATTTACATATTGGAGCGTTTTGAAATTTGGCATCTTTTTTTTGAGCGATTATAATGCCAAATGTGGTTTATGAATTTTGTTACAGTGAATTGCCACAGCGATCTTTAACCTTAAATTTCAAATTAATTTTAACGAAGAATTAATTGTACGGAATTTTCCCCTCAAATTTAATTAAAATTTTAAATTATAGATAATTCTGTTCAGATTTTTAAATTTTTTTTAAATTTCTTTCTCTTTTCCTCTTTTTTTTTAAATATTTGTAATAGTCAAATTTTACATTTGCCGTATTATCTTAACTTCATTTAAATCGAATTGTCTAAAACTGAGAACTTTCATTTGATGTTTTATGAACTGTTTTATTTCTTTGTCATTTAGCAAAAAATCTTTCAATTAAAATATTTATCCCTTGGACTTTGCTTTAAATTTTATTTATAGTTAAAATGCCTAGAAAATGAAAAGCTGTCTTCAGCTGAAGCGCAACTGATGTTATTGATATTTTAAAAAAATTTGAAAAGAATGCAAAATTTATGGAAGTATAATCGAAAAATCTTAATTTTCTTAAGTGAGCACTGAAAATAAATATAGAAGAAAACAAGAAAATTAGGGAGAAAAGTAAGAAAAATCTGAAGAGGAATTTGGCTGTCAGAAATATTAAGATGTTTCGAAAAGTTGGAGGCTTTTGAATATACTTTCAGAATACTTCAAGGAATTTGTGTGTTCAAAGAGAAAACACTTGGACGTGTTCAATTGAGCTTGTGCTGACTGAAAAGACAAAACGATATCATTGCAAATTAACGCGAAGAGCGACTGGTTTTCGACTATATGGTTGGTATAAATTTAAATTACGTCATGGAACATCATATCGTATCATAAACGGAGAATCCCATGATTTCTCAGTCGAATGATTTGAAGATTCAAGAATTTATCCAGTAATGTATATGGATGTCATCTAAAGACGTTTTCCCTCTTGATGAAACCAGTCTTTCCATTCATCTCATGCCTTCAAAATGCCTAGCCTCTAAAGACTGATAAAGGCTCTGGCTAAATACTGATGAAATGGATTGAATTGGATTATTAAGTTACGGCAAAACTGGGCTATATGCCTAGAAGGAAGAATGCCTTCGTGAAGAACTTTCTAAGGGAAACCAGCTCGTATGCATGTTACACATGAGAAAAACCACGAAAACGCCTATACAACCAGCCCGTTCACCGGGATACCAACCCTAGACCGAACTACCCGTGTTCAGCGACTTTGTCGCTCGGCCGTTTGGGGGCCCTTATGAAAGGGAAGGCGATAACTTTATTTAAAATGAATGTCAGAAATACCAAGATGTTTCGAAAAGTTGGATGCTTTGTAATATACTTGCAGAATTCCTGAAGAAAAAGAACAAGCCATTAAGAAGGAAAATAAATTTTTGCATAAAATTCAGTATTTTTTTTTAATTTAAAACTTTTTTAATCTTATGGTATTTGATTCTTACGATTTCAAAAATAAAATATTTGACTAAAATATGAATAACATTTTCAGAAACTAAACGTAGGATGATAAAATTGTGTAAAACAATGGGCACAATGATAAAACTGTTTAAAGCAATGTATGAATGTCATCCAAAGTTAAAATGTTGGTTATACTTCTTTATTTATTTATTATTATTCCGCCTGCTTCACCTCTCAATGGGCATTACAGGTCAGTCATGTTATCCTGATCGTTGCACCAACAACCTGAGTCGGTTATATATTTCTCTTATCTATATATATTTTCTGAACGGCCCACTGAAAGGCGTGTCAACTGTGCTTTTCTGTATTTTCTCTTTTAATATATGTTGTTTTCAAATGCATCGTTTTCGAAAGAAACGCAATTGAAATAAATAAAATCAAATTCTGGAAAATTTTTATATTAATAAATATATTTAAAATGCGCAGTAAGAATGAATAAATAGCAAATTTTAAAACAGAGACAATGCAGCACAAACAATTAAAATAAAATTCTGAAAACTTAAAAATGACCTAAAATAATAACTATGACTAAAAAATATAGCATAAAGAAAACTATTTGAAAAAAATAGAAGATGCAACTTTTATTTAAATTATGCGTTCGAATGAGTAAATAGAAAATTTTAAAACGGTTCTTTGAAAGAAATCATGCAACTTAAACAATTAAAATGAAAGTCGAATAAAAAGGAAAAACTTTCCTTAAAATAATAACAATTATAATTAAATATACATATAAAGAAAATTATTTGAAAATAGGGAACAATTGTGACTTTTTTTTCCGCTCACGCTCATATAAAAAGGGAAAGGAAAATAGGTTGCCATATATTAAGAAGTTCACCAAGTGAACTATTCAAACTTGAAAAAATTCACCAAGTTGAAATTTTGAATTTCTCCGTAAATTTCGCACCAAATTTTATAAAATTTAATATCCAGGCATAATTTGAGCCGTACAATCGAAATATGTAAAAAAATTGGTATGTTATTTCAAAAAAAGTCCGATTTTGTGTCAAAATACCTATGTTTGAACAGTGCTATATATAAATCTAATACATATCCTAAGTCGCGCTTTCGAGACATGAAGAACGCAATTTGAATTTTGTCAATCGGCTCAGCAGAACGGAAGATATAGAACTGTCCCCGCTTTTTTTTACCCGCAGTGTACTTTCAGTCGCTTTGCTTTAGAATAATAAAACTTTTTGTTTAAATATTGGTATTAGACATGTACACTAAAAAAAAAAAGAAAGAAAGAAAGAATGCCACAGTTCTGTATCTCCCGTTCTACTGGGCCGACTGATGAAATTCAACTTGCGTTTTTCATGTCTCGAAAGCGCGACTTAGGATATGTATTAGATTTATATATAGCATTGTTCTTATATAGATATTTTGACACAAAATCGGACTTTTTCTGAAATGGCATGCCTTTTTTTTTTTTTTTTTTTTTATATTTCTATTTCACGACTCAAATTATGCCAAATGCCCAGTTTTCTAAAAATCGCACGAGTAGTTTTTAAAAAAATAGCCCTCAAAATTTTAGATCCTCAATGTTACTTGAGTTTGGTATATGTTTATAAATATCGCTTTTTTTATTAAATTTATTTGATTCTTCTTTTCACATTTCGAAATTTAGGTTCATTCCAAAAAATGTTCTCCCATTTTTTACGATTTTTTTTCATAATTTGTACTTAAAATAATTTTTATAAATTTGTCAAAAACAATTTTGAATTATAAACTATAAAATTTTAGCCCTCATCTTAAACTAGATGTATTTCTAAGCATATCTGAAAAAAATAGAATTTTTTATTTAAAATTTCCGAAGATATAAGTGAATTTATATATTGGCGCGTTTTGAAATTTGGCATATTTGTTGAAAGCGTAACATCAGTTGTGGTTTAGGCAATTTGTTAAAATTATTTGAAAGTAGCAACGATGTGAATTTTTTTCCCGCTCATTCACAATGTAAAAAAGTAGGAACGATGCGACGTTTTTTCCCCTCCTGCACAATGGAACGGAAAGGAGAACAGGTTGCCATATATTAAGAAGTTCGCCAAGTGAATTATTCTTGGTGCAAACTGAAAAAAATGCGCCAAGATAAATTTTGAATTTCTCCATAAATTTCGCACCAAAGTTTACAAAATTTAATACTTAGGCATAATTTGGGTCTTAGAATCCAAATATGGAAAAAATTTATATGTTATTTCAGAAAAGTCCCATTTTGTGTTCGAAATATGGAAAAAACCTGACTTGTCATTTCAGAAAAAGTCCGATTCTGTGTCAAAATAACTATGTTAGAATAATGCTATATATAAATCTAATATATATCCTAAGTTGCGCTTTCGAGACATGAAAAACGCAATTTGAATTTCGTCAATCGGCCCAGTAGAACAGGAGATATAGAATTGTCTTTTTTGTTGTTGTTGTTGTTGTTGGTTACTCGTAGTGTATTGGAATCATTTCACATCCTGATAGCAAAATATTTCTTTAAATACCAGCCTTGGACACGTGTTTTTAATCTTTTTGTTTTCAAATAATAAAATTACTTGTCTTAGAGCTTTTTTTTTTTGAATCACTTCGCATAAAAATAACAAAATTGTTTCTTTAATATTGGTTTTAGACATGTACTTACAATCGCTTGGTTTTAGAATAATAAAACTATTTCTTTAAACATTGGTCTTATACATGTACTTGGAATCATTTGCATCATAGTAACGAAATCTTTTTTTAAATACTAGCCTTGGACATGGGTTTTCAATCTTTTTGTTTTCAAATAATAAAATGACTTGTCTTAGACACGTGCTTGGAATTACTTCGTATCATAGTAAAGAAATTCTTTCTTTAAATATTAGTCTTAGACGTATACTTTCAATCATTTAGTCTTAGAATCATAAAATCATTTATTTAAATATTAATCTCAGACATGTATTGGGAAACATTTGGCATAATAATAACGAACGTGTTTGTTCAAATACAAGTGGCTCATATTTGTTTCGGACACTCGCGGTTTCAGTTTTATTTCCAAATATCAGTTAGAAATGCTAGAAAAATGACATAATTCGTTTTTCTCATATACTGCTGATCATCCGTTTTAAATCTGCTTGCTTCGAAAAGAGTTCTCTAAAATGTTTTTGGTAAAACAAAATACTATTTTTTTCAAAAAGTTCTGAAATAGCGCTCACATAAGTATTCGGACACTTTAAACAAACACTCTTCATTGAATAATAATATGAAAATAACGAGACATTTAATATTTCGTTAGGTAATTTTTAACTGAAATTAAAATTTTCATGCGCTTTCATTGAGATTCAAGTAATATTTTACATAAGCGTGTTCCATTTTGTTCCATAGCTCTTGTAAGAATTGCTTTTAATTATTCTTTTCTCCAATTCCCTCTACACATATTCCACGGGATAGAATGTGGAGAAATTTCAATAACTTCAAGATATTTGTACAATAACTATAAGCGAAATTTTAGGACTGTATATTTAGTATCATTATCCTGATAGAACTTCAAAATATTTGCATTCCAAATTTTCTTGGAGATGATTTCAGATTGTGATTAAGAATATTTACATGTTTGTACTAATACATATTATTTTCAATAAACACTAAATTTCGTATTTCAAATACAGCAAAACATCCCCAAACCATTTTGCCGCTATTCTCTTACGCAACATTAGGCAATAGGCTTTTAAGTTCACGACGACATAATTCGGATTTTGAAATATATTATTTCCTCTGTCAGATCCAAATGCATTAAATTTTGATTTTCCTGCACGTATAGTATTGTTTCCGTATGATAAGACTCTTTTATTTTGCGAATGCAAGGAATATTTTCCTTGTTTTCTTATTGGCGAATAATTTCTTCACCAAGCAATTTCCATCGTTTTAAATTATCAAAGATGATTTGAACGCTTTACGTCAAGGAACTTTTGGAAGATTTATTTTTCATTTCGAATGATAAAAATTATATTATAAGGTATTTTCTCCCTCCTTTCTGCACGGCTTCGTGGTTTAACGGTTAGCACAATCGGCGCGTATTCGAGGGGTCCAGGTCCGAGCCCCGACTAGGGCATTGCTCCTTTTTCACGTTTCCTGCTTCAAAAATAACCTAATGACCCTACAGTGGCACCCGAACTAAAAGGTGGTGCATGATGATTCTTCACCACCAGGGTTTAGTGACTGCGTCCCCTAATCCCCAGTCTCCCTTTAAAAGGGTAGTATTTTATCCCTCCTTTCTGCATGCCTTCGTGGTGTAATGGTTAGCACACTCCGGCGCGTATTCGAGCGGTCCAGGTTCGAGTCCTGGCGAGGGCATTACCTATTTTTCATGTCTTCTGCTACAAAATACCTAATGACTCTATAATATATTGCGCCAAAAAAGGACTATCAATAATGATTCATTTAAAATGCAATAGACGCCACTTGATGCAATCGCAGTTAATGCTATCATTCGGAAACAGTTATCGAATTGCTGAAATCCCACCTGTTTATGTACGACAACATGAAAAATACATAAATTTTTGTGATAGAGAACCCGGTTAATATGATCAAAATATTATAGCATAATTTTTTGAACTGAAGTTGTAAGGATCTTAAGTTTGACTAACGTTTATTTTATTTTAAAACTTTACTATCATCTCTTATTTTTCCCTTCCGGAATTAAGGCGTGAATATGTTTACGCAAATTGTACGTGCTAACGCTTAAGTATTTAAGTTCTGGCTTTTTACCAAGA
>KK119062.1:197835-253251 GCA_000611955.2 Stegodyphus mimosarum | reverse complement strand
AGAGTGAGCCGTCTTACCACTAGACTTCACGCGAGCTTGCCATCAGTTGCTCATCAGTTACATCAGTTACCGCCTTTAAGGAGGTTTTAGTCCTCTCGAAAGCTAAAAACGTATTGTAGTTTACCGCAGTTTGCGTACTACATACGTAGTAATTTAAAAGGCCAGTCTTAGTGTTAGTTATTTGTGTAAAATATTAAAAGTTAGCTCTTATTTAAATTTTAGTTAGTTAACAGTCTTATATTTTTATGCTCAGACCACAAGTGGTTGGTCTTTGTATCCCAAACTGGGGAAGAGCCTGTGATATTGTGGAAAATAAAGGAGAATTTAACCCTTCTCATCTTGTTGTCTTTGTTACACTCCATAGGATATAGTTTGTAGTCAAACTCACTGTTTAGTCAGGACATGTCATGCTCGCCAAGCAGATAAGAAGAAATATAAGTCCTGATAAAGTCAGCAAAAAAAGATAAAGATCAACAGATAATAATTTTTAAAATGCTTTAAAAAAACTCCAAGTTATACAGAAAGGTCAATAAATTAAATCGCCAAACATCTTGGTTTCGATTAAGCCAACCATTTAAAAAACAATCTTTGTTTGACGTACATTTTCAATAAACCTAGCAATTTTGAGGTGAATTTTTAATTTAAATCCTATATTGACAGAATTTTCTAATAAGGAATGCCCTCCAAGAATTAGGAATAAGTGTGTAGCATCTTCTAAATAATTTACATAAATGTTATAAACAGTTCATAAATGAATTTTAGGATTAAGGGCATTATGAATAACAGTTCGTAAATTTTATTTTTGTGTTTCCCTGACTAAAATGCTGTGAAAGGTGTATTTATATGTATCTAGTTATATTTAAATTAAATTACTTAAAATCCATTGATATTTTCTCATCCTTAAATGTTTTCATTCGGCTAATATTATCAAAACAGTCGTGAACGAGTGTGATCAGATCAAACGGCGCCTACTGTACGTACTTACAAACTTTTTAGTTAAGACGACGTCTGTCAGAATTTTGTAATTCATTTTCTTTTTATCTTTGCAAATACGTAATTTTTTAATTAAAAAAAGAATTTTCGCTTAGGCTATTTTCTAAAATGGCGCATGTAATTGAGCAAGGAACTTATTAATAAATTTTAGTTTTTCCAACGGAATTCCTGCTTCAAAATCTTTTAAAAATTACAGAAAATGTTTGAAGATATCATAAATGAACAATATAAGTTCAACAAAAGTGGAAAATAAGAGTTTAAAAATAAGAGTTTCTGGTTGCATAAGGTAGGTAGAGAGAGAATTCATAGAATACAATTCAATCTCTGGTAGACCATCACTTCAGCCAATGAGCAACACATTAATCATGTTAGTGATCTGGGACTTAGCGATGGCTGTTTAGCAACTAGGAATATTCTTGAACACTTTCCTATACCGTTTGGATCTTGTCACAAAAATCTGAAGCATCATTTTGGCTTGCAATGCGTCGCTTCCCAAGTTGGTTTAAAGATGTTGAATTCTTTGTTCCACTAGCCGCTTGCGCTAACAGCCGCTTCATAAAAAAAGAAAAAATATATAATGATTTTAATGAGTCCAGCTAGCGTAATTTCATAAAAGTATTTTATATTTCAAGCTAGACTGCTGATTCCAGCTGATTTAATGCATCTTTATTTAAATAAATCAGTAGTTTATTTAAACCAATCGGTAATTTTATTTACTTTTATTATAAAACCAAGCAACTGAATGTATCCGTCTGCACCTGATATTTAAAGAAAGAATTTTATTATTAATGACAAGAAACGATACCAAGAACATATCTAAGACTAATATTTAAAGAAATAATTTTATTATTAGAAAGCCAAATGATGAAAGTAAATGTCTAAAACTAATATTAAAAGAAACAATTTTGTTATTATGATGCGAATTGATTCAAAACACAGGTCTAAGACTAATATTAAAAAAAAGAATTTTATTATTATAAAACTAAACGACTGAAAATACATACATATCTAACCTAATAACTAAAGAAATAATTTATTATGATGTTGAGAAAGGTTTAAATGTCCTGTCTAAAACCAATATTTAAAGAAATGTTTTCGATGACTATCAAAAGCATACGTATAAGACTACGTACAGAAAGAATTTTATTAATACTGTTCGAAATTATTTGAGTACACGTCTAAGAGCAATACTTAAATAATTTATTATTGTGAAACGAAAAGATTGAAGTAGCATGTCTAAGAGCAATACTCATAGATATTATTTTATTGTTATGAATCGAAAGACTAAAAGAACATGTCTGAGACAAATACTTAAAGAAATAATTTTATTATAAAATTAAACGATCAAAAGCACACGTATAAGACTACCTAAAGAAAGAATTTTATTAATACGGTTCGAAATTATTCGAGTACACGTCTAATTGCAATACTTAAATAATTTATTATTACGAAAAGAAAAGATTGAAATTCCATGTCTAAGAGATATTTATAGGTATTATTTTGTTATTATGAATCGAAAGATTAAAAGAACATGTCTAAGACAAACATTTAAAGAAATAATTTTATTATTATAAAACCAGATGATTCTATACAAGGTTCGTAATATATGATGTTAGAATGACATTTTGTTAATTTTATTAATGCTATAAATATGAAAGAATTATTATTCAAATGTAATAAATATTTAATGCATTTTAATTTATATTCAATTACATATACTACCACAAAATCAAATAATAATTTAAATGTCTCAGAAATACATTTATTACTTTCAAATTTCTCAGTTTACCAACGAATTACAGATTGATTGAATATGGAAAATAAACTAAATATCTTTTGTTTTATGTTTTTTGTAATAACAATGCGTTGAAAATTTTCAATACAAGAGGCTGAATGCAAATAATAGCAATAGTAACATATTTTTATAAGTGGGAGTTGAAAGGTGAAAGTTTTAGGAAATAAGGCAATTCAATCATGTTTATGAGCTCGCTGTCACATTTGCTCGTGATTAGTTCTATGTTACTAGCGGTATAGTTACGAAGAATTAATCAACGTATTTGCATAAAATATTTTGTATACGACCCACTAAAATGTTTTATAGTTTGCACATGTAACGACATTACATTCAGGAATAATTCTTGAAAATATTCAGTGCAGAGGTCCCTTTTCCAAATACTACATTTTATCCGTGGAACATTCTTTTTCTGGGTATCCTATCCGTCGTTTTTGTACTAAAAAAATTGTAGGATTGAGATTTTTGAGAAAAACATTGAAACACTCCTTGTTATAGTTCACTGAAATTTATTTAAAGCTTCACAATATGTTATTTCTTGTAAACAGCACGTTGTTATATACGAAGCAAGTCTTAAAAATAGAATAAACGATAAATAACCCAATCAGATTTTTTGACTTATCAAGATTGAAAACGAATTCTGTAAATAAAATTCAACTTTTGTAAAAATGAAAAACTTTAAATAAAGCTCTGTACACACTAACATTACAAACACATATTGTTAAGAATTTTGCATATATGTAAATAATTTTAGTGAAATTATAGTATTTTTCGTATAACGTAACATGAAATGCATGAAAAAGCGAAGTTTTGCCGAAACAATAAGGTTACAGGGGCAAGACAATTTAACATGGACGTAAATGGCTATCTAGCTAAATTGGCGAGATATCACCACGCTGGCGATGGTTTAGTAACTAACTTTTATGGCCAAATTTGGCGAAAAATCGCCAAAACTTTCCAGACTTGTCGACCATTTGGCGACATTTTGGTCCAGTCCCTGTGTTACTGTAATTGGTACTGTAGTTGAATAACTGTAATTTATCCTTATATGAAACTGCGACAGTATCCGGCCTTTATATGTAACTTTAACCGTATATCTCTTCCAGTAATTTCAAGAAATGGAAGGTACTAGATATTTTTAGGCAGTCGGCGGAAAATTAAATAAGACCAGAGAGAGCTCTCTGTTTTTAATTTAGAATCGACTTCGGAGTATTGAGATACCTCCACGTCAGCTTCGCTATTTAGAGGCACTTTGCACTGCGTTGTGTTTAACGTTCTTATTAAGACCTACTGTATTAGTGTTACACGAAGTCTTTTCAGGGTTTTCAGAGATCATTTCCAAGTTGATGGTGAATTACCATTCAAGCACTTTTGTTCGGGCATCAGCTGTTTTTAGAAGGAAAGAAGATAGGAATAAAACGAAAATCAAACAGTGCGTTTCCAGGGAATCGAGCATTAGATCTTTTCGCCGGACCGGAGGTTGCAGAGGTTATTAATCGTGTTATCTCTGAGTAGGAGAAGTGAAAATATGCAATGCCATGACTAGAGATCGAACTCCAGACCTTCCTCTGCTAGCCGAATGAACTTAGAACTACACCATGAGGGACCATGGTAAGGATGGAGAAAAGGTATTTAATTCATTGCTTACGGGGGAAATGTCTTACTTCCTTGCATAGATTTTAGTCTTAATTACTTATATTGATCTGCATTTCGTATAGATGTTTCGTTTCAATACGAGTGATGCTAACATATGTGAATTCGTATCAAACATATATTTTGAAATTCTAAGAAAAGAATGATCGTGCTATTTAAACTGATAAAGGCAATAACGCTAGAGCACTTAAATAGCTTTCGAAGACAATTTAAGTCTCGTAATAACCTTTCTTTCCAATGATGAAGAATGATAAGATGACATATACAACTAACTACATAAAAAAACAACAGGAGAAAATCTAAATATAACTAACTCTAGTCCTTACATTTAGCTCGCTTATGCTCATTACCACTATCAACTATTTGATCCCCCATCGAGCTGCGCGGGTCGTATTCGTGAAAACAAAAATGCTCTTCGGAGCCATTTCGAGCTTAATTGCATTTCGGAATGGAAAGGTTGTTTAAGTTAATCGAATCAAATATGGGAATTATGCATGATGATGAGGCAGGCCGATTGATTTCATTGCTCGCGAGTATAACTATACACACCTAGTTGAATAATGAAACCGAATGCCTTAGGGGCAAGTTCGGTGAAAAACCTAAATTAGAACAAGTCTTGCTGAGGAAAAATAAAACATTCAAATAATGGACTCGTTAAGAAAGAGTGATTGAAGAAGAAAACATAATCAGTTTTTCTTGCCCCGTTCTGTGTATTATTAAGCACCTTGAAATAAATTTGAATCACATATTTTAAACACTGGTTGTTGTTTGTTAGAAAATTAATACCGTGTTTCCTCAATATTCCTTTTTTTTACTATTTTTATCGTCTCATACTCCAGAGAGGAATGTTATACGAATAATTTAATATCCTAAGCATGCGGTTACAGAGTTATATATAAACTACTAGTAACTAACACAATATTAATTCCTTAAAAGAAACCTACTTTCCAGTAAAGTTTCGTTTATTTGATTATGGCAAAACACTAGAAGGTTATCTACCATAAAGAGGGAGGCTTTCGGGAAGGACTTTCTAAGGGAAATTGGCTCGCATCTATGTTAAACATGCGGGGAAAACCACAAAAACTCCCATTCAGCCAGCTCGTTCATTGGCATTCAAATCCCGGACCGAACTACCAGTCTTCAGCGACTTTACCGACATTCCAGTAAGACTGCTTAGCAATATTAACTTTACCATATCTAAAGGATATTAAGTCTCTACCTAACTACAATTGAATCGGATGGCTCAATTGCCCTGTAAAGTCCCTCGGGCATTTCACATGAATTAGTCTTGACCGCAAGTCCCAAGAAGGACATTGCAGAACGAAGGAAAAGGGAGCAAGCAAAAGATGCGGATTTCAAAAGATGAAATTCATTAACATTAGATAAGGCTGTAAATAACAGAAGTAAAGTGAAATCACATGTTTAGATAGTTTCTTAACTGTGAAAATGCCTTAGTTTCTTAAGAAAAGAGCGAAGAAGAAAGAATCAAAAAAAAAAAAAAGAACCGGATAACATTACAATACTTAATAAAATATCGTTATTTCTGTTCCCCTGTTTCGACAGATAGAAGCGATGTTTTGGCGTGACTTTCGCATGCAAGTTGTCAGGATGTATCTTTATTAATGAGGCAAAAAACAACAACTATGTTTAGATGAATCCATTTTAAAATTTAGGGGAGCTCCATATCTGAACGCACTAAGGAAGGGCAAAATTATCCGAATGTATAAAAACATTTCAGAAGCTGGAACTAAAGCACTAAGCGGAAAAATTCTCGAGGAAGTGCGGTATTAATAAAAATAAAAATGTTGTCGAGTGGACAGTTGGTAAGTAAAAGAAGGAATTCTGTCGAACAGTATATAATATTAATCGAAGGTTTTTGTAAATATTTATTATTTATTTGTTCAAAAATTGTTTTCAGGTTTTTTTGTCCTGTATAAAGTTGCTATCAGTCCAAAAGTGTTGTTATACTTGAAACACAATTTTCCGTTGATTCACTTTAAATGCGTCGTTTCACTTTTCATTCGAGTCTGTTGCTTTCGGGAAAATGCACGGCATTTATCTCTTAAACTGCATCTGTCTGTTATAGGTTAATAGACTAAGCTAATTTAGAAGCAATTAATGCAGTTTTTAAGACTATTATTTTGTCATTTCTGAATCAAAAGGATTTCACTAAAAATGCATTAGTTCCTGATACAGCTGATTAAAAACATTCAATATTGTTATACAATGAAGTTGAATATTTTTTTCACTTCTCAAATACACAAAAGATATAAAACGTTCTGACCCTTGTCTAACTGATTATTCATCTAATATTCTATAAAAAGATTCGCTCTTTCACTTAGGCCATCTCCACCAATAATCTGTTTTGATAAACCATATTAAATTTCAAAATAAGCTCTTTTGGACAATTGTTACAATATGAGGCCTTTCACATTGGGGGGGTGGAAAGGGTGGTATGGTTATTCGATTATGAGATCATGATTCTAAAATGGTAAAATTGCATTGACATACTTTTAACATTTTGAAACTTATAAATTAAATTTTTGGAAACCATTTTGTCATAAATCACAAAGGAATGCCAATGAATGAATGACATTAAATGGCAAACTATCAAACTTGAATCACCTTAATTAATTTTTAACCAATTTTTCAAGAAAAAGAATGGAATTTTACTTCTGGTACTAGAGTACCATTTCAGGCTTTCCCAGTTGAAGTTTTTTTTTCCCAAAAATCTTGTCATTTCAGCTATCTGAATAGGATTAGTAAGAACAATTCTTTTCATTTCAGCCTTTCCATTCATGGTCAGTGTAAAGCGGGAAAGCGCAATAGAAAATCTCTTAACTCTGAAATACTTGTACGTATAAAGTTACATCACAATGACGCTTTCGCCTCTAAACTATGTTTAGGCATCGCTTAGATAAACCACTAAAGACACTGACGATTACACCCAATACAGAAAACAATGTTTGCTTTAGATTTCCTTAAAATACAGTGTTATTATTATCATGATGAGATAAGTGCATGTCGACTTCTAAAGAGTAATCATGCATAGGAGTCAATTTCCCTTAATTCCTCCACGAAGGCATCCATCTCCTTACTCAGATAGCCCTTGCTTCGCCCTAATCATATAAACCAAAGCAAACCAACCTATAGAATAATTGCCGTTAAAATATGTCGAGAATTCTACGTTTTGAAAATAAAAGCACTGAAAGCGAAAAAGGAAAACTTTTGAGAATTATGCTAACATTAAATCTGTATTAAAATTACAATGCTCCAAAGACTCGAGAAAACCATAAAAAATACTGCTATCACAGGTTTTTTTTAATAAAACAGATTCATTATTTTACAAATTTTAAAAAATGTACTATTTTCCTATATATGGCCTTCATACAACCATCTGCCGAACGGAGCAACTACATGGTATTAGAATAAAAGACACGATGTCTCCTTTTCCGGCTGAAATAATTGTTCTTTATGCACCTTAAACAGAATCCTTTTTCAGTTTTTCTAATTTCGCTCACAGTTTTTTTCCGGAGAGACTTAAAATGTATAAATTTTACCTTACAATATCCCCCTCCTCCAATGTCTTCCCACCAACTATAATAAAAAGTTACAGAAAAATAAAAAGGTTAAATTGTAATATCTTTTAATTGTTCTCATCCAAAACGTCTACAGAAAGGAGGAAACTTTAAATGGAGCGATTTTGTTACTATCTCCAGGAAGCTAGAATTGAGAAAGCCGGAAATGGGACATCATGCGACTATCTGCTAACAATTCCAAATTCTGAATTTTATAAATAACTCTGTCAGTTTTTGTCTTACGGGACATATGCGTTTTGTTATAGATTGAGTAAACTTTTACTAAATGTATTTATACGAACCCGTGGATGCATAAAATACGAATTTCTTTGTTTTTTCAAAATTAATTCTTGCTTATTTTAAGGATGTCAAAACAAGTATATTTGAAAAGGATTATGTCCTATTTCAGTTTCCCAGCTCAGACGTTTCTAAACATTGTCTCTTTTTAGTCTTTCTATTCAGAGTTTACGCAAAGCCAATGGGACCGAAAGTCACGTGACTGTAAAATCTGCAAAAATGATGTCTCAGTGGCCTTCCTCCATTTAAATTTTGGCATTAATTTTTTTTTATCTAAACCACAGGTGTCCAACCTTTTAGGTTCCCTAGGCCACACTGGAGAAAGACGAGATATTTTGAACCACACAAATTATTTTTAATACCAGTAGTATGTTGGGATCTCCAAAATAAATGATTTACACAATCCTGCCTTTGTTAAACCCCAAAGCAATAACAATCAGAACAAAGAGGACTTTAAGAAATTTAAATCACATGTCAAATACAGTTATTCACTACGCATCCAACGTTGAAACATCAATCTTGTTTTTCTCCTACATATTCATTTAACTTGCTGTAACTGCACAAAGGATATGACGAAATAGGGAAAACAGTTCCGCACGCAGCTCGAAATAGGATTTGAGAACTTTAAATACACCTTGAAGCTCTTGAAAGTACAACACCCGCTGGCATCCATTGCAACTTAAAGACCAGAAACGCTGGAAAAACTAATCTTGATAGCCTCGCCTTGGCGACATGTACAAACGCATACACTATATCAAAATGAAAATTATCACCTCACGCATACGTCAACGAAACATCTGGAACCACCACCCCACTCTACACGCATTTTATTTCGCTCCATCTCATCGCATCGAGCACTGAAACCCGAGAGCAGCAGTAAAATGCATCATCGGGTTTGAGGTCTTAATATTTCTTATGCGCTTTCCCGCTTGTTTCCGGCCGGTTTGTCATACATTTAGATATTTAGACAATGTTTAAAACTGATGAACATTTAGACTATATTTAGATAAAACATTAATGTTATATAATGGGATAGTAAGCATGAATTTTTTCAATAACTTTATTGTAATTCAGAGTTGTTAATTTGCGAAACAACCAATTTCTAAAGAATAGTTAGTTAGTTGTTAGACTTGTTAGTTTTTTTAGAATCCCAATTTTTAAATAAAAGTGAAAATGAAGAGCTTTCGTTCATTGTCCTAACGTTACATCTAACTTTAAAATGCCATACTTTAAAGATCCATGAAAATCGTAAATGATGTTGCTACCGTAGTTTTCAAAATGTACGCTTCATAGTGTAGGAAGACGTTGAGCATTATACAGAACAGAGAATTATTTTTTAAGCCCAAAGGGGCAATTTAAGGACTATTAATTTCGTTTTGGAATTTTGCGTCGGATCGCTCTTAGAGTCTGAATCACTTTTCATATTGCTGCCACCGAATAATTGAGCCCTGCATTATATTTAAAGAACTTAAATAATGAAGAATCTGCAAGAATGTATGTATGTTTCTCGCATTGCGAAAAACCAACGGTACCCAGAGACACCAAATTTTGAATAACGTAGTTCTCCACTCGAATATGGGAACTCCGGAAGCCCAAATTTGGAATTTGTTTTATTATCTATTTCATATTTTATAAAACTTCAACGAATTTTTGATTCACAAACTCAACGATTTCAAAGAGTTCCATTAACTTTAGCATTGCGTGCATCTTCAAGCGCGGATATTTTATGCCCGAGGTTTCTTTTGTTTATGATATTGCTGTTGAATTGAATTTTATGGTTTAAGTGCGAAGAACATGATATTTAATAAGTAAAGGTAACGCACAAAATGTTAAAAAAAACCTTTTGAGCGTAATATAAAATCTGAAAACTTTCAGTTTTTTTTATTTTTATTATTATTATTATTATATTCTTTAACCATCTGAAACACAGCAACACAGATTATATTTCTGTATTCTCTGTCTTTTCTACCTTAAATAAGTGTTCTTCATCCACATATTTCAAGCGTACTTACATCCTTCCTTTTTCGGTTTTTCTTGCTTAACACACAATTTATTTCGAATTATTTAAAATATGTGAATTTTCAGGACAGGAGAGAAGCAAACCAAAGTAGAACATACAATTATACAAAGCAACAATCTTATGTTTGGCGTAGATTTTAACCAAGATTCGATTGATTTCTAGGGCAAAAAGTAAGGGTGCCTCTTCTCCAGGAGCAAAGAAATTCTGCAATGAAGGGAGGAGCCAAAAGTATATTTAAATCAAAAACTAAGTAAATAGAACGAGGAGGTAGCCCCTTCTGTACACATAAATAGTAACATATGAAATTAAGTTAATAGAATTTTTAAAGCGCTAGGGACGATTAGGTTGGAGTAAAAGTCATCAACTGAACAAGATGAATTTTTGTGAATTTGAAAAGCTTCGAGAAAAACCATTTCACCAACTACAAAAGTTTCTTGGATAATTTTTGCAGATCCAAAATCAAAACTGTGATTAAACTTCCAACTATGATTAGCTATCGAAGATTTTATTATTTCTTCTTTTCAGACAAAAGATTCGTGATCCCTGATGCGAAATTTTAAAGTTCTTTTAACTTGACGATATATCTCAAACCACATTGACGAGGTAAGCTATAATTCCCCAGGAGTCAGAAGTGAAATCTTTAAAAATAGAACCATGGATAGGAACCATGGAACTATGGATGTTGATAGCTGAGAAAATGAAAACTGAACATCTGGAGAATCCAAGCAAATTTTTAACTGCTAGAAAACTAACTTCTTTGCTCCTGATAAAGAGGGGCCTGTACCTATTTGCCCTAGAAATCGATAGAGTCTTGATTAAAATCTACACTAAATACAAGGTTGTCGCTTTTCCCAATACGTAAAATTTACATCGAGAGAGTTCTTGTTAATAAGAATTTGATGGTTAAGAAGCAGGCAGAACACATTTAATGTGGAGTGAGTGAAGTCAGTTGGGTAGGTACATAATGCGGTTTTAAACCATGAAGTATTTAAAGCCTGAAGGAGCACCATTTTTGTTGCCATCGCCAGAAAACTTGAACTGGGAAAGGTTGAAATGGGGTATTACAGTTGGAAGTACATGTCTTCCACCAATGGTTATGAAACTAAACTCCACACAAGGACTCTTGTGGACATAGGTATAAACAAATCGCAAAAGAATCGTCATCAAAATAATGAATATGGCATCAAGCATAGGCACAAATTTATATCAGCCCTGGTAATGTTCGACAAAAAATTCCAACACATTCAACATTTTTTTCTGCTCCTAAGTTTCCTCGACTATCTTTATAGAAAAGGTCATTTTCCTGTTACTTTTGGATCACCCTGTATATATACAAGTTATTGATTTTTACAGATCTATTAAAGCGCTGGTGTTTCTAAAGATAGAATGGTTCCAGAAACGCGATGCTCTAGTTCATAAAGAGGGCAATGTAAGCATGTCTTAATCTCTCCAATCGACCAAATCCAAGAGAAAACCAAACATACTCTTGCTGCAATTCGGATCTCGTATCTTGCTGTTATTAGGTAGATATGTTAATCATTTACACCGAGATACGAATTACCAGTTTTTAGCGATTTTACCTTTCGGCTGCTGGCGGGCCCATTTTGTAGCAGCGAATCACTTACATTTTAAAAATCATTAGAATTTTACATTTCACATTTCGAATTAATACCGTATTAAAGACGATTTACGTGAAATTCATCAATAATTCTCTGTATTAAACTTAAATATGTTTCTTCACTCTTTTAAAACATCAGAATTTTACATCTCGTATTTCGAATAACATTTTATTTTCTTCATTTAAACTATGTTCCTACTAAGAAGTGAATTCTGCCTCTTTCCCCGAATATGGTCTTTTAATTTGATTTTTTACCTTACAATTGGTTTGTTTTATTCTTAACTGGCATAAATCTTCTTGGAAACCACACACAAAGAAAAGATAAATGCAAATCTAATTTTGAAACTTACACTAGTTTCGATTTCCGCCTTCGAAAGAACTTATTTTTTTAAATGCATTTTTTATGAACTCCAGGTCAACCTCCTTTGTCATAGAATGTATAAAATCAATATTATTTTTTATTAAGAGACCTTTTTCTGTGGTTCTTTCTAAAGCCACCATTGTTCTACTGCGATTCAAATACATGTTAGAAACTAGAAATTAAATGATGATTACATAGTTTTTCATTCTTTTCGGGCCTTTTATTCTCTCGTTCCCAAAGCAAATGTGCTATTTTTGTCTTTCCATGAGTCCGGAAATTGGGTTATCAACAGAGATCATTGTAAGTATAAGGAAAAAATATCTTTCAGGAAGAGAGCAAAAGCATCTAATAATCAATTTACAAATTAGACATTAGATGATTACATTTTCTTACAGCCTCTTGCCAACCTATATACTTACGTGAGGGAGGTAATGTTTTCGATCCAAAAATTCGATAATAAGTTTTCAGCGAATGAGCAAGAATTAGGTTTTCTACACACGTTTCGATTATTTTTACAATGATGTCTGTCTGTGTGTGTGTATGTGAGTGAAGATGTTTTCGTTTGCAATAACTTTTATATCAAACCTTCGAAATGTTCCATTTTCCGTATTTAAGCTTTCTACATTCATATGTGAAGAGTTGATCATATTTTAGGTAAAACTGGACAATCGGAAGTTGTACTTTACTTGAAGCTCATAAAAGATCGTTTATTATTACAATGTTATTTGTGTGTTTATCTGTGTGTGACGGTTTTTTCGTCCGTGATAACTCATGTATCATACTTCCTAAAAGTTCCATTTTCCGTAAACTTTCTATATTCCTATAAAAGAGTTTATTAGATTTTGGATAAAACTGGAAAATCGGAAGTGGTACTTTACTGGAAATCCATAAATGCTTGTTTACATTAGCGAGACATTGAACCCAAAGAAGCATAAATTGATGGAGAAAAGAGCACTTATTATTTTTACCTGCCATCAACCTATAAAGGTAAGGGAAGTAATATTTTCGGGTCGAAAATTCTGTAGTGGTTTTCAGTGAATAATCACGAATCAAGGTCCTCATACCACCTATTTACTAATTTTACAATGATCTCTGTCTGTGTGGATGTGTGAGACGATTCTTTCGTCAATGAAAACTCTTATATAAAACTTCCGAGTTTTTCTATATTCATATAAAGAGTTAATCAGATTCAGAATAAAATTGGACAAACAGACGTAGTACTTTACAAGAGGCCCAAAACAAGCTTCCACTATATTAAAACATACTAAACGATACTAAAGTATAATCCAAAATTTTCAATTTTAGTATTTAAGAATTTATATCAATGGGAACAATATAGTAGCAATTTGGGTAAAATTGATACTTTACTCGATACTCTGAATAGACTTTTATAAGAAAATATTTTGTGAGATAATCTAAAACTCCTCAAATTTGGTATGTAAAATATGTATGTGATTGAGAGCAACATAACTACATCTATAAGCATTAAACATATTCTTGGATTTATGCCAAATGCAACGAAAATAAGCTCATTATGAAGATGACCTCTCGCTATGAAACAATTAAATTTAATAGCCTCAATTCTAAATTCAGTGTTCATTTCACTTTACTGTAGAATTACATTTCAGATAAAAGGATACTGCCACCAACTGTTATCGCTATGTCTTTTTTTTAAGAAATAATATAAGGAATAAAAAAGTGGCAACACGTAACTCTCTATCCCTTTTGCAAATAAATAGCAGCCTTATAACAGGGTGGTTTGCATACATAGTTGTTAACAAGAATAACACACAAAGAAGTCTATGAAAAGAGCTAATTAATTTACAGCGTGATAAAAAATCATACTCAACTATTTGAAAAATAAATATTTTATTAACTTTTATTCAGATTTGTTGAAAAAAAAATCAGTTACTTTTTTTTTTGCATTACGAATAATCGCTTTGTTTGGGAATACATGCACACGTGAACAGTTTTCTTTTCCACAGTTGAAAATTAGTAGTAAAAGAACCTGATTGAGCGATGATAAAGATAATTTCTACTACTTTCGAAGAAAAATTTAATAAATAAGTGAAAGTTATTATTTATTTATTATGAGGTTTTTGTCTCCAGTTTTGTTTGTTGTTATTTGTTTAATCTCAAGTTTAGTCCGACTTGGTAAGTTTTTTATCAAAACTTAGAATGTTTTTCTAATTTGTTGATCTTAGTTTAAATTAAAGTAAGTTACTTGATGATTAATTAGACATCTTAAAACCAATTGAAATAAATATCAGTCTAAGAATTTAATATTCAGTTGTCAATATATTTGAATTACGAAGTCTAACCAATAAAAATGTCAGACAAACAGATTTCAGAAAAAAAAATAAGCATAAATTTGAATATTTTTCCCGATACTATTATAACGATAAAACAACTTTTTTCATTGTTATTTAAATATACCTTTTGATAAATATTTAATAAGTGAAATTTAAAATTTATTAAAAAATGTTTTTTGTTAATAAAAATTTTCATTTTGTTAAAAAAAAAAAAAAAAAAAATATTTTCTGGTGCTTCAGCTGTTTTTAGGTCGAGCAATCGGCCCAAATTCTGTCTGAGTTTGAGCTGTAAAGGAGTATTTTACCTTTCTTTACAGCCGTAAGGTATACTACCTAATATTCCTTACAGCTGTATGGAATATTTTACCTTTACGGTGAAGCACGAGTTTCGAAGATGTAGTGTACTAACAGCGTACCTGATAGGGTGCGGAGGGAGCAGTCCGCCTTAGGCGGCACATTTTTGTGGTCGGCATTTTTTGCCTGAATTCTAATTTTACAGGGGCAAGTCATGGGGATCGTCGAAGCATGTAAAGAACAATATAATTCTGAATTGCATATTGAATTTAAATTGAAGAGAAAAATCAGTTTTTACTCCAGGTAAAGTATTTAAAAAAAACACCGCGAAATTTCAACAATTGCATACCCTTGTTCTACCATTTTTACTCCATCATTTAAATAAAAATTACGAATATCAACTAAATTATGATCACAGTGACATTAATGATGAAGAATTCCTTGTTAAGAGAGAATTAATTAAAGAGTTTTATTTTCGTTTTTGCTAAGGAAATCGAAACAGGAATGTGGAAAGGCGGTCCTTTTGATCTTTTGCAGCTTATTCTAAAAACGATCTCCACAAAAAAGTTCTAATTATTGTAATAATGCTGCAAACTTTCCTCAAAAATATTTTAAGTACTACTGGTTGTAGGAAGAGTTTTCTAAATATCAAAAACGACGGCAAATTCAGGGACTCCCTCGGGCGGCAAAAGCTCCAGTTATGCCATTGTATAGTAATAATAAGCATTGCAATGTAATGTAGTCATCAAGCGAAATAAATTTCGTCATTCATTACGATAGTCTATTTTTGGCTTACAGTCAGTTTCAAATAATTTCCGGTTTACCAACAGCGAAGCTCTTTATTTGGCTTTTAAAGCAGAGCGATAGCGATTCGGTCAAAAGCACTCAAATTGCAAACGCTGGGGGATTTCAAACGTTTTCTTTTAGTGGAATATATCCCTTGAGCCTAGTAAAAGGCACATACATTCTTGTGTTTCAGGTGCTAAACATAGATGCTTTTAAGTTCCTGTTGCATTTAGAGCAGAATATTAGCAAAAGAAAAGGTGGTATGTGTTTCAAGCTCTTACTTTAACAGTGCAAATCGAAAGATGCTTAGGATCTCTTCAGTCCAAAACTGCTGTACTTCAAGAAAGAAGCCGTAGAAAAAGTATTCGTCTTTCTCCTCTACTACTGAAATCCCACAAAATATTCCTAATCTGCTAACTAGAATAAAAAAATACCATTTAAAAAAGGCTTTTATGCAATCAGGTTTCATTTAAAATGGATAAGGAATGCACTAAAAGGTAGAAAAATAATTAATCATATACTTTAGTGGGAAAATAGATTCAATAATTCTATTCACATAATTCATCTAAAATTTTAGATCACGAATAATAAAACCGCGGGATGCCGATGACAAATTAAAAAAAGATAATGATTAATACATTTTTGACAACGCAATTAAATTGAAAGATTTCGCTAATTAGGCGCGCAACTCTTTTATTAAGTGATGAAATTCTAAAATCGTTTTCAAAACTCGCAAAAATTCAGAAATTAAATTTCAATTTTCGTACAAGGTTCATTGAAAACCTTTTATCTTCATATATTATCAAAACCATCATGTATCATCAAAATCTCTTATCTTCTTATTTGTTGCATTCGACAGCACAGACAATAAATTTCTGATTACATAGTAAAATTCTGACTAGATTCGGATTTTTACTTTTTCGTTAAACAAAGATACGTGCGAAAAATCCTTTAACATTAATTAAAAAAATTCTTAATCAAATTTTGAAAAACATCCCTTCATCACATTGGATGAGCATCGACAATCAGAGTGTGTACAAAATTTAAACTCGATAGTTTATCAAGAAGTAGGTGAACTAAATAAAAGCTTAAATAATGTTTTTTATTGTTTTATAATTTCCATTTTTTAAACTTTCTGTATTGCTTTAAATTAGTTCTTTAGAAAAAATATTATTACACGAAATTTACAAGATAAAATTTTATCGAATTTGATAGTTGTAGTCGAATCTTTTAATTGGCCCAGCCGTTTCCTTGGCCAAAATCTCAAAGAACGAAAACCAAACTGTTAAACTAATACTGCAACGCTACGGCTTTCAAGCGTGTGGTCACGACAAGACAGTTCAGAAAAGGGTAAATGGCAACATTAAGAAAAATTTAGAAGAAAAGGATTTTAGAACATTAGCAAATGACAAAACATATAAGGATAAACAACGTTTTAAAAGACATTGAAGAGGACAAACAGTGAAGAAAAAATGTCAAAGATGGGACAAGAGTTCTGTAGACATTTTTATCTCTGACTTCTACACGACTCGTAATTCCCTCTTTTCATAAAACGGATAATAAAATGGGAATGCATGTTAGCAATAAAATTCCGCAATTATGATATCAACATACCTTCAGTATAATGTTAGTTTTAAAGGAGAAGGAAAAAAATATTCAAGAAGCTAAAAACGCTTAGATTTATGGCGTCTTGGTTATATACACACTGGCTAATGAATTGGAAACCTTTGAGATTTTCATTTGAATGCGTGCTATGGATGAAGTATGCAAATTTTTATGACGTGGGTTATACGTGGTTCAAATGCTAGTATAAGTAACCTGTAAGAGCGCTTTTCACGATGAATGAAGTAAAATGAGAAAAACAACAGATAGTTCACCATTTGAAAAAGGGCTTATTGTTGGTGCCCCTTTAGCAGCGGCCTCGATTTTGAAGACAGCAAATCTCACTGGGGTCTCACAAGCAGCCATATCAAAGTTTTCAAAAGTTGGAATCAGAATCCACCGTCCTTTCCTAGAAGACGTAGCTGCAGTTCCAACACAATTTTCCAAGAGAGTGATCGGCATCGTCTCCGGCGAATTTTGCTTCAGAACAAGACTCTGCTGTGCTTCAACTGACACAGATCGTCAACCAAGTCTCTTCCTAACAGATTTTCGCTCGAACCATGCGCAGAGAACTGCAGAGCATAGGCATGTATAGTCGGGTGCCTGTGAAAACAAAACACTCGTTTCTACCCGACATGCAAGAATTCGTTAGCAGTGGTGTCGGAAAAAAAGACATTGAACGTCTAAGAAATGGAAATGGGTAATGTGGTCGGATGAATCAGGCTACGCCTTATTTTGCACTGATGGAAGACGTCGAATTTGGAGAAAACCCCATGAAACCATTTTACTTTACATGCACTGTGTAAGGGTCTGGTAGAAGAATCATGGGGACATGTTCTGTTGGCATGAAAGTGGTGCCCTGGTGTTCCTCGAGAATAAACAAGCAGCCATGAGATACCTAGATATACTGGCAGATCATGTATCAACCCTGCAATGTTGCATTTGTACCCTGATGGCGAGGGATATTTAATGGACGATAATGGAATTATACATCGTGCCAGAAGTGTTCAAAATTGGTTCGCGGAACATCTGACTTCCAACAGCTTCCATAGCCACCGCATAGCCCAGATCTTAATCCCATAGAAAATGTGTGGGATATGGTGGAAAGACGCATTCGAAAGCCTTCTCCTCTTTCATCTAATTTTACAAGATCTAAAAAGCTGGATAGCCAATGCATGGTATTCTCTGAACGTAAATGCACTCCAGAAGCATGCAGACTCGATGCCCAAACTCATCAGAGCACAAACTCATCATACTTGCAAAAGGTGGTCCAATAAAATATTGATCTTGGGTTAATTCATTGGCTAGTGTGTGTAGCACAATTTAAACGCCTGGTTAGGATAATTTGTCAGTTAATTGGGACAGTAGCAGAAAACGAATTTAGAAATTTTAGATATATAGATAGCCCTCTTATAACAGGTATTTCCTACAAAACGGTTTCAATCTTAAACGATAACAAAATTGCAAAAACCCTCGTATAGCACGGCAACATAGTTTCATTCTAGCACGTTAATGAATAAGGGTAAACAGGCTTATAACATTTTATGTACATACATATTTCGATAAGATTATTTTTATTCTAAACATTTACAAAATTAAGTTTCGCACTATGCTACTGTTCTCAGTACACGATGCAGTAACTTATTCATATATGTCAACAAAAATAAAATAAATTTCGGGAATACTGGCATTCTCTAGCATTGAAATTCTTTTGAAACTGAGTCACGCCATCATTCTGGTATGCATCTTGTGCTCCAGGCGTTCGTTAAGTAAATTACATAAATTACGTAATTTTCATTTAATTTTTAAAAACTTTTTTGTTATGATTTAGCTTTGTCGTTTTTAGGAGTAATTATTGTGAAATTATTTCTGTTCCAAACTACGTCTAAAAAAAAGAAGGCGAAGAAAATTTAGAAGAAATTTAAAAGAAAATTTATTTCTTTAGAAATGATAATGCAAATTTTAAAACGATTTTAAAAGGGCAAAAGACGTCGGACTTGCAAAAACTCTAAATTTAAGTGAGGCAACAATAGCAACAATGCAAAAATGTTTTGTGTTTAAAAGTTTTTGAAACGCATCCCACAATTTTATGTTGGTTGTTAGTCTCGTAAAACACGGTTTCACCCAACACGATATTTTCTAGGAGCTTGTCTACTGTGGTACAGGAGGGATACCTATATTTTAGGAATCCTTTTTAAAATATGTCAACACTATATACACTAATGTTTGGCAAATCCAGCGCGATGCAAATCGGCTATTTATCGTCGTGCGTCTGGTTAATACTGTTGCGAAATGCCCAGCTGCGGTAAAATAACTTCCTCGCAAAGCGGAGTTAGGGTTGCCAGAAAGTGGCAGAGAAAGGCAGAGCTGGCAGATTTGGCGCGAAATTGCCCATTTGGCTACAAAATTGGCTATATGCCATAGACAGAGCAATAACATTCTAAAACGCATTCTTAGTGATTTTCCTCGAGCATGTTCTCAAAGGTAGGTTAGAGCTATATATACCCTGCCTGTACACGGAGAAAAGTATTTTGAGTAGTAGTAGTAGTAAGTTAAATTCAATAGTAGTTCTTTGAGCTCAGGGACTAGCTTGAGAGCGATGGACTGAGTTATGAGCTGTACTTTAGTGCTTTGCCTTGAAACTGTCTTCACCGTTACAGCCTGATAGCCTGAAGACTGTGTTGCTGATTGTTGCAGCGTGTTTATCGTAGTTTTTCGACGCCTGTAGAGAGTTTGAACTCTCCTTTATAATACTGGCGAATAAATTGTGTTTTATTTTTTCATTAAGTGTTATCGTCAATTACTCCAAATCCCCGAACCCGTAGAACGCAATAGTACGCTTCTGCTTAACCCTTTCGGTGTAATCTCGGTGGTCTAACACTGAAAACACCTATTCGAAATTCTACAGAACGTATGTAAGTGACTTTCTTGCGGAAACACATGCATGAACAGGGCAAAATCTTTTGACAAGTAGCCAAATTTCAGGATAAAATGCAGCGTTTCATCAATATCAATATTTTTGTGGTATAATACCACTTGTAGAGTACCTTATTCTTGAATTTTGTGCAACAAAATTTCAGTATTGCTTGCGCAATGTGTGATAAGTTATTTCCTCAACGCTGGTGGCTCGCATTTTATTAAAGTGGCGATTACAGATTCGTATATCTTGTTCCATATGAAGGATGAAGGTAATTATACAATTGAAAGGTTTCCGAAGGTTCTTTACAATTGAAAGGTTTCCAATTTCTGCAGCGAGAGCATTTATAGCTCTGAGAAAACGTTAAAAATGTGGACAAAAAGTAAAGACATCAACACATGTGCTAGATAATACGGACGTTTCGTTCCATCTAAGATTCGCTAACAAAATCAGTGCATATGACAATATATGGGACATATTTGCAATGTAGTTTCTGCAATAGTACAAAAGCTGAGACATATAGTCCTAGCGGTATTTGTAGTATAACTACCATATTTTTTGCAATAATTTACAAAACTTCAATACAGTTTTGTTGTTCATATTAATCATTAAAATGTATTAACCGTGTAACAAGTAAATAGACTTTTTTACTGAGTTTTTATAGAGGAAATCAAAGGGCTAAAAGTCTGTTATTACTATACACTCAACCTAAAGGAGCTAGCTCATTTACCATATAGATTTTATTTAAAATTCTTAAATCTTTGCGAAAGTATCAAGAAAGGATTTTATACTTTCATTCTAGAATACTGCATGCTGGTTTTCTCAACGATGCAGAGTTCGGCGGCTCTGAGTTGGCAGTTTCGAATTTTCAAATCTATTGGAAGCGAATATTAAAGCCGTCTTTAAAATTTTCAAGCAACTTGAATATGATAATACATTCATGTCAATATTCGCAAATACTTTTAACCTTTTTATTGTATTTTTGTTTTCTGTATTGCAGTAATTTGTACTTTTATTTTTTATTGTTTTTAGGATAGCTAGCTTATCGATCATTTTGTGTTTAATGTAATTTTGTGGCCACAAGTCTCGCATTTAAGCGTTTACTTTTTACACAGAATTACATAGATTTTAATTCTGAGTGCAACAACTTTAGAATTGTAAATATTGCTCAGTTAGAGGACAAGATATAGGCAATTTCGTTTCTAATGGGCCTTAGCGACATTTGACGATTTCTCGCCAATTTGCCGACTTTCTGGAAGATTTGAGAAATAGATTTTCGAAGCCCTATGACCGTTTCTTTCATAAGTTTCCAGAGCCCGTGCTCAGGGTATGAATGTGGATCGGAGAGTTAACGAGTTCAGTTGTGAATCAGCTGCGTGGATTTAGCGGTTATCTGAATTATAAGTTAGGGTTTATCCTGGAACTGATTTGAGAAACTTGTTTAAACTTATTTCTTGTCATAAGAAGGAGCTGCTAAACAGCCGCATTCTTCTAGAGGCATTTCTAGTCATTATTTTTCTTATTTTCCTAATAAATTGTTTATTTCTTCCCGTTTATTTGGACTCATTATTTAAAGAAATATCAACGATTCTGCAGGTCACAATACCATCCCTGAAAATACAGCGCTTTTCAATAACTGGCAGTCGCATTAAGTTATGGAAGTCTTTACGATTCAATGTCCATACACAAATCATGTTTAGAACGAAAATCGAAAATAATCAGGATATGGTTTTTATCAACAAACAATTAATTATCTGTTTTATTAATTTTTTAACTCATGGGATCTCGATTCCGCCAAACAATTGGCTGTGCATATTCGGCTATCGACTTCTTGATCAACCTTCTAAACTATCCCTTTAAAATTCCTTAGAATTCACTGCTATCCCCTGATTTAAATTTTCAGTTCAATCTTCAAAAAGTATAACTTGACTTATTTAAAGACCGATCGACAAACCAGTAGCCAGCAATAATACCTATAAAACAACGTCTTAAAGCAGAGATAAGCAACCGGGGAAAATTTTCTTACGGGGGAAGATTTCATAGTTTCAGGGAGGGGATAAGGTCAGCCTTTTCATTTGCCTATTAAGGTATTACCTTGTATAGACATTAGGATTTTTGATGCAAGAGAAGTGAAAAATCAGTAATACCCTCGCCGAGACGCGAACCACGGACCTCTAGAATCGCGCCAAGCGTGCTAACCAATACCCCACGAAGGCAAACTAAGAAGGAGGTAGAAATACCTTATAACCTATTATTAACCTATTATTTTATTTAGCTATTATTTTAGCTTATGAATACGAAAAGCTACTTTTATTCAAATTTTGGTATTTGTCAACGTTTTCTATAGTTTTCCTTCTTTAATTTATAAAACATATTAAAAAATAATTTAAATGTTAAATAAATGTATATGCATATTTCCAGTTTTGGAAAGGAGGGCCGGGGGATAATCATCTAACAGTGGTGAAAGGAGTGCATAAGACAAAAAGGTTGAGAATCATTTTGTTAAAGGTTGCAAAATACTTTGTACAAAGTTGCAAATACTAAAAAAATTGGTATACCAATGAGTCTTCTAAACCCCATACGCGCGGCCTGCGGGCCGCACGTGGCCCCCGGAGCAAAGTTACAAATATATTTTAATTACGCATGGTCGAAATACGGTGCTTAGTTTTAGAGACTTAAAGATCGGGATCGAGCTTGAATGCGCGACTGCTATGAAGGACAGAAGAATAAATAGACTGGGGTTTTGGAACGTATGCTTGTATGCTATGCCACGTGAGCTGAGTGGCTGAGAGAATAAGCTGAGAGAATATTCCCACATCGGTATAGTTAGTAAAGTTAGTTTGCTAGCCGACAGCTGATGACGCTTCAGTTTTTGAAATTTACGGATTTCTAGTTAGAGCAAATAATTTATTGATTAATTCAACTTAGTGGAATCACATGAAATAAATGTCAATCTAAAACTGAACATTAAGCTGTCAATGTGTGTTTGAATTACAAAGTACAATAAATAGCAATTTCCTCCAAGTAATGAGCTTTAGGCTTCAGATAGAAAATAAATATAAATTTGAATTTTTTTTATGTTTATTTTGATATTATTTATGTTTTATTTGATATTATTTATGTTAAATACTTAGTTAAGTGAAATTTAAAATTTATTTTATTTTATTTATTATCAGCAGAGGTGCTATTAGTCTCGAAACTCACTTTTTGTCCACATCACATATGGTCCGAATCATTTTTCACATTGTTGCAACGAAATGTTATCGCGATATATTACTTTTTTTTAAATAAAATAATGAAGAACCTGTATGCATGTATGTATGTTCCACTTATTATGAAAAAACGACGGCATACAGAGGCGCCGAATTTTTACGCAGTCCGCCACTCTATGGCTATCTCGAAGTCCGAACTTTAAATTTCGAATTTGCTTTTCATTTATGTCCTATTTTGTAAAAATTTAACGAATATTTGTTTAACAAACTCGGCGATTTGAAAGGGAGAAGTGGCAATATAGTTCGAAATAAAATTCTTATCTTTCCTCCAGGGCGGCAGACTGTTCAAAAAATGTAAGATATTTATTTTTCAATTTTAATTAACAAATACTGCTATTTGAAAGCAGTGTGTTGACATTGCCTCAGATAGCAGTACTTATTATCTCCAGGCGCTAGTTTGTTGCCATTCAGTAGAGCGTAAGCTATTTAATTGTCTAATCTAAAGTTTTTATTGGTGACTAGCAAATCAAATGATTGAAAAGAAATAAACACAATTCTTTAAAACATTTTAATCTCATGATTTAAATAAAATTTAAATCTAGATAAATATAGATAATAAATATTTTTAGGAAATCATTAAAATTATTACATATCTTTTTCATTTTCTTCATAACTCTTTTAGACGGGTTGCCGCTCGAGCAGCTAAGTTTTAGAGAAAGTAATATAAAACATATAAAAAAATCTAATATGTACACCACATTACTTCCTTGTATAAAATATTAAATTATACGCATTTTGCATTTCATTTAAACATATTGGATTGAATTAAATCTACTTAGCAGTTGGTAGTGCATAAAACCACAATAGAATAAATGCACTCTAGAATTCGCTGTATTTGTTTACCATAGCGACACTCTGGCGCTAGTTTCACTTGACAGCGTTACATCTCATTCATTTTATAACTCAGACTACGCAAAAATTATGTTTATCACCTGAAGAATTATCTAATCGTTGCCACATGTTCTATTCAAATGCTATGATAAATCTAAAACGATGTATAAAAGAAATTAAACAAACAAATAAAAAGAAACAGTTTTTCACAGACGATTCAGTATTTCTCATTGAATTCAGTTCTCACTTCGCGACAAGGCAAAAAGGCATAAAACTCAAAATGTCTATATACAAATTAAGAAATAAATATTAAGCACTTATTTCCTCGAATAGATTCCAGAAAGGATTAAGCATTATTTAATTCGTAATAATAAAAGAAGACGTTATCTTTGCTGTTGCGAAGCTAAGCTTCTCTAGATTGGCAACAAATCCACTATTCTCCTAAGTTTCAAACGCAAGCAAATATAGCTGCCATATGAAAAATGATTAGGCTTAGCCGAACTTAAACAACTTTTAAATTGTTGATAATTCTACACATCTCTCATGCAGACTTACTAAAGGCATAAAACCCTTAACCGGAAGATAAGAACAACATAATTATATCATTTTTAAAACGAAAAATGCACAATTTACCGACATATAAGAATAAAAAACTGAGGTCACTGAGCTGAGTAACAGAGTGGATATATATAGAGACACATATTTGTATACTTTTGGTGAGGCCGATTACAACCAAAATAGGAGGTGCACATCAACATGTTATACCAGTCCTATACACAAAATGTCAACGTTCTGAGGCTACTCGTTTTTGAGTTATGCGAGATACATACATACAAACATACATACGTACGTACGTACGCACAGACGCCACGAAAAAAAGGTCTCTTCAGAATCTATTTTAAATCAGGTTTTTAATTTTTTGGGGGGAAAGCGTCCTTTATTATGTCCTTACGTTCAGATATCACGCGAAAATATCGTTAAATTGCATTCGATAGCGGTCAAAATGGGTATTTTCGTTGAAATGTGATACTCAAAATTTTTCGCGATTACAATGCGTCCTTTTTACTTCGTACAAGGAAGTAAAAATAAATGGCAACCCGTCACACTGTAGCGAGAATTCCACAGGTATGCTGTTTTTAAATATTTTGCGATATTGCTGTTGCATTTTATGTAGCGTAAGTACGAAAAACTTGAAAGGGGAAAAATATTAGCGGAGTGAGTAGAAATGCTTGGTAACTTCTGATGCTGAGCGACAGCATGAAAAACCTTAATAAATCCTCTGGTGCAACTTTAAATTTTAAATCCTTTCAGATTTTCTTTCTTTTTATTATTAGCCAAAGGAGCGTTATCTCAGAAGGGCTATTACTTTCGAAATGGGATTTTGCGTTGAATCACTGTAAAAGGCTGAGTCACTTCTCAAATTTTTGCCGCCAAATACTACCGCCGTGTATTATTTCAAACAAAATGAAATGAAAGAGAATGCGCATGAATGTAGGTATGTATCTGGCATTGTGTAAAAACGACGGTACTTTGAGCCATCAGATTTTGAATAACATAAATCTACATCCAAACATGGGCTCCTGGAAGACCGAGTTTTGAATTTCGAAGTTGTTTTTATTTCAGATTTTTTAAAATATTAACGAATTTTTTATTAATAATCTCAATAACTTTAAAACGAGGAATGGCAACAGTTTACAGAGAAAAAACATTTCTATCTCCAGTTCGCGAGATCGCCTATAGGAAATTCTAAAGATACTCTTTTTTAAATATTTTATGATATTGCTGTTGAATTGAATTTTATGTGGTTTAAGTGCAAAGAACATGATATTTAATAAATAAGGGTAACACACAAAATGTTAAAAAAACGCCCCTTTGGGCGCAATATAAAATCTTAAAACTTTCAGATTTTATTTTTTTATTTTAATTTTGTTGAAAAGGGTTTCAAATTTTGTGTAAACATATGTTCTGGCCAGTCAGCTGCTTTCAGACATAGCATTCTAAAACATACTTTTAGTCTAAATATGTTCGTCTTGTTAAAAACTGTTATATCACAAAACTGCAGAACATTATCAAGTTCCCAATCCGAATTCGATGAATAAACTTCTACAAAAAGCAAATGATAAAACTACAGCAGCCTCTAGACTGTTAAACTTCATCGAGTTGCAAGAACTAGTACGATTGTATTTTTTCAAAACCTCAACAAACAAACAAATTCGGCGATAATGTTGGCACATGGATAAATTATCAAAAAAATAGCATCTTTAAATATTGGTTATTGACAGACGCAGGTATTTTGAAAAAAAGTAAATACAGTTTTTTATTACGTGCTTAATTTTTCTTTTCCCTTTTTTTTTTCCATAATATTCTCCTTTGACGTGAGTCGTGGAGAAAACAGGATGCAAGACGGAGTGATAGATTCAAGCCAAAATAAAAGGTCATGACGGGGTATAAAGTGATACATATATTATGAACTTTAGAGTTTCTATGTATAGCTGGGATTAGGTCAATAAGGGTGAGACTTTTTCGGACTTGGCTGGTGAGAGGTCAGCGAAGACGTCATTACTGACGTAAGTCGGGGACGGAAAGTTTATATTTGCAAGATTTCTATCCGTTATTTGCGAAGGTTAAAAATCGGCAGATTATTTATCTGTCGATACGAAAAAGAATACTCACCATTTTTCTCCGATAAGTTAGTGTTATGATACAATAATCAGATTCTGAAAAAAAAACTACTCGAAAACATTGACCGGAAACTTTGAAAATCAATTTCAAGGTTAGTTCAAAACATATGCGGTTAATACCCAAACTGTATCCATGTGCCTCACAAAATTATTACAGCTGCTTCAAACCTTACAGCTAGAGCAAAGAAGTTAAGAGCTATCTGTTTGACCTATCTCTCTAAGACAAGGGTTCCCAAAGAGGTCAGTATTGAAATTTCAAAGGGGGTCAGTGATGATCAAGGGGTCGATAACCATGTATGCAACTGTAACTGATCAGCATAATCTACATCCCATTGACTACAAAAAAATTATTTATAAACTGATAATTAGTTGTTTATTTGTACATAGCTACATCATATAAAGTCTTATTCAAAATGCATGGATACGCTAAGATTTGGAAATTAAAAGCAATTTGAGAGAAATATCCCAAAATAGAAGTTGTTCCCGAAAGAACATTTAGTGAGTTTTTGCTCTTCTTGCGCAGTCAAAACAGGCTTTAACCGCGTCAACAATCTACTAGGAAAAGCAACAAACAAGCTGAGTATATTTAAAAAAGGTGATTTAAGAATTAAGCTGTTTTATGCCAAATAGTAAAAATTTCCGTCAGTACAGCATTAAATACAGCCATCATGTTCATTAAAATCCTACTGTTATGCAATTAGCATCTGTGATTTTGGTTCTGAAAACTTGTTCATACTTTAAACTAAAAACTTATAACTTAAAAATAACGATAAAACAAATGATAATGAATAGTGATGTTTTAAACTTAAAAAAATGATAGAAATAAAATCAAATAAAAATTAAAAGAAAAAAATCTCAAAGTTTATACATCGTATATTAAGCTCAAACGGGCTTCCCCCTCCCGCCGCATTTACACGTTTCGAGAACGCTTGGGTTAATGCCACTTTGGGCTAAAAATATTTAAAAAGAACGTATCTTTATAATTTCCGATAGAGAGTTTTGCGTGCTGGAGATAAAAATGTTTTTCCCCACAGTGCTGCCATTGATCGCTTTGAAATTGTTGAGTGTTTTAATCAAAAATTCATTAAAATTTAACAAAATATGAAATAAGCAATAAAACAAATTTTAAATTCGGGCACCTGTAAGCCCGAATTTGGAATTTGCGTTCCAACATTCAGGTGGAGGTCTAAGTTATTCGAAATTTTATGACTATAGGTACCTTTTTTTTCATAATGCGGGAAACATACATACATTCAAGTAGATTCTTCACTATTTAGTTTCTTTAAATACACAGATTATTTATATATATATATATATATATATATTATTTATATATATATAAATAATCTGTGTATTTAAAGAATATATATATATAATACAGAGAGATAATATTTGGTAGCAACAGTTTGAAAAGTGATGCATCGCATTTAAGTGATTCGGAGCAAAATGCCGTTTCGAGACTAATGGCCTTTCTGGGCTAATAAATCTAACAAACTTTTTTCCCCAGAAATTTGGTCTATATTCTAATTGTCAGCTTTAATTTATTTATGTGCAGTTATTTATATATTGATTATATTTTATGCTGTATATTATAGTAGAAATGTAAGAGGGGTCGAGGGAAAAAGCGGTCTTTTAGAAGGGGTTGACGCAAAAGAGCTGGGAGTCTATCGTCTTAGATAAGGGTTTAAGTTTATTTTATTACGACATAGCACGCTAGGGCTATCTGCTTAAAAGGATGGATGCCTTCGTGGAGGATTTTCTAACGTAAACTGGCTCGTATCTACGTTATACATGTGAGAAACCACGGAAACGGCCACACAGTCCTTTCGCCTGGAATCGAACCCAGGTCGAATTACCATTTACTTTACTGCTCAGCTGCTGAGGAGCCTCTACGATCAGAGATGCCTGCGTGGAAGGTTTTGTGAAGGTAACTTGCACGGATTCACATTATTCATGAGGAAATCCATATATGAATCCAGTCACTGGCCTGCCTGCGTTCAAACCTAAACTAAGTCGAACTACCAATATTCAGCGGTTTTAACGTCTCGGCTTCTGGTGGGGCCCTATTCATAGTGAGTAGAGAGTGAGAATATGAGTTCGAAGACATTGCAATAAATGGACGTTTTTAAGTAAATCCACTATAGTTGAAGTTTATACACAATCATTTTAGTTACTAATTATAATCTAAAATGATATTTCTGACACTGCAATCGATTCAGAACTCTTTTTTGTTTCCACTGGCGGGCACTTAGTTGACTTAAGCTTGGCCATTACTAAGGCCGGAAGTGGTGACCACTTTATGATGGAAGCACTTAACAGGTGAGCCACCGTTATCTTCTATTTCTATGAAAGGACGGACGATTACAGCCATGCCTTCTCCTTCGTATCACAGTGGGTTCCCTAATTACTAGACCGTCTGGGCGGCAATTCAGAACTCTAAAATACACAATTTTTATCTAAAAAATATACTCTGAGTACCTTTAATAAATAATTCAATTTCATACGTAATCCAAAATTAGAACAATGTAATGATAGAAATAATATGGCCGCAGCCTGCCCACTTAAAAAGCAATGAACTGTATTAGGTTGTAGAGACACTGGTTTATTTTAAGAAATGCGAAAAATGTGCAGTGACGTCGCCAGGACTTGAACCTGGACCTCTCGAATACGCGTCGAGTGTGCTACCGTTACACTACGATGGCATGCTGGAAAGAGGAAGAAATTACTTTATAAGGCGTTTGACCAACTGCAGGGAGCTATAGAAGGAAACAATGAAACAAGCCCGAATGATATAGAGGGGGTCCACAAAGTCTCTGAATTTTTTTCCTCTATTAATGTAAGTACCCTATCGTTCTGTAAATTTTTATGCTGTTATTGAAACATGGCTGCACATTCAGTTCAACAGTTATTCATGGATGATTTGAGGCCTAAGGAGTAGCAGACACAACAATGTGAACGGACGAGATTCATGTTGCAGAAAAGTATAAATGAAGATAGCTAATTAGATAATGAAGATATCTTATTGTAATATAAATATTATTATGTATCCTTATTGGAATGTAAGTATCTTTCAAAGAAACAATATTGTGATAGATACCTACAGTTTATCTATTACTTCTTTTCATTTGTGATGTTCTTACTGTAACCACACTCTTCGGAAATTTAATGATTCGTATAATTATCCCCTCACGAATTTTGGACGATAAAACTAGTAAAAAAAAGGGGGGCGAGAGTACTTTAGTGTTCCGAATCATTTTATTTTGTGCATACAGAAAACACAGATATTACGTAATTATGAAAAATCACATAAAATTTATTTTTTCTCTTACAGTGCATATCTTAAGGATATTTATTCTTTGACAATATACTTTAAATACATCCTAAAGTAACTTATCTTGTGTTTGTTCTTTTCTAAACACGCAGTATCTGTGGTAAGTGTTAAATATCCTGAAGATTATTTTCAATGAATGAAGAGTTATCATAAGTAGTACCTGTTGTTTGTCTTGTGATATCACTTAGTGTTTACGAATGCACTTGACTTCAGGATTAAAAACATTTCATGTTAATCTTTCGATTTCTTTAAATAGTTTCGTTTAGCTTAAAAAAGCTAATGTAAAGAAGACACTTTTTTATCATTTGCTATATTTTAATCAACATAAAAAAGTTAATCTGTAAAAATATAATGCATTTTCGTAACACATTATGCTCAATTTAATGTTAACAGGTTTGCCCATAGTTATTTTGACAACATTAGCCGAATAATAACATTGAAAGATGAGAAAAAATATCCCTCAAAATAACAATGAAATTACGCTAATTTAATAAGTATAAACATATAAATAGCATTTATAGCATTTTAATTAGGAAATTTCAAAAATTTATTTACGAATTGCTCGTAATGTCTTTAATGCACAATTTCGTTTATGAATGGTTTATAATGTATTCGGAAATTATTTAGCTAATGTTGTACTCCTTATTATAATTCTTGGAGAGCATCTTCCATTAGAAAAGAATTTACCAGCGTAAAATTTAAAATTGAGCCTAACAAATTAACCTTAGTCACGCGTAATTTTTTTTAAATAAAAAAACTCTGCAGTTTCTCCCCTCTCCTGAAGAAGAGGGACCTGCGTGCATCTGATCCTCTCAAAATTGATAGAGTTACAGAAAATCTAAGGCGAAGTAGCTTTGCCACTCCTCCCTCAATTTTAAATGGTTGACTGGAATCGAAATCAAGATGTTTGGCGATTTAATCCCCTAATTGGCGGTATTTCTCTGTTATAAGGCAACTCTTTATGCGTTTTAAAATTATCTGGTGAACTTACTTTAGCTGAAAAATTTATTCTGTAATATTTGGAATATATTAACCGAATTTTTTATTTATTTTTTATATTTTTGGATACAAACAGCAATTCGGCAGTTTTATAATAGTCGAAGGATAATATTGACCACGGTAAAATAACACATCAGATGACGATTATTGCAGTGCTAAGCAAGAATCAGCATAACATACGTAACATAACAGGAACAGGAACAGCATAACAGGAAACATTTTGACGGTTTGAATGTAGAGTGTAAGAACCTACTTCTTCAGCTGCAGAAGTGTAAATGAGAAAGAGAAGTGGTTAAAAAAATTCTCATCCCAACACAATAAAAAGCACTCTCTCGTTTTAGGTGATTAGGATTCTATTGGTATTTCTTTTTTTTTTTCAATATATTAGCTATTAAACTTCACGTATTATACGGAATTCAACTTTTGGGTGGTTTTTTGTTCTATGATTAAAATTTGCAGTTCCATACTCAAGGACCCTATTTTGGATATGAACTCCTGGGGTATAATGCATAAAATTCCTTGTCAATTTTTATACATTGAGCAAGCTAAAACAGCTTTAAAATTTTGCTCTAAGAAACGTAAAACATATGTTAGGAAGACTGAAACGTATAAATGTTTTGTTGCCCAACATTATTGGTCAGCAAACCACATAATGCGTTCTTCTGCAGCCAAATTTATTCCAAAAACATATTTCGTTCGCGAATAACATTTTCTAGCGGAGTTTCATATTCATAAAAATCTTCTTCAGTTCTAGTTAAGTTTCAGTTCTAGATCCCAATTTCAGGCTGGCTTTATCATCAGCATTTAAGGAAATTATTTCATAGTAGTTTTCATTTTTTATCAATAGATGGCGCTGGTAACTTTATTCTCATTTTTATATCTTGAGCACAGGCTTCTCCTTCGCATTTGCACTCCTGCAGTTGAAGAAGAAGGTTCATTTATTAATATATTCAAAATTATTTTATTAATGAAAAATATTTTTAAATTTTGAGATTCCTAATTTTGTTTCAATAATTGATATTGTTGCCAGTTTTCATTTTTCTGTCTTTTTTTAATTGCTCTTTTTTGCGTATTTTCACTAGCTCTTTTAAATTTAGCCTTTGAAAATCGAAAAGAAAATATTTCACAGTGTACTGAAATCAAAACCTAAGCAAGTTAAACTGCAAAATAAAAACACATAAGAACAGATGTATTATTATTACTGTAACCAATATTTCGAAGAGGAGATTTAATACTATTAATTTCAATACTGTTCTTTTTACTCGAATATCCAAATTTTACATGCAGTTTCCATATATCAGAACTTTCTGAATCGTAAAAGTTTTGATCTTTCCATACTTTGCATGTTGCTATCATGAATCATTGATGAATTACGGCATGCGGATTGCCTACAATTTTTAGCGAACATAAAAATAACTGGAAAAGAAATTAAGAGCTGTAAACAGGCCCGTTCTTATTTAAATATTCGGTGAGTCCTTGCTTAAAGTAGTTCTTTTAAAAATAGGCTACACGAACGGGAGTATGTTAAATCAATTCCCTCTCCATGCACGAAATTTTCATTCTATAGAACATAATATATAATCCAGTATAAAAGCTTCGTGGTTCAATAAGGCACCATTAAACAATACGAAACAAAACATTTATTAAACTAAAATATTTATCTCGGAGTAGTACATTGCTCCTACAGCATAGCAAAATCGAGCACCTTGCTCTCTGGTGGTTAACGTTTAACTCTTCTAAATACGGCAACCCTTTCTGGGAGAAGAGGCTAAACGCGCCAGGCGCGCTTTGTTGATCGCCAAACAGTCACCAGATACTACACCCCCGTCAATTGTTGTGAATTCGAAGATTGTGGTTGACGCTGTTTACAAATCAATCATCAATCTGGAAATTAAAATCTAGCAACTGATTGCGATCAATGAGAAAAAAGAGAAATCTACATTTACATTTAAACATTTTACACTAAAATTCAAGTCTCAACTACTATAAATACACTCACGTTTGTGAAAATTGCAACACCAAGAAGGAATCGTCATAATTGAATGCAATTTAATACACAGTTGAGTGGTAGTGGTACAAATAAATGATTAAATGTTCAAAGCAAACAAACAAGAACAAGAGATCAGAATCAGTATTTTGTGTGGCCACCACGCGCCGCAATAAGTGCTGCTACACGACGTGGCATGGAGTCAAACAAAGTTTGAATGTCTGACTGAGGAAGAGCATTCCATATCGTTTGTACGCGTACCCAAAGTTCGTCTGCAGACGCAACAGGACGAGGATCACGAGCAAGACGCCGACCAATGACATCCCACACATGTTCAATTGGCGACATATCCGGGGAACACGCAGGCCAAGGAAGAAGCTGTACCTGCTGCGCTGCAAAGAAGGATTTAACAATCCGAGCAGTATGAGGGCGGGCATTGTCCTGTTGAAATACAGCGCCTGGCAAGCTTTGAAGGAAGGGAACAGCTTCGGGCTGTAGAACTTCACGGATATACCGGTTGCTGTTCAGATTGCCCACAATTCGTAGCAATTGAGATCGTCTATGATATGCTATGGCGCCCCAGACCATAACTCCGGGTGTTCGTCCACTGTGGCGTTCGATAATGCACTCCGGAAGGTGGCGTTCACCGGCATAGCGTCTGACACGAATGCGGCCATCATGGTACCACAAATTAAAGCGGGATTCGTCAGAAAACACGACATGCTGCCAATCAGCACGCCAGTCTCTATGCTGATTGGCCCATTGTAGCCGCAGGCGGCGATGGTCGTGCGTTAGGGGGATCCTGTATAAAGGAGTCCGTGCGCGCAGTCCACACTGCAGCAGACGTCTACGAATTGATGAAGCACACAATGAAACACCTGTAGCTATTGACCACAGTGCTGCCAATTGTCTAGAGGAAGCTGTACGGTCCGTCCGCGCCATGCGGACCAGGTGTCTATCATCGCGAGCTGACGTCACATTTCGGGGTCCACTCCCGGATTTCCGAGTTGTCCGACACTCGTCCGTCCACTGCTTCCAAACGCGCATCACTGTGCTGCTGTTACGCTGCACACGAGAGGCTACTGCACGATACGACAATCCAGCTTCACGAAGGCCGATGATTCTCCCTCGTTCAAACTCTGTAAGTTGTTCAAATCTCGCTCTCTTTCGTCGACGAGGCATAAGTACAGATTGAGTTAACGTTTACCACTAGCAGATAACCACCGATAACCATACACGCCTCGCTACAGACGTCTATTTATTCGGATCCATCAGCCGTTCAGAGGGCGCTGCTCAGCATACGCATGCGCTACGGATTTGCAATTCTAATCATTTGCATATCATGCGCTACTTTGCATTTCCTGAAAATTTCAGCTCACTCGCGTAAGTCCTTCATGGTGTTGCAATTTTCACAAACGTGAGTGTATTTGCAATGACATATCTACAATTACAAAACGATTTACTATATAGTCCAAACTTTTTTTTTCATCCTATGGTTTCCAAACATTATTATCCTTATAATAATTTCTTAATTTTTAACCAAAGAAAATAAGTTAATATTCTTTATGAACATGTTAAAATATGCCCATGCTAGTATTATTCCAATAATGAAAATAGAATTTAGCTTCTTACTTTTACATATGAAGATCATTAAAAAACCATTATCAAAATTTCTGTATTCAGATTACTTAAACAAGTATATAATTCTATTCTTTTCATTTAAATGAAATAATAAGAAAATTTTTATTACACAGAAAATCTTTTCCTCTAAGACAGATTATATTAAAGTTTTCTTTAATTATGTTGCAACACAATTCTTCTCCTTGAAAAAAAATACAAATTTCCCACTTACCTCAAAGTAACTGTTATTCGATAAATTTTTCCCTTCTGTTTCAAATTACATAAATATCTTATTTGCACAAAATTGTAAAATTAATTAGAAAAGCAAAGAAAAATTATCTAATCATTAATTACATAAAATGTTGGTGAATATGAATAGTAAATATTGTTCAACGTTCACGCGTGGGGAGTCTGGATAATGCATCAGCATTAACCAGATTTCTCCCAGGGCAATGTTCTACTTCTAGATTGTATTTCTTCAGCACTATGGCCCATCGTTGCAATTTGGACGATTCCGGAGCATTTCTTACTATAAATGCTAGTGGACTGTGATCGTTCACAATTTTCACGGAAGAACCGAATATCCAAGGCTTAAATTTTTTCAATGCGCATGCATTTCAATGCACAAGCTTCACGCTCTATAGTCGGCCAGCTTTGTTGGGGTTTCGACAGTTTCTTACTCACGTAGCACACAGGAAATAGTTTCTCTCCACTTTGCTGTGATACACATGCACCTGTTCCTATTAGAGATGCGTCAGAATGAATGATTAGCGGATCCTGCGGTATTGGGGTGATCAACTCCGTTGACATCCTAGTCGTTTCCTTAAGTTGTTGAAATACTGACTCATGAATTTCTTTCCATTCGAGTATTTCCGGTTGTTTCTTTTTCGTGAGTTCCGTGAGTGAGTAGGCGATCTCTGCATACCCTGGGATGCAACCGCGATGATAATTACATAATCCTAACTCGCTTTTGAGATGTGTCTTCGTTTCCGACGTTTCCAGTTACTTGATTGCCTCTATTTTCTCGGGATCTGGCTGATGTTTCCCCGATCCGATAATGTGTCCTAAATATTTAATTTGTGGTTTTGCAAAAGAACATTTTTTCGAATGGATAGTAAATCCAAATGACTCTAGTTTGATGAAAACTTTATCCAAATCTTGGAGATGAGTGTCGAAATCGGCGGAAAATATAGCTATGGCGTCAATATAGGCTCTTGAAAATTGTTAAAAATCTTTCAGCTCTTTATACATTACTCACTCAAAAATTACTGCTGCGTTCCGTAGGCCGAAAGGTAACACTTTAAACTGATATTGACCTCGATGAGTTTTGAAGGATGTATGCTCCTCCATGGGAATTGACCAATACCCTTTCAATAAATCCAATGTTGTTATGACTTTGGCTTTTCCTATACTGTACATTAAATCAATGGCATTTTGCATAGGAAAATCGTCTGGCTTCGTCACTGCATTCAACGCTCGATAATCTAAACGCAATCTAATTTCCGTCTTTCTTGCTTACACAAACTACTGGGTGAGCTATTTTTGCATTACTTTCTTCTATTAATCCCGATTTCAATAGTTCTTCTACTTCTTCGTCAACCTTGGTTTTCAAAGCTTCAGGAATCCTATAGATGTAAGGTTTCTTCCTCTCCATATTGGGTATTAGTCTAATTTTATGAACTTCAACTTTAGCTATTTTCAGCTTTCCGGTGAATAGTGCTCAGTCTCGATTGATAAGAGCGATTAATTTTCTTCTTTGCTGCGGATTTCAATTTCCTAAATTCAGATTCGCGTCTATTTTTAAATCTTCGAGGCAAATTGAAAAATCTTTTCCTGGAAAAGTTATAATTTCTCCAAATTCTTCTTCAGTTTCAAATATCACTCCAATTGCATTCATATTAGCTTGAAATTTTCGCATTTTATTTAAATGAGCATGCTTTCCATCCGGTAGTTTTACTTTATAGGAATGAGGTGGACAATCCTTCACGATTTCTCTTGGTCCAGTCCAACGTGCATAGAGTTTGTTATATGAACCTAGGATGAGTAAAACCTAGGATGAACCTAGGATGAGTTGTACGTGTTTGGAATAACAGTATCAAAAATCCTTTCGATACCCTACCTTTCTTTCTATTCTTTGTGACTCATTTCATAGTTGGTGTCATTATATTCCATTTCGATCTCTCCTACTTGAAGTTTTCTGAAGGTGACAACAAAAATCTTGTCACTTCAAACTTTCAAGACTACCGAAAATTGAAATATTCCAGCCATTTTTTCCATATTTCTCCCTTCGTTGTCAATGGTGTTTGGGAAGTACCATGTATTCTAAATATATATATATATATACATATATATATATATATATATATACATATATATATATATATACATTTATGCTAGACTAAATGATGTGATTTAGCTTATAATTTTACATAAAAAAATGTTTTTTTGTTTACTCTATTACCGTAGACGCAGTTTAATGTAATCGCCGTTAATGTTATCATTCCGATATTGTTATACAACTGCTGAAGCCCCGCCAGTTTGTATAGTAGAGCATGGGAAATACATCGCTTACTGCGATCAACAATTCAGTTAATATGATCAGAGTATCATCTAGTAATTTTTTAAACTAAAGTATTGTCGCCAAAAAGATTTGAAAAGATAAAGTCGCCGAAAAGGTCAAAAAAATTTTTAAAATTGCGAAGAATCAGAAAAATGCCGCCGGGACATCGTATTAGTTTATTTTCGATTTACATAAGGCATTTAAAATTAGGCAAAAAAGCAAATTTGGTTTGGCTTATATTTTGAATAACGTTACCGATTTTGAAGGCAGACACATTTTGAGAACTTGAGGACCAAAAGCATTTCTTCAGAATCTTTTCCTGTGTTCCTTAAAAAAACTCCCCTGGATTTTTGGCCATCTCTATGATATCATTCCTATATAACTGCAACTGCACGTCAAACTTAGATTGCTCTTTTTTTTGGGCCTAATTTTAAATTTTACATTTCCTTGTTCTGTTCCAGTGAGTGAGGGAAACCCTCGGAATATTGTTGTTGTGACTTATCCCACCCAATCGACAGTAACATCACATCAGGCTTTGATATCAGAGCAAGCCCACGAAATTCGTCTTGGCAAGGGGTCAAGATCGCGTCTGCCGTTGGCAAGAGCCTTAAGCACCATGTAGGTGACAGTACGACTTTGCTCAGTTTCGTACCCAATTTTTATGGAAAGTGGGTACCCAATTTTTATGGGGGGACAGGTCCAAGGGTCTTCCCCACCTCTTTCTATACCACAAACTCTCGAGAGGACTTTCGGCTCGCCGCATATTCAGAGTACCCCTTTGCCACACAGACTCTTTTCATTAACAAATATCCATACCTTCTCCAGGATTCGAGCTCGGGTCCTTCGGTGAGGCAGTCAGCGATGCTAACCGCTATTTCGGTTGGGTAGCTCCTCCAGATATTAAGATTAGGAGCAGAGGGCATCGGTCAGTTAATTATCAGAAATGTTAAGCACAGTTCATAAATGAGCTATTGCGTCAAAGTCATTATGAACAGGTCACACAATGATTTTTGCATTTTTCTTACTGAAATTCAGTGATAGTGCTTATTTACATGTTTTTTGATGTTTTTATATTAAATTCTATTTCTGTTTTGAGGTATACTTTTTCTCTTCGTTTAATATATTAATTCGGTTAATCTTATCAAAATATCCGTGGACAAGCATGATCAAATAATCGGCACCTACTGTACTTCAGATACCACGTATAATTGTTGTCACCAGATGTCATGCGACAGTCTTCGTGTAACTGAACAAGCATAATTAAAGTAAATAGTTCACTTTAGTTTATGGCATATTAGAATCAAAAGTGAAGATTAGTTGATTTAAAATCTTTTATATAATTAAAATAACAAATAAAGGCCATTTATAACACCACCTTTATAAACATTTTGCTGTACCTTAAATCATATATTGGGATGCTTTTCAGATACACTGCTGAATCCTAATATATTTCTTTTTCATTTTCACATAGTAACTTTAAAGTACCAAATATTTAATCTCATTAACACCACGAAATTCTTCTTATAATTCCCAATTTTTTTATCCGAAATACCAAAAAACTCTTCGGATGAAGTTAACATAAATATATTATAAGAATTTTGCATATATGCAAATAATTTTAGTAAAATTAAAAATTGTAGCATCTCCTGCATAATGTAAAAGTCTCAAGAAGGGGAAGCTCTATCAGAAAACTAAGGTTACAGGTGCAGGTCCATTAAACACTGAGTTAAATGGCTCTCGCCAGCAGGCTATGATGGTTTTTGCGACTAATTTTTGTCTCCAAATTTAGCAAGAAATCGCCAAAAGTCGTCAAACTTGAAGACCATTTGGCGACATTTTGGTCCAATGTAGCTGTAATTCCTATGTAACTGCAGCTGTATCCGGCTTTATGTAACCGTGTATGCCTTCTAGGAGTTTTGAGAAACAGAAGGAACTGGAAATTTCTCGATTGTCTCTGGAAAACTACATGTGACCGGAGAAAGCATCAGTTTAGTTAGTTAGATCTAAGTTCAGAATTTAGGTGATTACTCAATTCCGCTCTGAGTTCGGAATTGAGTATTGAGAGTACTGAGACATCACTTTGCGAGTTAACGTACTAAGGCTTTGTATAGTGTCTTGTGTTCAACGTTCTCAGTAATTTGAAGTGTGTTCTATTTCTTGCGTTTTGTCATACTGAGAAGAACCGTACGAGTACTTTTGTGAAAAGTTCCTGAAATTTAAAGTGTTTCTTTCGGGAAAATAAATTTTATCAAGCTAACGCCAGTTCTGTGCAATCAATCCATTATTAACCCGTACACGCGTAAGAATATCTTAAAACATTACTTACGTACTATCGCAACCCCTATCGTAGAAGTCGCCCAGTTTTAGGAATGTGTCAAACTCTAGCAACCATGCGCACAGCCATTCTTCAAGCAACCATGCCATAACAATCCTTCAGTCAAGGTAACGTCGCCCTTTTCGTAAGCGTTTTCTTTTTGTTTTATTCCAACGGCTTTTATAATGGAAGAAACTGCGGTAAAATTTCTGCTGAAATACAGAATTCTGACGCAAAATTTCTAAAGGAAACGACAGAGATGCGTTAAGTAAAAACTGGTATTATCGGGATTTTTACAATGCCACGTTTTTGCAATGTTCGTAATGTTTCTTAACCGACGATGGATCGTTATGCACTTAGAATAATAGCCCAAAAACGGACAAAAAGATTTAAAGAGGAATATAGGTGTTTTACATTTTTAATATATCACGAAATCCTTAATTAACAATTAATACACACGCTAGCCAATGAATTAGAAACCCAAAATTGATGTTTTTTGGACCACCTTTTGCCCGCATAACTGCTCTGATTTGTTTCGGAATTGAGTCTATATGCTTCTGGAGCGCATTTACGTCCAGAGAATACCTTGAATTGGCTATGCAGCTTTCTAGATCTTGTAAATTAGATGGAAAAGAGCTATGCGGTGGCCATGGAAGCTGTTGGAAGTCAGATGTTCAGCGAACTAATTTTGAACACTTCTGGCACGATTTATAGTTGCATTATCGTCCATGAAGTATCCGTCACCATCAGGGTACAGATGCAACATTGTAGGATGCATTTGATCTGCCACTATATCTAGGTATCTCATGGATGTTTGTTTAGGCTCGAGGAACACCAGGGCACCACTTTCATGACGACAGAACATGCCCCATATCATAATACTCCTACCAGACCCTTGCACTCGTGCAAGGCAAGCTGGGTTCATGGCTTCGTAGAGTTCCCGCCAAATTCAACGTCTTCCATCAATGCAAAGTAAGGTGTAGAGGGATTCATCTGACCACAATACCCGTTTCTAATCCTCAGATGTCCTCAGATGTCCAGTGTCTTGTTTCCCGATATCACTGCAAACGAATTCTTGATGTCGGCATAAATGAATGGTTTTTCTCACACACACCCGACTATGCATTCCTATCCTCTGCGCATGGGTCGAGCTGAAATTTGTTGGGAAGAGCCTTGGTTGACGATTTGTGTCAGTTGAAGCACAGTAGAGTCCGTGTTCTGCGTCGTCCGTGTTCTGCGATAATTCGTCGGAGAAGAGGCCGATCATTCTCTTGGAAAACTGTGCTCGAACTGCAGTTACGTCTTCTAGATAAGAACTGTGGGTTCTGATTTCAACATATGAAAAGCCTTTGATATGGCTGCTTTTGAAAACTCAGTGAGATTTGCTGCCTTCGAAATCGAGGCCCCTCCTAAACGGGTACCAACAATACGCCCTTTTTCAAATGCTGAAAGATTTGTCGTTTATTCCATTTCACTTCATTCATCGTGAAAAGTACTCTTACACCTTACTTATACTGACATTGTAACCACGTGTAACCAAGGCTATAAAACAAAATTGCATACTTCATCCCTAGCACGCATTCAAATGAAAATCTCAAAGGTTTCTGATTCATTGGCCAGTGTATGTATATGCATTTTAGATTGCTAAAGTATATTTCCTTTTCAGTTGTTGATAATATTTGACGACTTACAATGTGTATGGATACTTTGGGAATATTTTTATAAATATGCTTTCGAAAACCATAACTTGCAACCGATAAGTAATTTTTACCTTTTCATGTAAGTAAGTCTTGACATCCTGAAGTGTGGCACCTTTTCTGCCTTGAAGTTTGCGGACTAAGTCCAGTTTGAGTTTGGACATTCTTTTTCATACCCCTTCCTGAAAATCCTTTCTTGCCTTCTTTAACAGAGTGAACTTTGTTTTTACTCATATTCATCATTTAAATAAGGAAGTAATACTTATTATAAATTATTGAAGAGATTAATTGTGTATGGATACTTTGGGAATAGTTAGTTAATGATAATTCGTTAATGCACTGAGAAAAAATTCGGCTAACAGTTTGAAAATGGCTTTACCTTTTCATATGCAAAAAATCGCCAAACTTCGTGTTGGTAAATATGGTTGCTTTAATGTGTACGTACCCTTGAAACTTTACCTGCAGTGTTTTCCTCAACATGCGTAGCATTTCCATGTAGGTTAGGTTACTTGAATGTGGAAAATCTACAATGGCTATCTGCTTAAGAGAAGGGATGCCTTCTTGGAGGACTTTCTTAAGGAACTGGCTCGTATAGATGTGAAAAACCACGAAAGCGAACCATACAATTAGAGCGTTCGTCTGTGTTCGAACTCAAGTCAAATCGGCTTAGTAATATTCAAGTATCCTTCCTCGAAAGAAAACTTACCGATGTAAAATTTAAAATTAGCAAAAAAAAAAAAAAAAAGAAAAAAAAGAAAGAAGGAAAGACACTTTAGTTGGGCAGATATTTACTGGGGTTTTTAAGATATATTTTCCACTTCTGAAAAAAGGGGATCTTCGTCTTAGCGCCTCAAAATAAAGAGGTTTTTTTTCAACCTAATTTGAAATGATTGACTTTAATCGAAATCAAGATATTTGACGATTTGGCGAAATTTCTGTATAATTTAGCAATTTTCGTAATGCAATGTAAACGTATTTGGAGCCTTTATCTTTCATTTTTTATTTTAGTTTAAAAAAAATTATTTTATAATATTTTTATCATATTAACCGTAATGTTGCCCACAATAAGCGATATACCTTCCATGTTATAGTACGCAAAAGGACAGCACTTCGGTAATTTGATAATAATATCTGAATGACAACCTTAATCGCAATCACATTAAGAGGCGTTTATTGTATGTCTCTTGCCACACTTTCTGAAGACGAAAATTCTTGACTGGATTAGTAGAGCGAAAGAAAGCTTTCAGATTTTATGTTACGTCCAAAGTGGTTTTTTTAACCTTTTGTGTGTTATCTTTATTTATTAAATATCATGTTCTTCGCCCTTAAACCATAAAATTCAGTTCAACAGCAAAATCGCAAAATAATTTTTAAATCAGCATTTCTTTAGAATTTCCGATGCAGTCTAGATAGAAAGTGGAGATAAAAGTGGTTTTTTTTCTTACATTGTTGCCATTGCTCGCTTTGAAATCGTTGCGTTTGTCAATCAAAAATTGGTTCAAGTTTTACAAAATATGAAATAGATAATAAAACAAATTCCAAATTTGGGCTTCCAGATGCCCATATTCTTTGGAAGATTACTTATTCAAAATTTGATGGCTCTAGGTACCGTTGTTTTATCACAATGCGAGAAACACATACATTTGTGCAGATTCTTCATTATTTAATTTCTTTAAATATAATACAGGGCTCTAATATTTGGTGACAACAATTTAAAAAGCGATTCGCCATTTATAGTGAATCAACGCAAAATGCCAAAACGAAATTAATAGCTTAACGAAATTAATAGCCTTTGTGCTAAAAAAAGAAAAGAAAGTTAATTATGAGGAGCAGGAAGTTTTAATTAATATTATTTGATTTAAGGCTAACGATGCATTATATACATTTGTCGAATAAGCACAGGCTATTAACTATAAAGTAGAGGGGAAAGAAGGAGACTTCATATTCCCCTCTGTGGGGCTTTGATAACTCTAACAACTCTTAATGCAACCGTAATTCGGTAGGTGATAAGATATAAATTGATTAGGAATAACGAATAGTGCAAATTTCTTTATTTGTCTTCTTGTATGTTTTCAGTTATTATATGCATTTGAAGTGTTAAGCTTCCCAGACCTTCACATAAAATATTTTTACTTCCTTGTACAAAGTAAAGGAAGTATGGTAACCGAGAAAATGTCGGGTATCATATTTCAACGCAAATGTCCGTTTTGATAGTTCTCAAATCCATTTCAAAGGTTTCTTTTGTGTGACATCTGTACATACGGGCAGAATAAAAGACTTCTTTATTTTTCCAAAACGCATTGTAAAATGCATTTCAAATGGCTTCAGAAGGGATTTTTTTCGTGACGTTTGTGCATATGCACAGGTACGTATGTATTTCGTATAACTCAAAAACGATTAGTCGAAGAAAGTTGAAATTTCGTATATAGGAATCCTGTAACATCTAGCTTTGCATCTCCCTTTTTTGTCGCAATCGGGGCGAACCGAACATATATATATACATATACATTTATATATATATATATATATACACCTTCTTACCTGGACTGTGAGAACATTTTTTTATTCTTATGAATTGTTAAATTGTGCATTTTTTGCTTCAAAGGTGATTGATTAGGTTATTCTTATGTTCCGGTTATGTTTTTAAGACTTTAGTTAATTTGCTTGAAACAGTTGTAGAATTATCAGCAATTTAAAAGTGTGAGTGGCGCTAGGCCTAACGCGGCAACTATTTGTTCACATTTGAAACTCTTTGCATCATCCATAATTACTATAATGAATTAAGTCAGTTGGTGCACCAAAGTGTCTTTTTGCCCATTGGAACTAGTAAATTTTTGTGCACCGAAAATTTTGTCTTTGGGTCGAATTTTTTGTTTTTTCGTAGGAACTCTAATTTTAATTGCAAAAATTGTTTTTTAACTGTTTTTATCTGTATCTGGTGTTTTAGGTTTTCTGTATTTTACAATTTTTAATGAAGGTATTTTAGTTTTTGTGTATTTCTGCCCTGCCGCAAAGTGAGAACTGAATTGACTGAATGAGAAATATATATCTAATGAAATTCGAAGAAATAACTTTAAATGAAGTGCAGCAAAAAAATGTGTATAACTTAATAGGCGTACAAGGTAGTCATGTGGTGTCCACATCAGATTTTTACAATAAGTTAAACTATGTTCACAAAAGTCGAATTGAATCTTGTCATTGAATGTATTTGTTTTGAACCTCCATACATATTTTGAATCTTTATTATACGTATTTCTTTTGAATTTCGTCATTATATTATTTGAATGTAATGGCGTATTTGAAAATTCAGCACTGCAGATATCTCGAAGAGCGTTGCCATTCAATATGATATAAAATTAGCTCATCTTTCAAAGTTACTGCTTAGCAAATTGTATCACTTTAAGAATCATTAATGCCCTTCTTAGTAATTCAGAACTTTATTTCGAATAAAGATTAAATATTATCAATATTATTTATTTTAATCTTTATTTCCAAAAATTTAGTAAAAAAAGAAAAACCGAAAACCAGGAATTAAGTTAAAATTTCATACAAATTTCACTTTGTGGTGTCATTAGGTTATTTCGTTTCTGAACCAGAAGATGTCGAAAATGAGCAATGTCCTCGCTGGGACTTGAATCTCGGACCTCTCGAATACGCGCCGAGTGTGCTGACCATTACACCACGAAGGCAAGCTAAGAAGGCGGGAGAAATACCTTATGTATTCCCCTTTTTAAAGTACGACTGGTGACCCAATCGCCAAATCCTGGTGGTGGAGAATCATCAGTACCACCTTTTTTTTAGTTCAGACGCCACTGTAGAGTCATTAGGTACTTTTGAAGCAGAAGACATGAAAAATGAGCAATGCACTCGCCGGGGTTCAAGATGAACTGCGCAAAATTTTACCAAGCTCGAATAAAATTGTAGAATAGTGCAGAACAAACACAGCATCGCATAATGGTCTTAGTAAGTACTGGAAATTGCTTTGTTATCGGTTTTCTTTCTTTTTTTTTTTCCGAAAAGAAGTTTTTTCGAAACTTACCATTCACTTTCGCTGACTTCCTGACAATTTTCGAAATATTCGCTAAAACCTGATTGCATTTAAAACATTTAGCGCCCTTAAATTCTACCTCAAAGGTTCTATACTCTTCTAAAGAGTAAACGAACATAGCGCCATTTAATGCTTTAGTAACAACTGATAGCGGGAACGCAACAATTTTGACGCGAACATAAGATAACTGACGTGATTTCAGAATTAAAACTGTGTAGAAATACTAATTTTTATTTTTGTAAAAAAATTATAAATCAATTCCTTAGCATATGACTTCCACTGATAACAAGAAAGCAACCATGGCAATGTGAACCTAAGCTGGATGTTGTGAGCGCTACATAATAACCTTTCATGTGGACCCCATGAAGTGATTTTCTGAAATCTTACGTAGACAGTGATTTTCCGGCAACAGACCTTTAAATTTCTGATTTAAAATATCAGTACAACCCACTTCACATATGCACTGATGCATAATTTATTTTCCTCCAGTATTCCGCACTGCGAAAACTCTTGACCAATCGCTATCCAGAACTCAGATAATGTCTGAGCTATGAATACTTTAGTGGCTTTGTACGCACTCTCTTTTATCGTCTTGAATAACCCACGTCACATCGGTTATTTGCATTCCCCACGTCACATACATTTTTATAAAATTAACTGCATATACAAAACTGTGTTTGTTTTTTTAATTGCTTAGTTTGTTGATAACAGAATAAGTTTTGAAAGAAAAATTAGATATCTTACGTTCTGCTAAAGGATAGCACACTTTAAAAATATTTTAATTTGGACAGTGGCAACACATTTCTTTTAAATCGCTGAGTTTGTTTATTAAATTCGAAACTCAAATGTATTGCGTTTTGCCGAGTGGCTACGCACTTCCTTTACACTGTCTAATTTTGTGACTGAATTTGAAACTTAAATATCTTACTGTTTTATATGTGGCTTTTCAGAGAGGCAACACGAAGCTTTTAAATCGCCGAGCTTTTAATCAAAAGTTCGTTAAATTAAAGTGAAATATATGTGTGGTGGTATGGCTTTTCAAAAATCTTTTATAGACAGTCACTTTCTTTTTGTTTTAAAGGTTAGGTATGCAAAATTTCATCATGATCGGAATACAACTGTAGATGTGTATGAAACCCAAACACACGAGCAGCTTTCTTAGTTCATATAGATTACTTCCACGTCTAGATTTTTCAGAAACCATACAAAAGTACATCACAATGACATTAAGCTTTCGTTTGTGATTTTAGTCATTTTTTTTTTTGCTTTAATTGCAAAAATAGAAACGTAACTGCAAGAAAAACCTTTTTTCTCTCTCTTGTTTCTTGAACATCCCAGAGAAATCTATCTGCAGAGGGGAAAAATGATCACGTAAGCACCGAACAGCCTCGAAATAACTAGCAAAAGAACTTCTTTGTAATAGCTAATTATTAAAGACCAAGGTACCTATTTCTGTACCTTCTAACTATTCTGTACCTATTTCTAATTGAATCATGCGCCATCCGTAAAATACACGGGGTTTCCACAACGTGACATCCGCTTTCGCTTTCTAAAAACGCAAAGTCTAACTTTGTGTAACCTGTAAATCGACAACAAGAAGAGAAAAGAAATAATATAGAATGACAGTATAAAAAGAAAAAAAATTATCATCTTCTAAGACCTATAAGAAGATATCATTATCGTTGGTCGTGGATCAGCTGAAGTGAAAATTCCGCGTGTAGAAATATCCGTGTTAACGACCGTGGCAATGATTCCGTTATCAGTTAAATGTTATGGGTTTTCTCTCTTGGCATAGACGCAAAGGTGTTTTCAGAACGAGACTGACCTACTCTTGTAACGATAGCACAGTAGGCCATTGCAAAATGTTCACATAGATAAAACAAGAATCGGAAGTTTCCGAAAAGACTAAATATCGGTAGATTCTAAAAGTTAAGAAGAATACAGGAAGTAGTTCAGACAATAGAATACTGAAGTAAAGAAGATTTAGGAATTTAAGAAGAATTTAGTGAAATCACTTAAGATGGCTCACATTTGTTTTCGAACACTTGTATTTTTGAAATTCATTTGCATATATATTATACTAAATACGGAAAATATATTTCAAATTCTTTTCTAATACATTATTTTTTCCCTATTTTAAACCTTGCTTGTTGTAAAACATATATCATCAAAATATTCGTTGTAATAAAATAATTTATTCAAAACGCATTATTCGGTAACTCACGTAATAATTCGAACACTCCAAACATTTGTTCAGATATTTTAGCAAATAAAGTTGTTTTGTCATTTTTTATTTGTTTTGAATGAAAGTACATCAGGAATTATCGTCTGCATTTGGAAAATTATTATTTATGCAGCAAATATACTAACAGTTCCATATCTGAAGCGAACATGACAGGACATCACAAATTAACGACAGGTTCGCTTAGAAATTTCACTATTCATCATTTTAAGATAGCAAAAGTATTCGAGATATCCAAAATCTCTGTCATGTAAAGCGTTCAACTAATTTCGACCTTATTAAATGATTTGCGTTGAAATGTATAAAATGCTGTTAAGCCTGTACCACATTCCAAACTAATACAAAAGAGTTGTAGATTTCAGTAATCAAATGAAACTCAAATATTGCGAAAATTACGGCAGATTTAAAAGAAAATTTGGAATAAGTTAACTTTGAAACTGTTAGAAGAATCAATGGGTGATCAGCAAGAAGCAAATTCTTCGTCAGCAAAAAAGCAAGGAAAATACGTCTGACTTTTCGCAAAATCTGCGGTAAGCAGATATTTAACACGTTAAAACAATGTTATATTTGCAAACGTATCAGAATTTAATGCATTTAGTTCCGATGGACACGTTACTGTGTGGCGAAAGCAGAATAAAAAAATCTAATCTATACGCCACATGATTTCCTTGTAGAGAACATTAAATTATACACATTTTTCCTGCATTTCATTTAAAGTCATATCCTTGAATTTCATTAGAGACATATTTATAAATTATACGCATTTTTTCCTGCATTTCATTTAAATCCATATCGTCGAATTTCATTACAGATATATTTCTCATTCAATTAATTCAATCCTCACTTCGCCTCAAAATATCTTTATTAAAAGTTGAAAAATATAGAAAATATAAAACATCAAATACAGTTAAAAAAGTAATTTTTGCAATTAAAATTAGAGTAAAAAAAACGCAAAAATAAGCACTTCGGCCAGCGTGCAAGAAGGCAAAAGAATGCACTCTTTGAAATTCACTATATTTGTTTAGTGACATTCTGGCGCTAGGCTCACTTAACAGTGTTACATCTCATTCATTTTCTAACTCAGAACGCAGAAAAACTATGTATATCATCTGAAGAATTATCTAATCGTTGCCATATGCTCTATTCAAAAACTATAATAAAGCTAAAACGATGTGTAAAAGAAAATAAACAAACAAACAGAAAAAAAGAAACGGTTTTTCACAGACGATTCAGCATTTCTCAGTCAGTTAATTCAGCTCTCACTTCGCGACAAGGCAAAAACACATAAAATCTCAAAATATCTATATTAAAAATTACGAAGGAAATCATAAACACTTATTTCCGCTAATAAATTATAGAATTGATTAAGCATGATTTAATTCGCAATAGCAAAAGAAGGCGTTGAGAAGAAGAAAAGAAGGCAATAAAGAAAAACATTTTCTCTATTGTTAAGCATAAGAGTGGAGACATAACGGTTTGGGAGTGTTTCTCTGCCTCTGGGATAAAGTTTTAATAGAAAATAATGTGCATCAGTTTAAATATATAAATATTTTTAACGAAGACCTCAAAAACTTGCAAGAAAAGTTGGAAAGCAAAATATATTCAAGTTCTATCAAAATAACGATCCTAAATATACATCCTTAAATGCCCGCTTGTGATTATAATATGATTATAATAAAACTGTTCTGAAGTTGTCAAAACTCCTCCATATTCTCCGAACTTAAATCTTGTCGAACATATATGAAGTGAATTGGTGAAAGATTAGAAAAACGTGACATTTCTTAAAAAATTCTATTGATAGTATAAGTAGGTAGGTAGGTACGGAGGACGGGGACGCCTGGTGTCTAACAGAGGTAAACAATCATGTGTCCCACGCCCTCCTCTAACTAGAGCAATAGCTCCCTGGAGCCCAACAAGGCTGCACCGGGAGTTTACTGAGGTTGTCAAAGGGAAGTACAAGGGCGTTAGTAGGATTGTATTACAGATTGAAGAGGCAAGCTGTGGTCTTACAGATTAAGTAGTTAAGGTAAAAATGCAAAATGACATACACATAAAAACACATAAACAAGTAATACACAAGACACAAAGCGCAAAATACATAAATACACGACACATAAAAAGGTGCATACACATAATCACTTAAAGCACAAAAAGACTTACACACCTATTAATACGCATGAATACAGATGGGGACGCAGTGGTACATAGTGGCGCGAAATGCACAGTACTTGCGAATTATTAGTATTTCACGCTTTAAATTGGTTGGGCATGGGAGTTTAAAGTTGTTGCGATGAGCAGATATTGTAAATACTCGTCCATTGGACTATTGGTGGAGCTTATCGTCAGTACACTAGTGCGTGGAGTGCGAAGTCTGCTGACTGCGTCATTTTAGCACGGTTGCCAAAGGTCTGTGCCCAATGCCGCGATGGTATTAATGATGCTGGCGATTGAATTAACTGCTCCTTTATGCGTTAAAAGGAACCAGTAATAGACGTTCCTAGTATTTGTAGGTAGCGGGAGATGATGTACAGCTGTCAAAGGACATTCAAATACGTAATGATCTGGTGACCCACCTGATCCGTAGACACAGACATCGGTATCTGAGATGGCATGGCGATTGTAGTATACGGTGATGAAGTAGTGACTCGTGATGAAGTAAGTGAGAAGTGCTACGGCGAAGAGTCGGTCAGTGGAAACTTTCGGGAGGTGGTTGAAAGTCCGTCTGCCTGTCTCGCATTCGGTCCACTCTCGTTGCCATTGGTTCATTCCATGCTCTCGTAGGAGGCCCTTTAGATAAGAGGAGAGTGCAGGTACGGTGATGGGTTGGGCTAAAAATGTGTTCTTTTGCTAGTATTTAGTAAGCATATTTGCAAATATAGCTGGAGAGCATAAGTATCCGAAAACAAATTCGAGCGACTGTAAATTCACTTAGATATGTACAGCGGCTACGATGTCTGTTGGGGTAATGATTGAACAACATTTTTGTTTAAACATTATGAAATCACATCTTAGAATAACAAACATAGTTTATTTCGAGATAACAGTTAGATTTATTTCCGTCACCTGTGTGGTGCGATACCAAGACGATACCACACCATTGTTGCATTGGTATTACACCAATGCAACATTCATAATGTCATTTTCAAAAAAAAAATTTTTCAGTAAAATGTTTTGCTCTAAAAATGTAATACAAGCTAAAAAAACTGATGTTGCGAACACATGACCTCCCCCCAATTCCATTTTTTAAGCAGCAGCGAGTTTTAAATTGCAGATTCATTAAGCTCTTTTTTATGCTGAAGACGTGATAAAACGTGCAGTGCCCTCGCCGGGATTCAAACCCTGAACCTATCGAAAACGTGTCGAGTATGCTTCCAGCTACACCGCGAAAGCATGTAGAAAGGAGGAAGGAAATATAAAGTGAAATATCACTTCCGGTTGATGGTTCATAAAAAAAATCTAATTTATTTTTTAAATAAATAGAAAGATCAGTAATACGAAATATTGGAATATATTTTATTAGATATAAATGACCATATTTAAGAACTGGAAAACTAGTTTTTCTTAAAACTCTCTGACCGGCCAGGGTTTTCGCTAAGTAAGTACAAATTTTCCAAAACTACTATGAGAACAAATTATTTTCTTGATTTTAATGTAAAAATTATCCTGGTACTTTATACCTCGATTTATGAACTTTTAATGTATTGCCTTAGTTTCTTTAACGTGGTCTTTCTTTTTTTAATATATGTACGTATATATACGTTGTTAGAGATACCTCAAAAAATATTCTAGGCCATATATATACGGCTTTGGCGGTTAGAGGGTTAATTTACAGTAATATAATCACAATATACACTCCTTGACAACAAAAAAAATGACGCACCGAGAAGATATAAAGCAAATTGGACAAAAATTTGATATGCATACAGGTTTCGACGGAAAATGCAAAATTTCACATTTTGGCTGCCAATGAATGAACGGTTGTCGCTACAGCGCATCTGATCTGCGCAACTGGCAGGATATTTAAGAGGAGAAATTACGATTCTAGGTCATAAATTCTTCACGAATTTCATTCCGTGTACTCTGGTGGACAGTAACTGTGTTTCGCATACAGGTGCGCGAACGATATGCGCAGATGTCAGAGTAGTCAGGGTCGAGTAGTTGGACTTAGATGCTCGTTGGCCTTATCGTCGAATAGCTCGACATTTGAGCAGGAGCGATGCCACTGTTAGAGGATTTTGGCAGGAATGGGTGAACCATGGCCGCACACAGCGTCAAGAAGGAAGCGGTAAGCCCGGAGAAACGACAGAACGTGAAGACCGAGCAATCGTCAGAGCGGCACTCACAGCCCCAGATGCATCATTATCATCGATTGTACATGAAACTAGTGCTTCAGTGACCGCAAGGATCATTCATAGACGGCTCACGGAGAGAGGACTGAGGTCACGGCGCCCCTTGCGCCGACTACCATTGATCTCTGTACAACGTTAAGCCCGTTTGCAGTGTTGTCGGGCTCATTCGCACTGGAATGTCACTGACTGGAGTAGAATAGTCTTGAGTGATGAGTCTCACTTTGAACTGAGCCCCGATGACCAGCGAAGGCGAGTCTGGAGACGCCCCGGATAGCGGTGTGATACCAACCTAACTGTCTTCCGGCAGATAGGCCGACAACCAGGAGTGATGGTCTAGGGTGCCATTTCATTTCATAGTAGGGCCCCTTTGGCGGTCATCCATCGCAACTTTACAGCACAGCGGTACGTTGACGAAGTTCTAAGGCCCGTTGTGTTGCCTTTCATGTCACGCCACCCTGGGCTTACATTTCAGCAAGATAATGCCCTCCCCCACACTGCACATGTTTCTACTGCTTACTTTAGTGCTTGCCGAACATTACCTTCGCCAGCAAGGTCGCCGGATCTCTCTCCTATTGAGCACGTTTGGAGCATTATGGGCAGGGCCCTCCAACCAGTTCGGGATGTTGACCATTTAACGCGCCAGTTGGACAGAATTCAGCGAGAGAACATCCACAACCTCTATCAATCGATGCCAAGTCGAATAACTACTTGCATAAGGGCCAGAGGCGGACAGACGCGTTACTGACTTTTTCAGTTCGTGAAGCTCTGTCACTTTAATAAATCATCCAATTTTTCTCAAACTGTATTCATTTATTTTTCTGTACATGTGCATCACTTCTACCGATTTTCGTCCCATTCGGATAACTCCTTCTTGGTGCGTCGTGTTTTTTGTCTAATAGTGTATTTTTCCTGGAAAAACTTCAAGTATACATTATATCTGTTCAGAGCTTCAAGTAAGGTACAGAGCTTCCGGTTCATCAATTTTAACCGAAATCTTATATTGTTTTTACTGGTATAAATATTTTTAATACTAAAACTAAAAATTTTTTATTGTATTTTAAATTTAGTTTGTCATTAAAATCTGCTGTGGGCTTCAAGCAAAGTTCCACTCCAGGTTATACATTCAAAATAGTTATGGGCTTCAAGTAAAGTACCACTTCCGACTGTCCAGTTTTAACCCACAATCTAATCAACTCTTAACATGAATGCAGAAAACTTAAATACGGAAAATGTAAAATTTTGGAAGTTTGATATGAGTAGATGAAAGTTTGTCACAGACATGCACACAGACTGAACGACATGTTCGTCAAAATAGTCTAAATGTAATTAAGACACAATAACACGCCGAACGAAGCTAATTCAGAAGTCAAAACAACAAAAATCAGCGTAATATTCTCAATATTTTCACAGGACTAGTTTCGATGGTTTTTACCGAACCATCATCCTGAGCTGCGAAAGCTGAGGATGATGGTTCGGTAAAAACCATCGAAACTAGTCCTGTGAAAATATTGAGAATATTACGCTGATTTTTGTTGTTTTGACTTCTGAATTAGTCTAAATGTGTTGTGAGGATCATAATTCGTGTTTATTCCCTGAAAACTGAACCGAAAACGTTACCTCCCTTACATATACTGTATTACCGTTTGGCAGGAGATAAAACTGCAATAGAAGCTTATGAGCCTTTAAAAAATTTTGATTAACTTTTGCACGCCATCAAGAAAAATTTCACAGCAGTGTGAGGGGTCAAGTTGTTAGTGATCAATAAAGATATTAATATAGTATAATAATTTTGATAATATAACTTGGTCGGTGTTCGAACTTGGTCCTGGTCGGTGTTCGAACTCAGGACCTCCAAATTGTAGCCGAACATGCTTCCAATTACACTCCGAAGGCACGTGAAGGAAGGAGAAAATTCCTCACAATGCAACTCTAAGAATTAATGAAAAGGTAAATGTAAAGGCTATAATGTTAACTGTACCTTTCTTACTAATTTTTGAAATATAAATATTATCTTTGCATTTTAAACTGCAGGAAGAAGAAAAACCAGTTTAATATTGCAAGTAATTTTTCTCACCTTCTCCTGCTTACTATGGTAGGAACTGTCGCATCCTTGTCGTGAGTGCTTTCGTTGTCTAAGGGGTTATCATATCCAGCCAGTAATTGGAAGATGTCTGGTTTTATTTCCTAAAAGGACTTGCCTACTTGAATTGTTTTTATTGTTTCTTTAGTTATTATTTCCAGCTTTAGCAGTGGCATCAACATCTTAGTTATTATTATTCAGAAAAGCGATAACGATGAGGAAAAGAATGGAAATGAAAAAGGAAGGGAGAAGAAAAGAAAACGCGTATGACGTCACACACACAGCATAAGAGTTCGTCTGAACAATGTTTTTACAAGTAATAAAACAATAGTAATCAAAAACAGTCTGAGAGAGATTATTGAGCACTCGAAAAATCTTAGTTCTCTCGGTACCCTCGACGAGTCAACATCAACACTGAGCATTAAAACATTTTAGTTCTATCGGTACCCTTGACGAGTTAAAATTAGCATTAAGCAGTCAAAATATTTTAATTCTCTGGGTATACTCGACGAGTTAACATCAATATCGGGAGATCAAAACCGTTTAGTTCTCTCAGTGCACTGGACGGGTTAACATCAGCGTTTCAGCAGTGACCAAAACTTAGCTCTCCCCGTGTGGTTAATAAATTAACATCAGTACATCAAAAAAATTCTCGTTTGATATACTGATTTCCCTCCCTCCTGAAAAAAAATTTTTTGAACAAATCAGTGGGGATAATTTGAAGTAGTATTCGATTCGTTAGAGAATCGTAGCCTTACTAGTGACTTAAGCTATGAATTTAAAAAGGAAAATGTTGTTACTTAATTGGTTTACGATCAATCAAGTATTTCAAGACACAAAGAAGAGACATTTACTTCAAAATTTTTCTGAACGATTTTAATGATAAGCCAAAACTGCTTTCAGTCCCAAATATCATTTGTTTTTGCTCTCGTTCTTTGTGTTATGTGGGTTATCTTTTTTTTTTCCTCCAAGTAGTTCATTCTAGTCGGCTTGAAGATGAAATTCTCTTATCTTAAGCAGTAAGGCTGTTCATTTCTTATCTACTTTGCATTTTTATTTTATAATCACAGTGTTTCTTATATCCATGCAGACAAGCTTTTCTATGAAATTTTACCTTATTTTCTTGCATTTCTCTCTTTTTTTTTTTTTTTTTTTTTTTTTTTTTTTTTTTTTAAAAATCTA